>OX328130.1:7485262-7885262 GCA_946811695.1 Gonocerus acuteangulatus
ACAAAAATAGTTATATTTTTTTTTGTTTTTAATTTTTTACAGCTGACTGACTTAATGTTCTTCTGATTTCCGTTTTATAAAAAATGTTTCTTATTCTTTGGGATCATATCTTCCGAGTTTCTTCCGAAGGAAGTAACAATAACGGCTGGTAGGGTAAAATTCACTTGCATGTATGTGTGTATTAAACTGAGTTCATTTTCTAATATATCGCACCAGTATTTCTAAAGTGACACTACTCAAAAATCAGTGTTTTTCAGTTATGACTATAAAAGGCATGGTAAATATCTCTTTATCAACCAAAACTGTGTGTACTTAGCTTCAGAGCTTGTACACCAGAGGGCACTTGTGTCACTCTTCCTGTCTTAATGCTATTCCCCCTACATAGGCAAGAGTGCCACATTTTCAGTTGAGTTTTTTTTTTTTTTTAGATGTGCCACTTTAGAAATACTAGTGCAATATGGCAAACGGAAGTTCAATAACTAATAATTAAAGAAAATTCAGCTGAACGTGTTTTGCAGCATACTACCTGCCTCTTCAGGTGAAAAAATACCACTAAACTAAAAATGTGATCTGATTATGCACATCCGATACATCTCTGACAAAGCCATATCACTACTGGAATTAGTTTTTGGTGACTACAATTTAATATGGATTATGATTTGAACTGATTTAAAGTTTCTTCCGGGAATGAAACCTAAATCCCTCGGGAAATTGCTAACAATGTGAAGTAGTATTATATTTTGTATTAAAGTTACTGAAATATTAAATGTAATATTTTGCTAGTATCCTGATAGAGATGGCTGTGGAAACGGGAAGAAGGGAGCCATCAAGAACAGCTGCTGCAGCTGGGAGGGAGAGGATATTGGAGGTTATAAAAGAAAGCCTTTACTCTCTTAATATCGAGATAATCCTCTCGAGAGAGTTCGGTCCGGATTGGATTAATAACCGGAACAATTCGGGCAGGAAATAAACCTAAACGGATATAGGAAACAAATTGGACAATAGAGAGGTTTGAGATTTCTATGTTTGTATCTATGTTCCAAACGTCAAGGCGTACTCCGCCTTGGACGCTACGTTGCATCTCCTATAACGTATCCTATTCCAGAACCAATGATGCCTATATTGTTTTCTGAACGTCAAGGTGTATTTCTTCTCGGTCACTACGTTGCATCTCCTATAACGTATCCAATTCCAGAACCAATGATGCCTATGTTGTTTTCTGAACGTCAAGGCGTATTTCTCCTCGGTCACTACGTCGCATCTCCTATAACGTATCCTATTCCAGAACCAATGATGCCTATGTTGTTTTCGGAACGTCAAGGCGTATTTCTTCTCGGTCACTACGTTGCATCTCCTATAACGTATCCAATTCCAGAACCAATGATGCCTATGTTGTTTTCTGAACGTCAAGGTGTATTTCTCCTCGGTCACTACGTTGCATCTCCTATAACGCATCCTATTCCAGAACCAATGATGCCTATGTTGTTTTCTAAACGTCAAGGTGTATTTCTTCACGGCCACTACGTCGCATCTCGGAGAACGTATGTATTCTATTCCTGATCAAGTGATAGCTACATAGCTACGTTATGTTCTGAACGTCAAGACGTACACCTCGGCCACTACGTCGCATCTCCTAGAACGTATCCTATTCCAGAATCAATTATGCCTGCGTTGTGTGAACTTTAAGACGCGCTCCTTCGTGGTCAGTACGTTGCATCTTATAGAAAGTACCCTATTTCAGAACCGCTGCTGCCAACGTTGTGTCTCCTAGAGATTAGTCTATTCCAGAACCCCTAAAGCCTACGTTGTGTTCTGGAAGTCAGGACGTACTCGTTCTTGGTCAGCACGTTGCACCTCTCAGAAAGTACCCTTTTTCAGAACCCCTGATGCCAACGTTGTGTCTCTTAAAGTGTAACCTATTCCAGAACCCCTCATGCCTACGTTGTGTTCTGAACGTGAAGACTCCTCCTTCGTCAGTATTTCGCATCCCCAAGAACGCATTCAGCCCCAGACTCCGTATCGAGTCCATAACTAGCCCCTTCAGGTGGCCTGCATTTCTCCTAGAATACATGGCAATGCTAACGGCGATCGACCTTTCCGCCAAGAACTGCATTTTAAGCAGATGCAATTCTCCAAATGTCATTGGGTTAATGAACGCTACATTCCGAGCTGACTTTATATTTCCCCTTTATGGGTCCATAAATACCGGTTTGCAGATAAAAACTAATTTGGTTTTTATGTAGATTATAATAATGACTTATATGGATTTAGTTTATGATTCTATAACGGGAATCTTGCTTTGCGGTGTCTGGTTAATTTTATTTCAGCCGTACAACTACAGTGGTCGAATTTTAAAAGAGATTCATAACGGTTTATCTGTATTTATGTATATATAATATAATGGTTGAGTTTGCTATGAAAATCTTTTTTTCTGAATCAAAAGTGTTATTTCCTTTTTTAGCGCGGTTCCTCCCTCCCTTCATAGGGAGGAACCCCGCTTATAAGGTTGATCTCTTGAAACAATCCGGAAGTGCCGACTAGAAAATTTTGCGTTTCAGAACCCCTAGAGACCCCTATGTATATATATGTATATATATATATATATATATATATATATATATATATATATATTTGTCTGTTCGCTCATTTCCGGCCCCCCTAATGGTCCGAGTTTGATGAAATTTGGTACAAAAATCTTTCGTCTAATTTGAAAGGTCAAGTTCGTTAACCAGCAGACTCCGCCCACCGGAACATGGTTTTCGGAGCGAATTTCGGGCGAGAAAAATCGTTCCGCTTACTTCATATGCTTGCAAGTACTCGTTTTATAGGCTTCTTGGCCTTCGTGGAAAACGAATGGAACCATTTTAAAGGCGATAGCTTTAACCGTTTTCGAGAAAATTGGAAAAATAGTTGTTGAATACCGTTTTTGGTTTGGGTACTTAGAATCATGGGATTCAGTTGAAACATTTTCTGCATGTTGTTGGGACATGAAAAGTTTTGGAAACTTCGTATATTTTCCAGAATATTTCGAAAACGGTTAGGAATTTCGGTAAGCGGAATGTTACCACTCGAAAGCTTACTAAATGATCTACAAAAATGATCTGAAAAAAGTTTGAACTTATTTCTCCCATTGAAATCGCCTTCAATCGGAAGCATAAGTGCTTAAAATTTATTTGAACGGTCCTTTTTGCCTGTTATTATTTATTGTTGTTTTTTTTTAATTGCTTCTTGTAGGAAAATATATTTGTCAATAAAACAGGATACGTAAAATAAAACATTATTGTTAGAAATACAGCTTTCCAAGAAAGAGATTCGAAGACGCCTGGTGAGTATTTTCTACTATTTTACTGGTATTGGTTTCGTTCTTTAGAACACTTTTTTTTTCCTTACACACGACTCTTCTAGCCGATAGTTAAGGGTTCACACCCAACATATTGCTTTTTGACAAGATACATACACATGAGAATGTTATTTTAGTTCTTCTACGTTCGAAAACGACGTATCAAACGAGTAAATGCAAGTGTATAGGCTGGAAAATGTAAGCGTCACTATTTATTTTCGCACGAAATTCGCCCAAAAGCTGAACGGATTCAAGAGTACCTTTGAAATCACTAAAATTATTTTTGTTCTAAATTTCATTAGAATTAGTCCATTTTTGAGTTATAGATAACACACTTATATATAGATGCACAAATATATATATATATATATATATATATATATATATATATATATATATATATATATATATATATTCGTATATATATATGTATGGGGCGAGGTTAGCTCAGTGGTAGAGCACTCGACTAATGAACTGGAGGACCAGGTTCAAAACCCGAGCGCGCACTAAAGATTTTTTCTTCTAGTGCTGCCGTTCGAGGGTTGGATTTGGGGTCCCAGATCGTCCCTAGGCTCACCCAGCCTTTACTTAATTTAATTAATAATGGGTACCTTGGGTGCTAATGACTCTAGCAGTCGAAGCAGCCAAGGGGAAAATCAGGCGGCCGGAGCATAGTGTTGACCACACTATCTCCCTAGTGTGCCGTACGGTCCAGAATCAGATAGCTCTACAGTATCTGCCCCTCTGGGCCCTTGTGGCCTGTTACGGGACTGATTTATATAAATATATATATATATATATATATATATATATATATATATATATATATATATATATATATATATATATATATATATATATATATAAATTTGAACCACCGTTATTCAATGAAATTTTCAACCTTATAAGCGTGTTTCCTCCCTGTGGGGGAGGGGGAGCTAAAAGACCTTGATATTGTCTGCATTTATCCTTCCCGATAGTGAAATACAATTCCCGCGCTACTCTATAAAACCATTTATATATTTATGAAGGAAATGACGAAACTCCCCTTGCTTGCTTTAATGGCGACTATGGAATATTGAAGAATCAGCTGTTCTATTTCCCTATTTAGCATCATTATTATCTAAAGACTGTCTTATCACAGCTTCGCCTGTTATCACATCATCTTCAATATTAAAATTAAATATCACATTATCTTCAAACTTATAGCAATACAATTAAACCATCAGCTTGCATCAGTAGTTTAATAATTATCTTCAGCTAATTTTCGTTTTTGAAAAAATGATGTATTTTTCATAATTTGTTTTATTTATTTAAGTGCAGTATTTTTTTTTATTTGTTTAATGTAGTTCTTTTAATTTTTGAAATTATTATCTTATTGCTCATTATTTTCTCTATTTTTTTATGTTGTTAAAATTGTTGATTATTTATTTTTTTGGACTGGGACTGATTTTTAGTGTTCAAAACCTGTGAAAAGAGACCAGCGAAAAAGTAGCACTACGCCTCTAGTAGCAATAGCAAAATGATTTAATAGTAATATCATATGAATATATTGCACGAATATTAGTATAAAGCAACTCAAACCGATTGGAAATATATAAGATCCATGACCCATGTTGACCTATGTCTAAAAATCATAAACTAAAAAAAAAAAATGTGTTGGACTATTGACACGATGTGACAAGGGACAACTTTTGAATAGAGTTCTGGTGAGAAAGCTTTTTAGCGCGGTTCCTCCCTCCCCCATAGGGAGGAACCCCGCTTATAGGGTTGATACAATGAAACAATCCGGAAGTGCCGACTAGAAAATTTCGCGTTTCAGAACCCCTAGAGACCGAAAATAACGGTGGTTCAAATTTGTATATATATATATATATATATATATATATATATATATATATATATATATATATATGTCTGTTCGCTCATTTCTGGCTTCCCTGATGGTCCGATTTTGATGAAATTTGGTAAAAAATCTGTCGTCCAATTTGAAAGGTCAAGTTCGTTAACCAGCAAAATCCGCCCACTGGAAGATGGCGTTTGGGGCGAAATTCGCGCAGAAAAAATCGTAACGCTTACGTTTTTGAGTTCATAAGCTTGTAAGTACTCTTTTTATAGGCTTCTTGGGCTAGAAAAACGAATGAAACCTTTTTCAAGGCGATAGCTTTAACCGTTGTCGAGAAAATTGGAAAAATAGTTTTTGAATTCCGTTTTTGTTTTGGGTACTTAGAATCATGGGATTCAGTTGAAACATTATCTGCATGTTCTACTTTCATTAAAACTAATATGTTGAAAGTTATGTTACGTTTGGAGTTAAGGAAGGGTTAGAATAAAATATTTTATGAACAGACATGAAAAGTTTTGGTAACTTTGTATACTTTCCTTAATATCTCGAAAAAGGTTGAGAATCTTGGGGAACGGAAGATGACCATTAGAAAGCTCACTAAATGCTCTATAAAAATGGTTCTGATGAAAGTTTTGATTAGGCGATGTCAATCGGAGAAATAAGTGCATAAATCTTTAAAGTAATTGATTTCGCTTATTCGAACTGTTCTTTTTCTCTTTGATTTTGGTACTTAGAATTATGGGATTCAGTTGAAACATTTTCTGCATGTTCTACATTCATTAAAACTAATATGTTGAAATTTTTGTTACGTTTGGAGTTTAGGAAGGGTTAGAATAAAATATTTTATTAACATACATAAAAAGTTTTGGTAACTTTGTATACTTTCCTTAATATCTCGAAAAAGGTTGAGAATCTTGGGAAACGGAAGATGACCATTAGAAAGCTCACTAAATGCTCTACAAAAATGATTCTGATGAAAGTTTTGATTAGGCGATGTCAATCGGAGAAATAAGTGCTTAAAACTTTAAAGTAATTGATTTCGCTTATTCGAACTGTTCTTTTTGTCTGTTTTTTATTCCTTGTTATTTTTAAATTGCTTATAGTCAGATAATGTATTTGACAATAAAACAGATTAAGTAAAATAAGAAGATCAATTTATTGTTAGAAATGTAGCGTTCAAAGAGAGAGATCCCAAGGTTTTCCAAATGCCTCTGAGCGGAGGCCTTTCTGCCCGACTTATGGTATAGCTGACCCATACAGGTAAGATTGTAAATCAAGACCTTTCAAGACTGGTTTGTTTGAGATTTCATTTGGATAGCTGTTTCGCTATTGATCTAAACAAAGTAATAACTGTTTCTATTCTATGCCTTCATAAACACTAGAGATAAGAACGGAACCGCGCTAAGATGACGCAGTTCCTGCGAATCGGACTTTTTAACTTAAGAACTTGTCCTTGTATACTCTAATTTGCAAAGTAGACAGTACATTTTTAATTTTCTATCCACTCACCCATTCGTACCTCTTCACACGACAAGACCAACCAGTATGTGAGGCATGCACCGTACCTCTTCACACGACAAGACCAACCAGTATGTGAGGCATGCACCGTACCTCTTCACACGACAAGACCAACCAGTATGTGAGGCATGCACCGTACCTCTTCACACGACAAGACCAACCAGTATGTGAGGCATGCACCGTACCTCTTCACACGACAAGACCAACCAGTATGTGAGGCATGCACCGTACCTCTTCACACGACAAGACCAACCAGTATGTGAGGCATGCACCGTACCTCTTCACACGACAAGACCAACCAGTATGTGAGGCATGCACCGTACCTCTTCACACGACAAGCCCAACCAGTATGTGAGGCATGCACCGTACCTCTTCACACGACAAGACCAACCAGTATGTGAGGCATGCACCGTACCTCTTCACACGACAAGACCAACCAGTATGTGAGGCATGCACCGTACCTCTTCACACGACAAGACCAACCAGTATGTGAGGCATGCACCGTACCTCTTCACACGACAAGACCAACCAGTATGTGAGGCATGCACCGTACCTCTTCACACGACAAGACCAACCAGTATGTGAGGCATGCACCGTACCTCTTCACACGACAAGACCAACCAGTATGTGAGGCATGCACCGTACCTCTTCACACGACAAGACCAACCAGTATGTGAGGCATGCACCGTACCTCTTCACACGACAAGACCAACCAGTATGTGAGGCATGCACCGTACCTCTTCACACGACAAGACCAACCAGTATGTGAGGCATGAACCGTACCTCTTCACACGACAAGCCCAACCAGTATGTGAGGCATGCACCGTACCTCTTCACACGACAAGACCAACCAGTATGTGAGGCATGCACCGTACCTCTTCACACGACAAGACCAACCAGTATGTGAGGCATGCACCGTACCTCTTCACACGACAAGACCAACCAGTATGTGAGGCATGCACCGTACCTCTTCACACGACAAGACCAACCAGTATGTGTGGCATGCACCGTACCTCTTCACACGACAAGACCAACCAGTATGTGAGGCATGCACCGTACCTCTTCACACGACAAGACCAACCAGTATGTGTGGCATGCACCGTACCTCTTCACACGACAAGACCAACCAGTATGTGAGGCATGCACCGTACCTCTTCACACGACAAGACCAACCAGTATGTGAGGCATGCACCGTACCTCTTCACACGACAAGACCAACCAGTATGTGAGGCATGCACCGTACCTCTTCACACGACAAGACCAACCAGTATGTGAGGCATGCACCGTACCTCTTCACACGACAAGACCAACCAGTATGTGAGGCATGCACCGTACCTCTTCACACGACAAGACCAACCAGTATGTGAGGCATGCACCGTACCTCTTCACACGACAAGACCAACCAGTATGTGAGGCATGCACCGTACCTCTTCACACGACAAGACCAACCAGTATGTGAGGCATGCACCGTACCTCTTCACACGACAAGACCAACCAGTATGTGAGGCATGCACCGTACCTCTTCACACGACAAGACCAACCAGTATGTGAGGCATGCACCGTACCTCTTCACACGACAAGACCAACCAGTATGTGAGGCATGCACCGTACCTCTTCACACGACAAGACCAACCAGTATGTGAGGCATGCACCGTACCTCTTCACACGACAAGACCAACCAGTATGTGAGGCATGCACCGTACCTCTTCACACGACAAGACCAACCAGTATGTGAGGCATGCATTCTACCTTTAGCTGTAAAATACTTACAGACTGCCTTAAAAGAGACAACTTACAGATTACTCGAAGCCTCAGTGAACTGTTATCTGATAGGAGCCCACATGTTGATACCATACTGACATTCTTAAAGACGACAAAGCATATAATAAAATATAATTATACCACACATAACTCACAAGTCAAAGTGTTGATTCTTATTCTTTTCTTCATTTTTCTCTTATTACCTATTCATTCTCCATACCCTTTATTTATTAACTTTGTTACTGATCCTTGTGTTATAATTTATTATATCGTCGATACAAAACCAAACTAACGAATATGAAAATCACCACTTTTCAGAGTGGAAAAGTATTTATTCATAACTTTTTTTTGGACAGTCAAATATTCGGCAGATTTGACCTTTTGATAGTGGAATACTTTCCCTTTAATAGAGTGGAGTCAGATTGAAGAATTTGCCGTAAATAAGTCCAGCAGAAATTATTAAAGATGGACAATGAAAGATGCATTTTTTCATATTCGTTAGTTTGGTTTTGTATCGACGATATCACCATAGTAGCTCTCAAAGTAAAATAAATTTAAAAAAATGTTGTATCCAATATTATCTAGAGTCCTTAACCCTTTATCAGTTATTCTTGTTTTACATTTTATCAGCTTTATTTAAAAAAAAAAAAATAAATAAAAAAAAAAAGAAAATTGAAATCGGTTAAGTCATACAGGCTGTAGACGTTTTTGAAACACAATATGTAGTTTGGCGCCATTTTGCGTCGGTCGTACGAAATCCATCTGATCGGGTCGGGTCGGAACCAATGTAAGCACCTTAATTGAGATACATGTGTGTTATTTTCTTCCGACAGTCGGTGACTATCGGATCAGGACCAATGTACTTGCACCCTAAAGGAAGATAATTTGACAATAAAGTGCCACGCCCATGTTGCACAGGTTGTTGAAATGTACCTGCAACAGAAGGTTCAAACACTCCTTGCAATCTCTAAAGGTTATCAGCTTTTGGTTACAGGAATAGCTAAGGAATTACCAGACTCAACATTAGCCTATCACTATGAACTTTACCGATAAGAAAGAGACTTGGCGTTAGTAGATACGCATGCTCAAGGGGCATAACTAAGCTCTGTGTTTGGATGAAGTTTATCTGGGGATGTGATCACGGACTTGTTCTGATTCTATTAATATGTATGTACATTGTGTGAAGTATGCACGGACTGCATCCTACAACCTACACCCTCCTTGAGGTATCAGGCGCACGGTAGTGCGCCAGGCCAAGTTCCGGCCTAAGCATACTGTGTGTATATTACAGGAGGTCTTAGAGCTGATTTTTACCCTCTCATAACATTCAACCAGGTAAAGATAAAGTTATGAAATTTTACACAGGTATTATACTACTAGATGTGAGTAAATCGAATTTTTCATAATTCTACATCGAATAGTTTCTGAGATATAAGCGATCGAAAATCGGGATTTATAGGACTCACTCACTGACTCATCAAAATTATTAGGCACTTCCCATGATGCTAGAGACTTGAAATTTTGCAGGATGATAGATATCAGGGTGTTATTAAAGGAAAAAAAGTCCTGAAAAGTTGGGTTTGACGCCGCTTCCGGGGCGGGGACGTGCCAGTTTTGTACTTCCTTCGGAAACCCATCATTCCGTCCGAAACCCATGATGTGAGGTATCAAATGAATCGTCTCGGTATGAAGAACCTATATTTGATGTCTTAAGAAACATTTAGGCGCATATAGGCTCGGTTAAAATCGTATACCAGCTGCCTGTCTGTATGTTTGTTCCTTATACAAATCCGAATCGATTGACCGATTTTGACCAAACTTGGGACACAGGTGGGTCTTGATACGGGGAGAATCATAGGCTAGTTCAATATCGTCTATCAGCTGTTTGCCTAACTGTTTATTCCTTATACAAATCCACACGATTTGACCGATTTTGACCAAACATGGTACACATTTAGGTCTACTGTCTGCATGTTCGTTCCTTACACAAATTCACACCGTTTGGCCTATTTTGACCAAACTTGGCACGCAGGTAGGTCTTGATACGGGAGTGTCATATTACCTATGACGTTTTGTACTTTTTGTTCCATCAGAAAGCAATCATTCCTTTTGAAACCCATCATGTGGGGTATCAAATGAATCTTCTTGGTAAGGAGAACCTAAATTTGATGTTTTAAGAAACATTTCGATGCATCTTAACAACAACACGTGTTCACGACTTCTTTCTTAAATGTTGTAAATAAAGTCGTAAGGGTTAACTGCATAATATACTTGAAAGAAGATACTAAAATTTTCAAAGTCATCTAAATTACGAAGTTTAGGATCACAAACCCAAAATGTATCGTCTTTGTTTTTTTCTTTTTCTTGAAGGCCTGATACTCTTTCCCTATTGTAATCTTTGTCTTCGGGATAAGGTTCTTGTGTTTTACAGTGTAATAGTTTAGTTAAGAGAGCAATCAATTTGTCCTCTAGAGTAATGTCATCTGGAAGAACTTCTAACTTTTCTAGTCTAGTGATTAGATGTATGTAGGTTGATTATTGGTATCAAATATCAAGCAGTAAGGAGAACCTTATGCAGAATCCAAAGACCCTGGTTTTATACGAAGTACAAAAGCCAATAGGTATGCGGCAACTAAATTCTATTTAATACTTAGAAAAAAGTAATGAGATCCCCAAAAAACATAAATATGAAATAGAGGCCAAGTTCCTGCCCCTACAAAGAAACACCCCCTTCCTCAAAAATATCCCCTCCTAAAACCCCCCAAAACGCCTTAACATTCTACACTCCAAAAAAGTAGTATGAGTTGGTGTATTAATTCAACCAAAAATATTTGCCAATACAAGAGATGATACAAGAAAGAAATGTCCAAGTTATGTTTTCAATGGCAATGTTTAGTTTTCTCTCTAAAGATAATTTCGGCACAAAAAAAACATTGACAAGTTTAAAAATATACCTGGTTGAGGAAAGTGATATTTTAGTAACTGGATATAAGTATTTTTATTGTTGTTTTTAAAGGTCAGTTGAAGTGTCTTTACTGTTCTTAGTAAGTAACTATGAGGTCTTCCAAGTAATGAACTTGGACATTTATTTCTTGTATCATCTCTTGTATTGGCAAATATTTTTGGTTGAAAATATGGTGCACTTAATACACTAACTCATACTACTTTTTTTGGAGTGTAAGATGTTAAGGCGTTTTTGGGGGGTTTTAGAAGGAGATATTTCTCGCTTTTTGGGGAAGGGAGTGATTCTTTGTGGGGGGAGGAACTTGGCCTCTATTTCACATTTATGTTTTTTTTTGGGATTACATATACATTACAACACCTAACTAGGATTGGTTGCTTTTGAAGTGTATGTGTAAAAAAATACTAGTCATTTTGTTTTGTTTTTTTAGTGTTTTCAGTGCAAAAAAACTGAAAAGTTGTCATTTCCCATCATATCAATTTTCTTTTAATTCGAATAATAATAATAGCCAAAGGTCATAGCCACGTTGAATGCACCGGTTCCCGTAGATCAAAGTCAGTACCTGAATGGGTGACCGGCCACGTGCCATTGGCATTATAAAAGGGTGGCGACCTATAAATAGCCCAGCGCTAATAGCCAAATAGGTGATGTTCCGTTAAATATAAAAAATAAATAAATAGATAAAATAATAAAAATAATAATGAACACTCAACTGCCTCCTGAATGCTATCGGTGTTATGTAATATTCGACGTTCACTTAGAAGTAATAAGCAAGTGTGGGGAACGATGGTTCCTCACGCCGTTGTGGTGTTGTATATACCGGATACCAATAAGAACCGAACTATAGCAACGTCGAGTGAGGGGTTGAATGCGGAGAGTATACTCTATTGCATAGACTATTGCAACCTCTGTTGCATGCTCTACTCCATGCTCTATTGCATCCTAAGGGACATATGCTATTCCATATTCTATTGCATGCTCAGGGGCATAACATATTGCATAGTCTATTGCATTCTCTGTTGCATATTCTATTGCATACTCAGGGATATAATCTATTGCATCCTCTGTTCCATAGTCAATTGCATCCTCTGTTCCGAATTCTATTGCATACTCAGGGAAATAATATATTGCATCTTCTGTTGCATGCCATGTTGCATACTCTGTTGCATAGTCAATTGCATCCTCTGTTCCATAGTCAATTGCATCCTCTGTTCCAGATTCTATTGCATACTCAGGGAAATAGTATATTGCATCTTCTGTTGCATGCCATGTTGCATACTCTGTTGCATAGTCTATTGAATTCTCTGTTGCATATTCTATTGCATAATCAGGGACCATTACATTGCATCCAAAGGCAGCAAACCCCCGATGTTGCAAACTCTGTTGCAACTTCGGGGGTTTGCTCTAATGGAAAATCTATTGGATACTCTATTGCATCTTGAAGGGCATATCCTATTGCGTACTCGTTATCATCCTCTTGAGCATACTCTATTGTATACTCAGGGGGGCATACCACACATTATTCCTACTGCATACTATGATCTGCTGAACACTCTATTGCATTCCCGGGACATACTCTGTATTATGCTTACGAGCATACTCTGTTGTATAATCAGCAGCGTACTCTGTTTTATCTTCAGGAGCGTACTCTATTCCATACTCCATTGCATCCAAAGGCAGCATACTCTATTTCATCCTCAGGGGCATATCCTATTGCTTACTCGGTTGTTCACTCCATTGCGACAGCAGGGGCATACTCTATTGCGTACTCTGTAGCACCCCCTTGGGCATACTCAGGAGCATATACTGTTTCATCCTCGTGGGAATACACTATTGTATACTTAGCTGCATAGTCTTTTGCATCCTTGGTTGCATAATATATTGCATACTCAGGAGCATATTCTGTTTCAACCTCGTGTGAATACACTATTGTATACTTACCTGCATAGTCTGTTGCATCCTTGGTTGCAAAGTATATTGCATACTCAGGAGCAGACTCTATTGCATACTCAAGAGCTTAGTCTGTTGCACCCTCAGGAGCATGCATTACTGCATATTCAGAAGCGACTTCATTTCTATCCATATTTTGCCTCCTAGTTCCTTCCACTTCTTCGTCCACCATTGCTTCTTGTTTCCCTGTTACTAAACCATTCCCTTCGTAACTATTTAGCGAATTCTCTTCTAGAGAAGAAGTAGTTGCATAGAAATCTCATCCCGTTACTTCTAATGCATCTTGCAACTGCAGTTAAACATCTTCAAACTAGTCTTCCCTTCTCGACAATTGTTAATTTTCCTATTTCTATCCATATTTTGCCTCCTAGTTCCTTCCACTTCTTCGTCCACCATTGCTTCCTGTTTCCCTGTTACTAAACCATTCCCTTCGTAACTATTTAGCGAATTCCCATCTAGAGAAGAAGTAGTTGCATAGAAATCTCATCCCGTTACTTCTAATGCATCTTGCAACTGCAGTTAAACATCTTCAAACTAGTCTTCCCTTCTCGACAATTGTTAATTTTCCTATTTCTATCCATATTTTGTCTTCTAGTTCCTTCCACTTCTTCGTCCACCATTGCTTCCTGTTTCCCTGTTACTAAACCATTCCCTTCGTAACTATTTAGCGAATTCTCATCTAGAGAAGAAGTAGTTACATAGAAATCTCATCCCGTTACTTCTAATGCATCTTGCAACTGCAGTTAAACATCTTCAAACTAGTCTTCCCTTCTCGACAATTGTTAATTTTCCTATTTCTATCCATATTTTGTCTTCTAGTTCCTTCCACTTCTTCGTCCACCATTGTTTCCTGTTTCCCTGTTACTAAACCATTCCCTTCGTTACTATTTAGCGAATTCTCTTCTAGAGAAGAAGTAGTTGCATAGAAATCTCATCCCGTTACTTCTAATGCATCTTGCAACTGCAGTTAAACATCTTCAAACTAGTCTTCCCTTCTCGACAATTGTTAATTTTCCTATTTCTATCCATATTTTGTCTTCTAGTTCCTTCCACTTCTTCGTCCACCATTGCATCCTGTTTCCCTGTTACTAAACCATTCCCTTCGTTACTATTTAGCGAATTCTCATCTAGAGAAGAAGTAGTTGCATAGAAATCTCATCCCGTTACTTCTAATGCATCTTGCAACTGCAGTTAAACATCTTCAAACTAGTCTTCCCTTCTCGACAATTGTTAATTTTCCTATTTCTATCCATATTTTGCCTCCTAGTTCCTTCCACTTCTTCGTCCACCATTGCTTCTTGTTTCCCTGTTACTAAACCATTCCCTTCGTAACTATTTAGCGAATTCTCATCTAGAGAAGAAGTAGTTGCATAGAAATCTCATCCCGTTACTTCTAATGCATCTTGCAACTGCAGTTAAACATCTTCAAACTAGTCTTTCCTTCTCGACAATTGTTAATTTTCCTATTTCTATCCATATTTTGCCTCCTAGTTCCTTCCACTTCTTCGTCCACCATTGCATCCTGTTTCCCTGTTACTAAACCATTCCCTTCGTTACTATTTAGCGAATTCTCATCTAGAGAAGAAGTAGTTGCATAGAAATCTCATCCCGTTACTTCTAATGCATCTTGCAACTGCAGTTAAACATCTTCAAACTAGTCTTCCCTTCTCGACAATTGTTAATTTTCCTATTTCTATCCATATTTTGTCTTCTAGTTCCTTCCACTTCTTCGTCCACCATTGCTTCCTGTTTCCCTGTTACTAAACCATTCCCTTCGTAACTATTTAGCGAATTCTCATCTAGAGAAGAAGTAGTTACATAGAAATCTCATCCCGTTACTTCTAATGCATCTTGCAACTGCAGTTAAACATCTTCAAACTAGTCTTCCCTTCTCGACAATTGTTAATTTTCCTATTTCTATCCATATTTTGTCTTCTAGTTCCTTCCACTTCTTCGTCCACCATTGTTTCCTGTTTCCCTGTTACTAAACCATTCCCTTCGTTACTATTTAGCGAATTCTCTTCTAGAGAAGAAGTAGTTGCATAGAAATCTCATCCCGTTACTTCTAATGCATCTTGCAACTGCAGTTAAACATCTTCAAACTAGTCTTCCCTTCTCGACAATTGTTAATTTTCCTATTTCTATCCATATTTTGTCTTCTAGTTCCTTCCACTTCTTCGTCCACCATTGCATCCTGTTTCCCTGTTACTAAACCATTCCCTTCGTTACTATTTAGCGAATTCTCATCTAGAGAAGAAGTAGTTGCATAGAAATCTCATCCCGTTACTTCTAATGCATCTTGCAACTGCAGTTAAACATCTTCAAACTAGTCTTCCCTTCTCGACAATTGTTAATTTTCCTATTTCTATCCATATTTTGCCTCCTAGTTCCTTCCACTTCTTCGTCCACCATTGCATCCTGTTTCCCTGTTACTAAACCATTCCCTTCGTTACTATTTAGCGAATTCTCATCTAGAGAAGAAGTAGTTGCATAGAAATCTCATCCCGTTACTTCTAATGCATCTTGCAACTGCAGTTAAACATCTTCAAACTAGTCTTCCCTTCTCGACAATTGTTAATTTTCCTATTTCTATCCATATTTTGTCTTCTAGTTCCTTCCACTTCTTCGTCCACCATTGCATCCTGTTTCCCTGTTACTAAACCATTCCCTTCGTTACTATTTAGCGAATTCTCATCTAGAGAAGAAGTAGTTGCATAGAAATCTCATCCCGTTACTTCTAATGCATCTTGCAACTGCAGTTAAACATCTTCAAACTAGTCTTCCCTTCTCGACAATTGTTAATTTTCCTATTTCTATCCATATTTTGCCTCCTAGTTCCTTCCACTTCTTCGTCCACCATTGCATCCTGTTTCCCTGTTACTAAACCATTCCCTTCGTTACTATTTAGCGAATTCTCATCTAGAGAAGAAGTAGTTGCATAGAAATCTCATCCCGTTACTTCTAATGCATCTTGCAACTGCAGTTAAACATCTTCAAACTAGTCTTCCCTTCTCGACAATTGTTAATTTTCCTTTTTCTATCCATATTTTGTCTTCTAGTTCCTTCCACTTCTTCGTCCACCATTGCTTCCTGTTTCTCTGTTACTAAACCATTCCCTTCGTTACTATTTAGCGAATTCTCATCTAGAGAAGAAGTAGTTGCATAGAAATCTCAACCCGTTACTTCTAATGCATCTTGCAACTGCAGTTAAACATCTTCAAACTAGTCTTCCCTTCTCGACAATTGTTAATTTTCCTATTTCTATTCATATTTTGTCTTCTAGTTCCTTCCACTTCTTCGTCCACCATTGTTTCCTGTTTCCCTGTTACTAAACCATTCCCTTCGTTACTATTTAGCGAATTCTCATCTAGAGAAGAAGTAGTTGCATAGAAATCTCATCCCGTTACTTCTAATGCATCTTGCAACTGCAGTTAAACATCTTCAAACTAGTCTTCCCTTCTCGACAATTGTTAATTTTCCTATTTCTATCCATATTTTGCCTCCTAGTTCCTTCCACTTCTTCGTCCACCATTGCTTTCTGTTTCCCTGTTACTAAACAATTCCCTTCTTAACTATTTAGCGAATTCTCATCTAGAGAAGAAGTAGTTGCATAGAAATCTCATCCCGTTACTTCTAATGCATCTTGCAACTGCAGTTAAACATCTTCAAACTAGTCTTCCCTTCTCGACAATTGTTAATTTTCCTATTTCTATCCATATTTTGTCTTCTAGTTCCTTCCACTTCTTCTTCCACCATTGTTTCCTGTTTCCCTGTTACTAAACCATTCCCTTCGTTACTATTTAGCGAATTCTCATCTAGAGAAGAAGTAGTTGCATAGAAATCTCATCCCGTTACTTCTAATGCATCTTGCAACTGCAGTTAAACATCTTCAAACTAGTCTTCCCTTCTCGACAATTGTTAATTTTCCTTTTTCTATCCATATTTTGCCTCCTAGTTCCTTCCACTTCTTCGTCCACCATTGCATCCTGTTTCCCTGTTACTAAACCATTCCCTTTGTAACTATTTAGCGAATTCTCATCTAGAGAAGAAGTAGTTGCATAGAAATCTCATCCCGTTACTTCTAATGCATCTTACAACTGCAGTTAAACATCTTCAAACTAGTCTTCCCTTCTCGACAATTGTTAATTTTCCTATTTCTATCCATATTTTGTCTTCTAGTTCCTTCCACTTCTTCGTCCACCATTGTTTCCTGTTTCCCTGTTACTAAACCATTCCCTTCGTTACTATTTAGCGAATTCTCATCTAGAGAAGAAGTAGTTGCATAGAAATCTCATCCCGTTACTTCTAATGCATCTTGCAACTGCAGTTAAACATCTTCAAACTAGTCTTCCCTTCTCGACAATTGTTAATTTTCCTATTTCTATCCATATTTTGTCTTCTAGTTCCTTCCACTTCTTCGTCCACCATTGTTTCCTGTTTCCCTGTTACTAAACCATTCCCTTCGTTACTATTTAGCGAATTCTCATCTAGAGAAGAAGTAGTTGCATAGAAATCTCATCCCGTTACTTCTAATGCATCTTGCAACTGCAGTTAAACATCTTCAAACTAGTCTTCCCTTCTCGACAATTGTTAATTTTCCTATTTCTATCCATATTTTGCCTCCTAGTTCCTTCCACTTCTTCGTCCACCATTGCTTCCTGTTTCCCTGTTACTAAACCATTCCCTTCGTTACTATTTAGCGAATTCTCATCTAGAGAAGAAGTAGTTGCATAGAAATCTCATCCCGTTACTTCTAATGCATCTTGCAACTGCAGTTAAACATCTTCAAACTAGTCTTCCCTTCTCGACAATTGTTAATTTTCCTATTTCTATCCATATTTTGTCTTCTAGTTCCTTCCACTTCTTCGTCCACCATTGTTTCCTGTTTCCCTGTTACTAAACCATTCCCTTCGTTACTATTTAGCGAATTCTCATCTAGAGAAGAAGTAGTTGCATAGAAATCTCATCCCGTTACTTCTAATGCATCTTGCAACTGCAGTTAAACATCTTCAAACTAGTCTTCCCTTCTCGACAATTGTTAATTTTCCTATTTCTATCCATATTTTGTCTTCTAGTTCCTTCCACTTCTTCGTCCACCATTGTTTCCTGTTTCCCTGTTACTAAACCATTCCCTTCGTTACTATTTAGCGAATTCTCATCTAGAGAAGAAGTAGTTGCATAGAAATCTCATCCCGTTACTTCTAATGCATCTTGCAACTGCAGTTAAACATCTTCAAACTAGTCTTCCCTTCTCGACAATTGTTAATTTTCTTATTTCTATTCATATTTCACTTTCTCCAAAGTCCATTTAGTGAGATTTAATTTCCATTTTCATGAGGTAATTAATTTTGTCCTCCTTTTAGTGCAGCTGCAATAATAATAATGCTTTAGTGTAAGTGACTAATGAATTTCATTTATTTTCATTGGAAATTATGGCAAAACACGAAACAATTCTTACGGAATTTATCCTTTCTCTATTCATAGATTTGGAATTATATTTCTTTTGTATGTTTTTTTTTTTTTTTTTTTTTCGAATATTAAGAGTAGGCATATTTGCAGCAAGAAAGTCTTTTGGAACTTACATAGGTTTAAGGACTAATACTACCTTGTGTGGTCTAATTCGAAATCATTTTTTTCCAATTTCTGTAATCAATATTTTTCAATTCTTAACGTCATAAGTTTTATATGGGAATTTTTTTGAGAAAGTTAAAAAAAAAATCTTCGATTTTTAATAAAACATCTATTGTAAATCAGTCATAAAATCATAATAATTCAATGAATGGAAAAATCCCTGCGTACCTTATTAGCAAATATCATTTGGAGCCTGCAGTTAAGATTTGAAGTTGGTCGGGTAAAAAGTGAATGCGGTAGCTTTTCGCCCGCTTTGAAAAGATTAGTTTTGAAAAATTTACTTTTAAGTTTAATGTACCGAAAAGTTCATTTTTATATATATAATTTCATGTATAATAACTTTAAAAAAATGGCTTTTAATTTTGAAATGCATCGTAAGTTTAGTTGTAATAAAGAATTATTGGTATAATTAAAAACTGTTATGGAACATAAACACTCTTGGATAACATTTTTGATTGTTGAGGAAGCATTTAAGCCCCCAAAACCTTTACCATGTCTTTCATAGTCAAAACTGGAAAACACAGATTTCTGAGTTGTGTCACTGTAGAAATACTAGCGCGTTATGTTCTGTTTAAGTCCGCAGCACAATGGAAGACATCATATTCTAGTGTCTTTCGAAGGTTGGAGTCGTGGTCCCAGACCATCTCTTGGCCCGCCCAGTCTTCAATGGATAACTTCGAATGCGATTAACAGAATATTACTAGCCAAACTATTTGGCTGGCGTTCTCACAAGGTTTCTAGTGAGATTCATCTATAACACCTAATTTTTTGGACCCTCTCGGCTTGTTACAAGACCCTTCTGTCTGGAAGGTTAGGTTAGGTTTGTAGTTTAAGGATAGAAAACTTCTTGGTCATCTCAGCCCTGAGAGTATAATTGAATTGTGCGAGTTTAATGTTAGGATTTGTTTTCTGTATTGTGTTTTTGGTATAGGGTTGTGTATCTGAAATTGCATTTGTTAGAATCTTGCTTGGAAAACATTATTATTACTTAGATATAAGAACCAGATTCAGACGTCCTTAAAGAGAAAGGAAAACACACATAAAAATGTATATATCCATCATATTATTAATTATATTTTATTTATTTATTTTTTATTTTATTTTATATGTTAGTAATTTATACTTTTTTCTTCTTTTTCTTTTTTTTTTTTTTTGACCAGAAGGTCTCCTTGGACTATCCCAGGACACGAATGACTGATGGAAGACTCTGAGTTTAATAAAGCCTAACCTTAGCACCCTTTTCTCAGGAACGTGTTCTCGAGTTCCTCAGCCATTTGTTACAAGGAGGGTGAGAATCGTCATTTGAAGAGACGGCTCTTGTAAACATTTTAAGCGTCGGGAGTGGAAGGGTTGGCAGAACTGGGTAGGAAGGGAAGGACGTTTGTTTGCCGCCAAAAGGCGCTCATTTGTCGCCGGTTGTTGGGTGAGGCAATATGGCAGCCTTAAAGAGCGCCATTTCTTAACCCTTTATAACCTTCCGCGCCTTCGAATGGCCTATGCTTAGTACGCTCTCTTCTACCTTACGCTTCGTCCATTCGTTACGCTTCCCTAACCTGTCTTCTCTGTAACATGATAGGTCTTCTTAAGGCCCTCACATTCCCTACTTTATGCCATGTTAGTTCTACTTTTGTTGCCTGTACTACACGAATACTCAAATAACATCACTTTTCCAACTTATAAACTATCCTCATTGTTCTAAATGCGACATCGGTGAATATCTGAATTGATGTAGGGGCGAAAACCTTCATTTTTCTCCTGGCTATTGGAGCAATTTAATGGTAAAATCTTTGATGGGCATTATCCCTGTAGAGATTACCAAAGCAATACATGGGCGTATATAGAAAATAATTTCGGGAGGGGCTGGGAGAATTTCTGGGGGACTGAGAGCATTTGGGGGTATGTAATATTTAAATTCGAGAGCTTGTAATAGATAGACAATTAGAACGGTATTACACCCCCCCCCCCCAAAAAAAAAACAACTACGTTTTCTGAAGTAAGTGGTCTTTATTTTTAATTTATTATATACGCCCATGGAGCGAAACCTCCGGAGTTCCTAGCTCATAATCTGAAATACTAATATAAAAAAAATAAAAAATCAGTCCCGGAACAGGCCACAAATGCACACAGTAGAGGTATCCGATTCTTGGCCATAAGGCACTCTAGGAAAATAGTGTGATCAGTACTATGATCCGGCTAACTGGTTTTCTCGTTTGCAGGTACCGGGAAGTAAATTAAAGTTCGGTTAGCCTTGCGCAAGGGCGTATGCAGGTTGTATCGCGAAATAATGACAATCCCCCACACATTTCTACCTCACTCAGTTCCAGATATATGCCGTTCTAAAGGTTCTTTAGAAAAACCCGTGTTTTTTGTAGTACAACTCCAAAAATGTAATTAATCATTGAAAAAAAAAATGTGTACAAGCAGAGACACTGAAGTTGTATACAAAAAAGTCCGACTCGCAAGAACTGCATCATCTTAGCGCGGTTCCGTTCTTATCCCTAGTCTAATTTGGAAAGATTAAAATATTTATTTATTGATAAGGCTTCGCAACTTTGGCGAATCGCATGAAGATTAAAATAGAAGCAGTTATTATTTCTGTTCCACCAGTCTTGAAAGGTCTTGATTTACGATCTTACCTGGAAGGGTCGGTCAACACTAGAAAGGGTCCCGCTAGGGGAATCTAGGAAATCTATATTTCTAACAATAAATTGTTTTGTTATTTTACTTAACCAGTTTTATTGTAAAATACATAATCCAACTATAAGCAATTAAGAAATAATAAGGAATAAAAACAGACAAAAAAACCGTTCGAATAAACGAAATCAATTACTATAATGTTTTAAACACTTATTTCTCCGATTGACATCGCCTAATTAAACCTTTCGTCAGAACATTTTTTGTAGAGCATTTAGTAAGCTTTCGAATGGTAATCTTCCGCTTCACAAGATTTTCAACCGTTTTCGAGATATTAAGAAATTATACGAAGTTCCTAAAACTTTTCATTATTTCTAGCAACAGAAAATTGGTCTCATTTTACCTATCCTGTTTTACACATAAATACATTTTCTTAACATAAGAAATTACAAAAATAAAAATCAATAAAAAACTAAGGGAAAGAGACAAAAATCACAAAAAGAACGACAAACACCCGTTCATAAGAACTAAACAGATGTATTTGAAGTTTTAAGCACTTATTCCTTCGACTGACATCACCTAATCAAAACTTGTTTCAGAATCTTTTCTGTAGAGAATTTAGAAAGCTTTCAAATAGTGTCTATCCACTTATGAAAATTTCCCAACCGTGTTCGAGATAATAATGAAAATATACGAAGTTCCCAAAACTTTTCATGTCTGTTCATAAAATATTTTATTCTAACCCTTCCTTAACTCCAAAGGTAACCAAAAGTTTAAGAAATTAGTTTTGATAAAATTTGAACATACAAAAAATGTTTCAACTGAATCCCATGATTTTATGTACCAAAACCAAAAACGTTATTCAGCAACTATGTTCCAAATTTTCTCGAAAACGGTTAAAGCTATCGCCTTAAAAATGGTTTCATTCGTTTTCCTAGGCCAAGAAGCCTACAAAACGAGTACTTACAAGCATATGAACGTAAGCGTTACGATTTTTTCTGCGCGAATTTCGCCCCGAAAGTCATCTTCCAGTGGGCGAATTTTTCTGGTTAACGAACTTGACCTTTCAAATTGGACGACGGATTTTTGTACCAAATTTCATCAAAATCGGATCATCAGGGAAGCCAGAAATGAGCTAACAGACAAATATATATATATATATATATATATATATATATATATATATATATATATATATATATATATATATATATATATATTTACAAATTTGAACCACCGTTAATTTCGGTCCCTAGGGGTTCTGAAACGCGGAGGGAGGAACCGCGCTGACAATATAAACAGATCTAAGGTGTTACACGGTAGCTGGTGAAAGAAAGAATGAGAAGGTCTCGTATTGTAATTCTCTGTATGCAGGGTCTACTTTCAGGTAAAGTCATATACTTTTACTGCCCTTTACCGTTACTCAGAAAGCTCTTTGTGTTTACAAACAAAGGACTCGGTATAGACCACCCGTATTAACCCAAAAGTGATTATATCAAGCTTGATAAACTTCCTGAATTAAATTAAGGAATTTAAGAGTGCTTAAAATAGGTTCTTGATCTAGTCGAAAAATTCAAGAAGAATTAGATCATGAATAGAAAATCTCGGCCAAACAGAAGGAAAATAACAATAACAAGGATAGTCAAACTTCGTTTTCAAAGATTGTTAGTTGTAACACAAAAACGGTCACTCATGATTCTAATAAATTAACTGTGAAGGGTGATTACACAAATATTTCTGTTGAGGCTTTAAAGCTTTCATTTAAAAAACATATTAACGTATTATAGATTGGCCCAAAAACATAAAATCATTGAAAAAAGGATTTCTTATTATTGAATCAAACAAAAACGATATAGAGTTTATATCAACAGAGTTTTTAAATATATGCAAAGACCTGTTGATCAATAAAATTAAAATAAAAAATAGAGTTCTCCGTAAAAGGTTTAATAAGTTCTATTAATTACATAGTTTCCACTATAGTTATAATTTTAACTATTGGAATTATTATCCAAAGATTCATACAATTACTCAACAATAGATTCTAATTTGAAGCACAGCTATTTTCGATATCTACCTGTTCTAAAACGTGAACTCATTTATTAGGCACTTCGGATTACGTCATTGGGTCGACGTCAGAAGCGTGTTTCCCATCTGTGGAGTGAAGCAAGAAACGAGTTAAAAACAGCAACCAATTAAAATGTGAGGTAAATAGAGGAAAAACGCCGTTCGTGGTGGTAGAAAATCTTACAAGGCATTTCGCTCAGAAATCTCCGAAATATTCTTACTAATTTTACGTATCCTGTTTTATAACCAAATAGATTTATATTCTATAATCAATAAGAAAAAACTACTAGCAATAAAAAACTATGGGTAACAGATGAAAATAGGGCATTCCAAGAACAATTCTAAAGAACGAAATCAACACCAGTACTGTAATCTAGATATTCATAAGGCATCTTCGAATTCTAACAAACAAAATATTGCTTCTGATTATACGTATACTGTTTACTGACCAATTATTATTATTATTATTAACAACGGGTGCCCACGTAGAGGGAGCTGCACCCAGGCCAACAAGGCCTATTGTGCCACCCGACAAGCCAGCCTGTTATACCAACAGCGCCGTATCCGAGATGAACCTTAGCAGAGTTCGAAGGTTCAGTTCAGGTAGCCTTCTAGGGTCATCTATGAAGTCTGCACCAAAATACAGGTATCTCTTAGCTACAAGAGCTGGACATCTGCATATGATGTGATACGGCGTCTCGTCGTCTTCAAAGCATAGTCTGCACCATGAGGTCCTGGTCAGCCCCATGGACTAGAGGTGCCGGTGCATTCTACAGTGACCTGTAAGAAGAGCTGTAACTAGTCTTACCTTGGACCTGCACAGATTAAGGAGAGTCTCCGTCCTCTTCTTGTCCACAAAGGAAAGGAACAGCTTCGCCTGTCTCTGGGTGGAGCTGCTGCACCACTTCCTCCTGTGCTCAGCTTCCGCCCACCTTCTAATACTTAATCTGGCCACAGCTGGTGCGATCCCACATTGAGGGTCTGGTGATAGGGGGATTGTCGCTGCACCAATATTGGCCAACTCGTCAGCTCTTTCATTACCCTGGATACCAGAGTGGCCTGGAATCCACTCTAGTCTGACTTTGTTACGTCGTCCAAGTAAGTTTAAGCAGTCTTTGCATTGCTGTACCACCTTTGACCTGATCCTATTCGTGGATAGAGCTCTTATGGCCGCTTGGCTGACGGAGAAAATAGTGAAGCGCCTGTCTGATGGAGAGCCGCTATTCATAAGGTCTGCGCAAGCGCCGATGGCGGTGACTTCAGCTTGGAACACCGTAGCATACCTCCCCAGAGGCAAGGCAACATTATTCAGGGGTCCACACATAATGTTACTGACCAATACATTTGACTGCTCTAAGCAAGAACAAAAATAACGAGCAGTGAAAAAAAACTGCGGGAAACACACAAATAGATCCGTTTAAATAAACGAAACTAACTAAGTTTTAAGCACTTATTTCTCCTAATGTGACGTCCCCATCAAACATTTAGTAAGCTTTCGAATGGTAACCTTCCGCTTCCCAAGATTTTCAACTGTTTTCGAGATATTAATGAAAGTATACGAAGTTCCCAAAATTTTCATTATTTCTAGCAACAGAAAATTGGTCTCATTTTTCCTATCCTGTTTTACAAACAAATACATTTTCCTAACATAAGAAATTACAAAAATAAAAAGCAATAAAAAACCAAGGGAAAGAGACAAAAAGTCCGACTCGCAGGAACTGCAGCATCTTAGCGCGGTTCCGTTCATGTCCCTAGTGCCATTTGATAAGCTTAGAAAAGAAATAAACTTATTTTTTTTATATATCTCGTGAAAATTGTCAAAATCCTCTCGAACATCTCGAATAAAAGTGATATTAAGGCGTCAGGGACACCGACAGTAGCTAACTTTTACACAGAAGCGGAAATTACAGAATCTGGCTCTCATTCTAAAGCAAAGCTCTATAAATCAATACAAAATATGCCTAATAAAGCCTTTCTAGAGGATACAGAAGCATGGGCGTATATGAGGGGGGGGGGGGCTGAGGGGGCTGCAGCCCCTCCCGAAATTTTGAATTGATGATAAAAACTTCTCGTAAAACCCTTAAAAATAAATTAAATAAGATCACTTAGTTCATAAAACATATTTTATTTTACGTGCAATAGCGTTTTAGTTGCCTAAAACTATTCCAAGCTCTAAATATTTAGTATTCCATACCCTGGAAATGGTCTCAGCCCCCCCCCCGAAATTGTTTTTATATACGCCCATGTACAGAAGGATCAAGAAGAAGTACACAAGATTGAGTAGAATACCCTGCCTAATATAGCCTATATAGAATAATATGCCGAATAAAACGTATCTAGTAAATACACAAGGACAAATAAAAGTCTTGACGAATAACAAGTAAAAAAAAAAAACTTTATTTAACAAAATAAAACAAAGTTTAGTTGCCCAACTACAATAGAATAATATACCTAATTAAGTCTACGGAGTAGACACAAATGGACCAAAAACAAGTCTTGTGGAATATTGATTTTTTTCTAATTAAATACTTTTTATCAATATTTAGTATATAACCTTTGTTGAAAATTATTGATTGCTAATTGATGAATCGGTTTACAACTAAGTAGTCTTTATGAATATTTAGTATATAACCTATTTTTGGATCTGTGTTTTTGGGGTGCTCTCCGCCTAGGCTTTGTATTTGTGCCGCCAGATACCTGGGGTATATTTACAGCTCTTGAGGATTAACTCTTAGCAGGTAAATTTCCTGCGGCCCCATTGTGTTCTACGGGCATTGAACCGCCATATACGCTCATAGTATCTAACCGTTGTGAAGTTTATTTTTTGGATTTAGGACTTAATATACATATGTAGACTAAATCATAGCAAGAAGTAATCCTCCGTCGTCGGTTCTTAACTATGTAGACTCGCTAATGTTATCCAATCTTAGATACATCGTATTTAAAATCCACAGCAAAAACACGACATTTCATCAGAATCCCCTGCTGAATAAAACTTATATAGAATAATATGCAAAATAAAGCCTATCTAGTGGATAAAAATTGAGGAAAAAAGCCGTTCGTGGTGGTAGAAAATCTTAAAAGTATTTCGCTCAGAAATCTCCGAAATATTGTCACTAATTTTACGTATCCTGTTTTATAGCCAAATAGATTTATATTCTATAATCAATAAGAAAAACCTACTAACAATAAAAAACTATGGGTAACAGATGAAAATAGGGAATACCAAGAATAATTCTAAAGAACGAAATCAACACCAGTACTGTAATCTAGATATTCATACGGCATCATCGAATTCTAACAAACAAAATATTGATTCTAATTATACGTATCCTGTTTTATTGACAAATACATTTGACTACTATAAGCAATTAAAAACACTAGGGAATATGCCAAAGAACTCGGAGTAGGAGCCTCGACAGTTTCAAGACATTTGAAGGAAATCGACAAATCCAAAGCTGACATTACTTCGCTTATTCAAAACTTTCTTTAGAACCTTTCTTGTAGACCATTTAGTAAGCTTTCGAATGGTAACCTTTCGCTTCCCAAGATTTTCAACCGTTTTCGAGATATTAAGAAATTATACGAAGTTCCCAAAACTTTTCATTATTTCTGACAACAGAAAATTGGTCTGATTTTACCTATCCTGTTTTACACACACATACATTTTCCTTACAAATACAACATAAGAAATTAAAGAAATAAAAAGCAATAAAAAACCAAGGGAAAGAGACAAAAATTACAAAAAGAACGACAAAAACCCGTTCATAAGAACAAAACAGACGTATTTGAAGTTTTAAGCATTTATTTCTCCGATTGACATAACCTAATCAAAAATAGTTTTAGAATCATTTTTGTAGAGAATTTAGTAAGCTTTCAAATAGTTTCAATCCACTTACCACGATTTCCCAACCGTGTTCGAGATATTAATGAAAGTATACGAAGTTTCCAAAACTTTTCATATCTGTTCATAAAATATTTTATTCTAACCCTTCCTTAACTCCAAACGTAACATAACTTTCAACATATTAGTTTTAATGAAAGTAGAACATGCACATAATGTTTCAACTGAATCCCGTTATTCTAAGTACCCAAACCAAAAACGGTATTCAAAAACTATTTTTCCAATTTTCTCGACAACGGTTAAAGCTATCGCCTTGAAAATGGTTTCATTCGTTTTTCTAGCCCAAGAAGCCTATAAAACGAGTACTTACAAGCTTATGAACTCAAAAACGTAAGCGTTACGATTTTTTCTGCGCGAATTTCGCCCCAAACGCCATCTTCCAGTGGGCGGATTTTGCTGGTTAACGAACTTGACCTTTCAAATTGGACGACAGATTTTTGTACCAAATTTCATCAAAATCGGACCATTCGTCTTCTATTTAGAGAGCGAACAGACAAATATATATATATATATATATATATATAAATAAATATATACATATATATATATATACAAATTTGAACCACCGTTATTTTCGGTTTCTAGGGGTTCTGAAACGCAAAATTTTCTAGTCGGCACTTCCGGATTGTTTCATTGTATCAACCTTATAAGCGGGGTTCCTCCCTATGGGGGAGGGAGGAACCGCGCTAAAAGATCGACAAAAACCCGTTCATAAGAACAAAACAGACGTATTTGAAGTTTTAAGCACTTATTTCTCCGATTGACATAACCTAATCAAAAATAGTTTTAGAATCATTTTTGTAGAGAATTTAGTAAGCTTTCAAATAGTTTCTATCCACTTACCACGATGTCCCAACCGTGTTAGAGATATTAATGAAAGTATACGAAGTTCCCAAAACTTTTCATGTCTGTTCATAAAATATTTTATTCTAACCCTTCCTTAACTCCAAGCGTAACATAACTTTCAACATATTAGTTTTAATGAAAGTAGAACATGCAGATAATGTTTCAACTGAATCCCGTGATTCTAAGTACCCAAACCAAAAACGGTATTCAAAAACTATTTTTCCAATTTTCTCGAAAACGGTTAAAGCTATCGCATTGAAAATGGTTTCATTCGTTTTCCTAGCCCAAGAAGCGTATAAAAAGAGTACATACAAGCTTATGAACTAAAAAACGGAAGCGTTACGATTTTTTCTGCGCGAAATTCGCCTTCTTCCAGTGGGCGGATTTTGCTGGTTAACGAACTTGACCTTTCAAATTGGACGACGGATTTTTGTACCAAATTTCATCAAAATCGGACCATCAGGGAAGCCAGAAATGAGTGAACAGACATATATATATATATATATATATATATATATACATATATATATATATATATATATATATATATATATATATATATATGTATATATAAATAAATATATACATATATATATATATATATATATATATATATATATATATATATATATATATATATAAAAATTTGAACCACCGTTATTTTCGGTCTCTAGGGGTCTGAAACGCGAAAATTTCTTGTCGGCACTTCCGGATTGTTTCATTGTATCAACCTTATAAGCGGGGTTCCTCCCTATGGGGGAGGGAGGAACCGCGCTAAAAACACGGTTGTTTTTTAAAGAACCTTTAAAACGGCATATGTCTGGAACGGAGTTCCAGGGTCCCTACGGTTGGTGGTTTGAACTACATTCTTTGTTTACTTTTACCCTTTAGAGCAGGGGTCTCCAAACTACGGCCCGAGGGCCACATCCGGCCCGCGGAGAGCTAGCATACTTGAAATCTCCTTTTAGAGAACATATTTTTTATAGCAAATTAAATTTAGTTTACTCAAGTATTCAATTTTATGTTGAATAATTATTAATATGACATCTACATTGATATGGTCATGGGCTAACTACTCATAACATTGTTGTAGGCTTATTGTTATTGTTTTTGTGATAAGTTGGATATAGAAACACAGAATTGTAAAGATTAAAGACATGTATAATATGCAGAAAATTTAACTTCAGTATATAATAACTAACAAATTATTGAAATGAATCCAACTAACATTTTATACATTTTAAATAAAAACATAACTTATAACAAGCATAATGACATATGAAATACTAATGAGATTTATATAATATATATATAATTTTACTTGTACCAATTATTAAAAAAGATTTACGATGCTCATCAGTTAATTTAGATCTGTAAACATGTTTTGTGTACTTCATTTTGGAGAAGGTCTTCTCACACAAATAAGTAGTACCAATATGGTTTTGGCCCTGGAAACCTACTGGAGTAATCAGTGTGGCCCTAAGGCTGGAAAGTTTGGAGTCCCCTGCTTGAGAGCATTAAGTTGTGTTACACCCTGTTTAGGAAATAATTTCGGGGAGGTTTGGGAGCATCGAAATTTTGGGGAATGGAATACATATAACCTAGACCTTGAAATAGTTAGTCAACTAAAATGCTAGTACACCGATTAGATCCAAACTTCGGGAGGGGGCTGACAGGGCCACAGATCCACTTATTTTTAGCGCGGTTACTCCATACCTCCATAGGGAGAACCCGCTTATGAGGTTGACCTCACGACACAATCCGGAAGTGCCGACTAGAAACTCTCTCGTTTCAGACCCCATAGATTACGAAAATATAGGTGGTTCAAATTTGTGTGTATATATATATATATATACATATATATATATATATATATATATATATATATATATATATATATATATATGCTTGTCTGTTCGCGCTCCTGACGGCTCAAAAATGGTCCGATTTTGATGAAATTTGGTACAAAAATCTGTCCTCTAATTTGAAAGGTCAAGTTCGTTAACCAGCAGAATCCGCCTACTGGAAGATAGTTTTTGGGGCGAAATTTGCACAAAAAAATCGTAACGCTTACGTTTTTGAGTTCATATGCTTGCAGGTACTTGTTTTATATGTTTCCTAACGTAGGAAAACGAATGAAACCATTTTCAAGGCGATATCTCTAACTGTTTCTGAGAAAAAAGGAATCAATGTTTTTGTAAATCATTATTTTTTTTTTTTTGTGGGTACATAGAATCGCGGGATTCAATTGAAATATTTTCTAAATCTTGGAAATTAATCCCAACTAATACGTTTAAATGTTGGTTATATTTGGAGGTAAGGAAGTATGCGAAAATAAAAAAATTTATTAATAGACATGAAGAGTTTTCGGATCTTTATACATTTTTCGTAAATATCTCGATAACGGTTGGGAAATCGTGGTAAGTGGAAGGTGATCATTCGAATGCTTACTAAATTCTCTACAAAAAAGATTCTGAAGCAATATTCGATGGGGCAACGTCAATCAGAGATATAAGCGCTTGAAAAAGTGTTTGTATTTTTGCTAATCTATTCCATTTCTTCGAGATGTATGTAACCGCGCTAAGATGGCGCAGTTCCTGCGAGTCGGACATTTTTTTATACGCCCGTGGTCTAGGGACGGCCTGGCACCCTAAATCCAATCCTGAAACGACAACGAAGATAAAAATCCTTAGTGTGCTCACGGGTTTTTAGTTGAGATCCTCCAATTCAGTAGTCGAGTGTCCTATGTTAAATCTAAAGAAATTTGTAGTATTTTGTTGCGACGAATGCTATTGATGCAATTAAGACGACAGATAGTTCTGAGTGCATTCTTGACAAGAACTATCTTCGATGATAATAAAAGTGCACTTTTTCATTTGCTGCTATCATTCAACATTTGTAAGAAGTTGCTCGTAATTGGCTATAAGTCGTAAAGCTTCAAACTCGATCCCCGTTATGAGTCGTGGGTTTTTTCTAGACTTTTCCTCCGAGTAATTACTAAGAGGAAGTGAATTATCTATCTTTATCACATGTAGAGTTATTAAACGAATTTTGTATGTTTTTTTCTTCATTGTAGCTACCAGTCAACAGAAGTAGATAAAAACCCTTCAGGATTATAACGGTAAGTTAATGAGAGATATCTTCGTGTTAACTGACTGCAAATGTGTTGATTGTAATTAAAGTTTCTTTAATGTCTTCAGTTCAATTAAATCTTTTACGCGTGTTTCCATTCGTCTTCATGTTGTCTTCTATTCCAATTTCTCCTTGTTGTAGGCATTCTATAGTTCAGACAACATATATATGAGAAATCCATAACCAAGTGTATTAGGGTGGGTTTACACTTGCTAGTTATTGCAGGATATTTATATCCGATAACTAGCAAGAAATTGCGACTATTGAAACCCTATGTAAAATGTATGTCTGCAATAAATTGCTCATGGTAGAATTTATTGCAGACATACATTTTACATGGGTTTTCATTAGTCGCAATTTCTCTCTGATAGAAATATCCTGCAATAACTAGCAAGTGTAAACCCACCCTTAGGTGACTAAATTGTTATAAATAGTCTGTTAACCCTGGAATAGGTGGGGGGGTAGAGCCGGTCTCCCCCCCCCCCCCACCTATTCCAGGGTTAACGCACATGGTTAACCCTGGAATAATAACCTGAGTCATATTGACGCATATGACTGTAATCAATTGTCATTTTCTTCCGTTAAATGAAGGTAGAGCCGGCCTCCCCTCCCCCACCTATTCCAGGGTTAACGCACATGGTTAACCCTGGAACACTAACCTGAGTCATATTGACGCTTATGACTGTAATCAATTGTCATTTTCTTCCGTTAAATGGGGGTAGAGCCGGCCTCCCCCCCCCCACCTATTCCAGGGTTAACGCACATGGTTAACCCTGGAACACTAACCTGAGTCATATTGACGCATATGACTGTAATCAATTGTCATTTTCTTCCGTTAAATGGGGGTAGAGCCGGCCTCCCCTCCCCCACCTATTCCAGGGTTAACGCAAATGGTTAACCCTAGAACACTAACCTGAGTCATATTGACGCATATGACTGTAATCAATTGTCATTTTCTTCCGTTAAATGGGGGTAGAGCCGGTCCCCCTCCACCTATTCCAGGGTTAACGCACATGGTTAACCCTGGAACACTAACCTGAGTCATATTGACGCATATGACTGTAATCAGTCGTCATTTTCTTCCGTTAAATGGGGGTAGAGCCGGTCCCCCCCCCCCACCTATTCCAGGGTTAACGCACATGGTTAACCCTGGAACACTAACCTGAGTCATATTGACGCATATGACTGTAATCAGTTGTCATTTTCTTCCGTTAAATGGGGGTAGAGCCGGCCTCCCCCCCACCTATTCCAGGGTTAACGCACATGGTTAACCCTGGAACACTAACCTGCGTCATATTGACGCATATGACTGTAATCAATTGTCATTTTCTTCCGTTAAATGCGGGTAGAGCCGGCCTCCCCCCCCACCTATTCCAGGGTTAACGCACATGGTTAACCCTGGAACACTAACCTGCGTCATATTGACGCATATGACTGTAATCAATTGTCATTTTCTTCCGTTAAATGGGGGTAGAGCCGGTCTCCCCCCCCCACCATAATTTCACCTCTCAGCGAGTGATTAGATAAGTGTGACCTTGATTTTCCCAGAAGACAGTGACGTAGAGGTTAGTAGTACACGTACATTTTCTACGTCGTTGTCATGCACTGTTAGTAATATGAGCATCTGACGTTTACGTAGTAATAAAGACTCATAAATTGCATGAATTTGACACAGAGTTAGTAACGAACACCTCAAATATAATTACACCATTAATTAATAATTAATTAATAATGTAAATAATTGCAAAATACACATTGCTAACGTAGTAATTATTATAAAAATCGAGAAGGCATTATATTATGTATTGTTATTATTCAAGTTATTATTTCTTGTGAAAGGCCTTGGGCGCATATAAGGGGAGGGGGGCTGGAGCCCCCCCCCCCCCCTCTACAATAAGATTCTGTTGTAATGTTCGGTGGCGATGTCAATGGAAGACATAAGTGCTTAAAACTTCAAATTTGTTAGTTTTATGCTTTTCAACGTGTATTTGTCTCTGTTTCCCTAACTTTTTAAGCGTTTTTTTTTTTTTTTTTTTTTTTTTTTTTTTTTTTTTTTTTTTTTTTTTTTTTTTTTTACACTCCAACGGAAACAAGCACTGTTACTTCCTGTTTCCTGGGGGTAACATTAAAGTCCGTGCAATAAAAAGCTCAACAAAATTGATATTATATATTAATTGTTATAAATTGTATTCACTTATAAAATAGATTTTGGTTTTTACTACATAAAAAATGTTCGTTGTTTTTACTGTTTAATTTTTTTTGTACTGTTTTACTAACACTTTCTACATGCTGTTTACTTTCCAACTACCGTATTTTCATTGTTTTAAAAATAAGATTTGTTAAAATTTATTGTATTGATATATATACTCCGCTCATTTCTGCCTGTCTTTTACTTACTAGTTGTACATATATATTTTCTTTACTTATAAGTTGTATATATTTTTTAGCTGAAGAAGGCTGCCATTGTGCAGTCGAAACGTCCGAATACAGATTTCTTCCTGAAAGTCTGAAGTTTTTCTCCTAGCCGAATCCCAACTATACCTGTCTTCGTATCTCTGCAGCGGCTAACTATCTCCATCTACACTATGTGTTAGTGATAGTGTAGGATGAATTACGGTTAGTGTTCCAGGGTTAAAATAAATTACACTTTCGGTGCCGAACCAGTAGATCTACCGAGTGCCTGTCTACCAGAGTTGGTCATTATTCTATAAATTTTTTATTCAATAATAATTCAAATAAATTTTTATGGAATCAGAATTTATCCATTGAATAATTATTCATCCACTGACTTATTTTATATTCTAGGAATAACAGGTTTGGCTCAATTCAATAACTTTTTATTCAACAAGAATTTATTCATTTATTCATTTCCTGATATTTCTTTTATTTATTTAATGGATAATTAATTATTCTTCGTTCATTATTTTTATACATTAAAAATTATGTGGTTTATGGAACAACAAACTCAGATTCTTTATGTTCAGTAGACCATATCACTTAAATAAATAATTTTCATTAAAATTAAGAAAACGTTTAATGAACTTAATTTTTATTAGAGAATATTTTTAAAATAAATCACTTGTATTTAACGGAAAACGGCAGTCAAATAAATCAATTTCATTCAAAAAATTGTTTCGATCGAATAAATAACTTTCATTCGATACAAATTTTCATTTAATAAATCATTCTTATTTAATAATGAATACAATTAAGTTACGTTATTCATTGACTTGACTAAATAATGAATGAAAAATTATTCATTATTCAGAATGAAATAACAGATTTATTCATTAATCTGAACGATTTTTGCCCAACACTGCTGCTTACTAGCCATAAGCACTCGTTATTACTAAGTTTTACTAAAAACTTCACTCGTTATTACTAAGTTTTACTAAAAACTTCACTCGTTATTACTAAGTTTTACTAAAAACTTCACTCGTTATTACTAAGTTTTACTAAAAACTTCACTCGTTATTACTAAGTTTTACTAAAAACTTCACTCGTTATTACTAAGTTTTACTAAAAACTTCACCCGTTAATGGTAAAAACGGCTATTACTACACCCTTCCACACAGAGTTGGGCAAACGTTAGCGCGCGCTAAAAGCTGATACCTCTCCGCTAATTTAGCGAAACTGTAGAAAGCCAGCGCTAATAATTAGCGGTTAGCGGCGGCAGTGCGCTAACCGCTAATCTATTTATGAAATATGGTAATTGCTAATAGCTTAAGCTATAGTTACAAGTTGTAGTTACAACTTGTAACTATAGCTTAAGCTATTAGCAATTACGATATTTCATAAATAGATTAGCGGTTAGCGCACTGCCGCCGCTAACCGCTAATTATTAGCGCTGGCTTTCTACAGTTTCGCTAAATTAGCGGAGAGGTATCAGCTTTTAGCGCGCGCTAACGTTTGCCCAACTCTGCTTCCACATACCAAGATGTTGCAACCGTTTTTGAGATATTTTTGAAGATATGCTAGGATCTGAAAATATTGAGAGTCTAATAATATTTACTTTCTTCCGAATTCGTAACTCCAGATTTAACAAATATTATATTTATTTATTCATTATGAGCTACGCAACTTTAGGGATAAGCTCATGATCAGAAAAATCTCTGTCTAGTCAAGAAAAAAAGAGAAAGAAAGAAAAAAGAAAAGTCCGTCACGCAGGTGCTGCATAACTAAGCACTCTCCTCAGAATTTGGGTAGTGTAGACTGCTTTCCAGAACAATTTGCTTAAAATATCCTACATAAATAAAATAAAAACATGAATAGTTCTCTTTTAATTTTGTAATGAGTAACTGATAAATTATTAATTTGCTTCCAGAGTTATGTTTACACATAGTACCTACTGCACTACGTAATAAATACAAAAAACCTCATATTATCGTATTTTGATCTAACGCAGGAACCGGATACAGTCCCTCTAGCGCTCCTAGCGGCGCCTTTGTGAACCTATGTCTGGCTGCCTTTTCTATTGAAATATATTACAAAGTAAACCCCCCGATTCATCTCATTTTTACAACACTTCTTTCTCATGAGTTACCCACGACGTATACCGCGTTTCGTTACAATAAAGCAGAAATTACGACCAGTATGAGTATATTAGTAATTTGGGTCCGGAGTAAACCCCCCCCCCTCCTAAAGAACCGATTTAGTTTATTTTTACAACACATATTTATCTGTAGATTACCACTATGAATACCGAGTTTCGTCGAAATATACCAAAAATCATGGCTGGTAGTGGCAATTGGTATTGTCGGTCCGGAGTAAACCCCCCCTCCTTATGAACCGATTTAGTTCATTTTTATATCTCACTTTTCTCTCTATATTAATACTACGAATACCAAGTTTCGTTGAAATATAACAAATATTACGGCTGACATAGTCAAATTAGTGTTTTGGGTTCGGGGTAAACCCCCCCTTCCGGTGGACCGACTTTGGTGGTTAACGAACTCGTTTAATCGTTTGCTAATTGAATGCTATATACCAAGTTTCGTGACGAAAAAACAAAAACTCTGGCCGCTATCGTGTTAACAGACACACATATATATATATATATATGCATATATATATATATATATATATATATATATATATATATATATATATATATATATATATATAAATTTTAACGGGGGTCATTTTCGGTGTCTACTAGGTAGGATCGATAAAGATTTGAAGACATTTTTCAAAAATTCCGTCATGAGTCCAACCTCAATAGCTACTTTCCTTCGGAGGAAAGTGCTAAAAAAAAAAATAGATGGAATAAAACGAAGACAAGAACAACCAGAACAATTTGATAATAATTTGAGTGACTTCTCACTGATGTGTGGAAATATTCGCCCATACATATGGGTTTTGTAATGTATGCCTATATATCATATCCATACAATACTCATACATAATTTTCAAGTTTGTTCATACATCAAAAATGACATCAAGTGAAAAAAGAAAGAAAAAAAGTAAAATATAAAACTAAGGGTTCACATTAAAAGATAAGAAAATGGCTAATATATAAACAAATAATAAAAATGATTCTGTTGTCTCTGATTAACTAAAAAAAATAAATAAATAAATAATAATAACAATACAAGAAAAAAAAGACAAAGGAGGAAATAAAAAAAAGAAAAAATATTATATATAGCTACATAGAAGAAAAGTAAATTCAGGTTATGTGTTATATTTTGTTATAAATGTTCTTGTCCGAACAAGAGTTACTAAAATCAGGCGTTTCAACCTTAGGTGCCTTTGTAGAAGAATTTATTTTCTTAGTAACAACACGATTAAAAAGAGAAATATATGCCTTCTTTGACTTCCATTCAATGAAATACCACTAGACGAATGTGTGGCTAGCTAGGAAGGGAAGGTTCTCTAGCAGGTCTAGCTCCGGTCAGTTCCTAGATCCGTCACTCATTTCTCTTGGAGGTCGCCGGATTAGAGAGAGCGACGGATAAGGGAACGCCAGATAAGGGAGAGTCTACTGTATACAAAAATTTGCATGGGCGTGTATTGGGGGGGGGCTGCAGGCCCCCCACACCGAAATTTTGGTTTAATGGTAAAAACTTGTCGTAAAACCCTTAAAAATAAATTAAATAAGATCACTTAGTTCATAAAAAATAATTTATTTTACGTGCAATAGTTGCCTAAAACTATTCCGAGCTCTAAATTTTTAGTATTCCATACACCAGAAATGGTATCAGTCCCCCGAATTTTTCCCAGCCCCTCCCGAAATTCTTTTCTATATACGTCCATGCAAATTTGAGCCTCCGTTATTTTAATTTATGGGTCCTGAAACGTGAAATTATTTTCTAGACGTCTCTTCCGGGATTGTTTCATGAGGTCAACCTTATAACTAGGTTTCCTCCCTATGAAAGGTGGGACGAACAGCGCTAAAACTTACAAAAAGATAAAATAAGATTATATTCCTAAAAAAGATAACGTCTGTATATTGCTATCCCCCAAAAAAAAAACATAAATGTGAAATAGAGGCCAAGTTCCTGCCCCCACAAAGAAACACTCCCTTCCTCAAAAATATCCCCTCCTAAAACCCCCCAAAAACGCCTTACCATTCTACCAGGTATATTCTTAAACTTGGCAATGTTTAGTTTTTCTTTAAAGATAATTTCGGCACAAAAAAAAACATTGCCAAGTTTAAGGATATACCTGGTTGAGGAAAGTGATATTTTAGTAACTGGATATAAGTATTTTTATTGTTGTTTTTAAAGGTCAGTTGAAGTGTCTTTACTGTTATTAGTAAGTAACTATGAGGTCTTCCAAGTAATGAACTTGGACATTTCTTTCTTGTATCATCTCTTGTATTGGCAAATATTTTTGGTTGAATTAATACACCAACTCATACTACTTTTTTGGAGTGTAGAATGGTAAGGCGTTTTTGGGGGGTTTAGGAGGGGATATTTTTGAGGAAGGGAGTGTTTCTTTGTGGGGGCAGGAACTTGGCCTCCATTTAACATTTATGTTTTTTTTGGGGGGATCTCATTACTTTTTTCTAAGTATTAAATAGAATTTAGTTGCCGCAGACCTACTGGCTTTTGTACTTCATATAAAACCAGGGTCTTTGGATCCTGCATAAAGTTCTCCTTACTGCTTGATATTTGATACCAATAATCAACCTACATACATCTTATCACTAGACTAGAAAAGTTAGAAGTTCTTCCAGATGACATTACTCTAGAGGACAAATTGATTGCTCTCTTAACTAAACTATTACACTGTAAAACACAGGAACCTTATCCCGAGGATAAAGATCACAATAGGGAAAGTGCAGAAGGCCTTCAAGAAAAATATAAGAACAAAGACGATACATTTTGGGTTTGTGATCCTAAACTTTGTAATTTAGATGGCTCGACTTTGAAAAACTTAGTATCTGCTTTGAAGTATATTACGCAGTTAACCCCTACGACTTTATTTACTACATTTAAGAAAGAAGTCACAACTGTTGTAGTTAAGATGCGACGAAATGTTTCTTAAAGCATCAAATATAGGTTCTCCTTACCAAGACGATTCATTTGATACCCCACATGATGGGTTTCAGAGGGAATGATGGCTTTCCGAAGGAACAAAAAGTAGAAAACGTCATAGGTGATATGACACTCCCGTATCAAGACCTACCTACGTGCCAAGTTTGGTCAAAATAGGCCAAACGGTGTGAATTTGTATAAGGAACAAACATACAGACAGACAGCTGAAAGACCTTTTTTACCTAGCCTAGTGCATTCCCCGGACAAGGCCTACCTGTGTGCCAAGTTTGGTCAAAATCGGTCAAATGGTGTGAATTTGTGTATGGAACAAACATGCAGACAGACAGCTGATAGACGATTTTGACTAGCCTATGACACTACCCTGATAAAGACCGACATGTGTGTCAAATTTTGTCAAAATCGGTCAAACGGTGTGTATTTGTATAAGGAACAAACAGACAGACAGACAGCTGATAGACAATTTAACCTATCCTATGATTCTCCCCGTATCAAGACCCATCTGTGTTTCAAGTTTCGTCAAAATCGGTCAAACGGCACGGATTTGTAAGAGGAACAAACATACAGACAGACAGCTGGTATAAGATTTTTACCGAGCCTATATGCGTCTAATTGTTTCTTAAAACATCAAATATAGGTTCTTCATACCGAGACAATTCATTTGATACCCCACATCATGGGTTTCGGACGGAATGATGGGTTTCCGAAGGAAGTACAAAACTGGCACGCCCCCGCCCCGGAAGCGGAGTCAAACACAACTTTTCGCGATTTTTCGATTTTTTCCTTTAATAACGTCTTCATATCTATCTTTGTGCAAAATTTCAAGTCTCTAGCATCATGGGAAGTGCCTAATAATTTTGATGAGTCAGTGAGTGAGTGAGTCGTATAAATCCCGATTTTCGATCGCTTATATCTCAGAAACTATTCGATGTAAAATTATGAAAATTTCCAGTTTTACTCACATCTAGTAGTATAATACCTGTGTAAAATTTCATAACTATATCTTTACCTGGTTAAAAGTTATGAGAGGGTAAAAATCGGCTCTAAGACCGCCTGTAATATACACACAGTATGCTTAGGCCGGAACTTGGCCTGGCGCACTACCGTGCGCCTAGTTTAGATGTTTAATATTATTTTCATCAATGATTTAATATTTGCTCAGTTGAACGGAAATATAAGGTAATTAAGATGTGTTCTAATAAAGCAGCGCCCAGCTGGAGAGGGCTTGACCTGTAAGGTATGGAGTTAAGACTCGCTCATTCGTGAAATTCATTTTTCTCCCCGAGTGAACCATCCTACCTTCCAACCTGTAGTCCGTTCGCTACACGGCTGATCGACTCGAGTAATGAAGTTATCCCCCTTCTCGTCCTGTAAGAGGCTGGACAATGGAGGGTGTTGCACACCTGGAAGTAAAGGGGAGGCTGGAGTCCACGTGCCTTTTCTAGGGGTGGAGTCACTGATAACAGCTGAAAGGGCTGCAGTGATAAGAGCTACTACAGCTGGGAGGGTTGCAGTGATAACAGATACTACAGCTGGAAGAGTTGCAGTCATAAGAGATACTACAGCTGGAAGGGTTGCAGTGATTAGAGCTTCTACAGCTGGAAGGGTTGCGGTGATAAGAGCTACTACAGCTGATAGGGTTGCTGTGATAAGAGCTTCTACAGCTGGAAGGGTTGCGGTAATAAAAGCTACTACAGCTGGAAGGGTTGCAGTGATAAGAGCTACTACAGCTGGAAGGGTTGCAGTGATAAGAGGTTCTACAGCTGGAAGAGTTGCGGTAATAAGAGCTGCTACGGCTGGAAGGGTTGCAGTGATAAGAGATACTACAGCTGAAAGGGTTGCAGTGATAAGAGCTTCTACAGCTGGAAGGGTTGCGGTAATAAAAGCTACTACAGCTGGAAGGGTTGCAGTGATAAGAGCTACTACAGCTGGAAGGGTTGCAGTGATAAGAGGTTCTACAGCTGGAAGAGTTGCGGTAATAAGAGCTGCTACGGCTGGAAGGGTTGCAGTGATAAGAGATACTACAGCTGAAAGGGTTGCAGTGATAAGAGCTTCTACAGCTGGAAGGGTTGCGGTAATAAAAGCTACTACAGCTGGAAGGGTTGCAGTGATAAGAGGTTCTACAGCTGGAAGGGTTGCGGTAATAAGAGCTGCTACGGCTGGAAGGGTTGCAGTGATAAGAGCTACTACAGCTGGTAGGGTTGCTGTGATAAGAGATACTACAGCTGGAAGGGTTGCTTTGATGAGAGCTACTACAGCTGGAAGGGTTGGAGTGATAAGAGCTACTACCGCTGGAAGGGTTGCAGTAATAAGAGCTAGTACCGCTGGAAGGGTTGGAGTGAAAAGAGCTACTACAGCTGGAAAGTTATATATCCCCCCCCCGTGATCTTGTGGCTAGCGCCTTAGATTCATAAGCGCGATGGGTTCGATCCCCGTTTCGTTCCTCCAGGCACCTTCATTGCTGACGAAGGCTACCAAAGTGAAGCCCAAACTAGATTTAAAAAAAGTCCGTCACGCAGGAGCTGCATAACTAAGCACTTTCCTCAGAATTTGGGTAGTGTAGACTGCTTTCCAGAACAATTTGCTTAAAATATCCTACATAAATAAAATAAAAACGTGAATAGTTCTCTTTTAATTTTGTAATGAGTAACTCATCAATTATTAATTTGCTTCCAGAGTTATGTTTACACATGGTACCTACTACACTACGTAATAAATACAAAATCCTCATATTATTGTATTTTGATCTAACGCAGGAACCGGATACAGTCCCTCTAGCGCTCCTTGCGGCGCCTTTGTGAACCTACGTCTGGCGGGCTTTTCTATTGAAATATATTACAAAGTAAACCCCCCTTTCCGATTACCGATTCAGCTCATTTTTACAACACTTCTTTCCCATGAGTTACCCACGACGTATACCGCGTTTCGTTACAATACAGCAGAAATTACGACCAGTATGAGTATATTAGTAATTTAGGTGCGGAGTAAACCCCCCCTCCTAATGAACCGATTTAGTTTATTTTTACAACACATATTTACCTGTAGATTACCACTATGAATACCGAGTTTCGTCGAAATATACCTAAAATCACGGCTGGTAGTGGCGAATTGGTATTGTCGGTCCGGAGTAAACCCCCCCCTCCTTATGAACCGATTTAGTTTATTTTTATATCTCACTTTTCTCTCTATATTACCAGTACTAATACCAAGTTTCGTTGAAATATAACAAATATTACGGCTGAAATGGTCAAATTAGTGTTTTGGGTTCGGGGTAAACCCCCCCTTCCGGTGGACCGATTTTGGTGGTTAACGAACTCGTTCAATCGTTTGCTAATTGAATGCTATATACCAAGTTTCGTGACGAAAAAACAAAAACTCTGGCCGCTATCGTGTTAACAGACACATATATATATATGCATATATATATATATATATATATATATATATATATATATATATTTATATATATATATATATAAATTTTAACGGGCGTCATTTTCGGTGTCTACTAGGTAGGATCGATAAAGATTTGAAGAAATTTTTCAAAAATTCCGTCATGAGTCCAACCTCAATAGCTACTTTCCTTCGGAGGAAAGTGCTAAAAAAATCGTATTGATGTTTTCTTAGCCGAATCCCAACTAATTCCTGATTGAAGTAATATTCTGTAACCTGGTTGATTTTCGTTTGCATATTTGTCAATAAATTAAGGAAAATAATTTTATTTAGTAAATTATCAATGTACTGTGATATCATTGCAGTCCATGGAAATAAATCAATAAAAATATCAAAGAAAAAAAAACAAGAATGATGCAATGTCAGATATAAACTAGTCCGTTATCAGAAGGCAGTCGAATAGAAGTGATAAGAGGACTGACTGTTCCATACATGTAGAAATCAGCTGGGCTTATCAATCTATTACTCATAACACTATCAATAGTGCTGAAGGATTCACTCACGATTAGTAGGCAGAAATAGTGCGACAAGGCGGTACAGGAAAATGATGTATTGGCGGAAGTGCGATTGCTCAACAAACTTGTCAGCGGGATAAGATATTTAAAAACTTGCTTAGTCAATTATTCAACCAAAACACTCTTTATTTCCTTAGCATATTTTACTGGATTAAAAAAAAAAAAAAAAAAAAAAAAAAAAAAAAAAAATCAGTTACGTCTAGCTGACATCTAGGCCATTGATGCCAGATTTGTTACTGGTTTTTCTCCTTCATAAAACCAGAAAGTCTAAAATGTTATTGGGGCCGAAGCGTCGTTCGTTATTGGGGAGGAAATATGTACAATATGCAATAAGTTCGAGAAAGAAGATTTAAAACACTTACTTCCTTGATCCTCGAAACGCTTTTAACAACAAGTACTTAGACCTCTCGATGCAGGACGAGGAGGAAATCAAGTAAATACTAGCAATAGACACAATAGAAAAACTCAACAATATTTACAAATATTTAACAATTGGCTGAATACCCATGCTTCACCACGGCCGATAAGTATTTTTTATATTGAGTTAAATAACATATGATCAAAATTAACGCTACTTCATCATTTTGTACAGCTTATTATTGCACAGACATTAAAGTTACCCAGGAAACACCATGTGGAGGTAACCGTGCTTGTTTCCGTTGGAGAGCAAAAAAAAAAAAAAAAAAAAATACAACAACCGCTTAAAAAGTTAGGTAAACAGAATCAAATACACGTTGAAAAGCATAAAACTAACAAATTTGAAGTTTTAAGCACTTATGTCTTCGATTGACATCGCCCACCTAATGTTCACCTAACCAACAGAATCTTATTGTAGAGAATTTAGTAACCTTTCGAATAGCCACCTTCCACTTACTACAAGTTCCCAACCGTTTTCGAGATATTTTAGAAAATATACTGAGATCCGAAAACTTTGTATCACCATTCATACATTTTTTTTGGTAAAAATGCAGTTTCACGCCCTCCAAACCGATTTCTTTCAAATTTTGTACAATAACGTATTTTGATGCACTAAACACGAATACGATAAAAAAAAAACCGTCGGATTTAACTAGGAAAGAAGTTCACTGTTATGCAGGTTATGAGAGCTATTAATTATAGCGAGTTGGATTGACTGGGGTTTTGTTATCATCTTGAGCGAGCGTAGCGAGCGGAACCTCATAGCCCGTATGCCCTTAAGCGACAGGTGAGGATGCCCTTAAAATTAACAATATTTTCGAATAAATGGTTTCTGAACATTTCAAATGAGAGTTCTCTGTTTCCCAATGTTACATATCTGCGCATGCGCGGGTTTACAAATACGCTGATGACGCCTAGTTTTATAACCTTCCTAACTTTAGTGCTTAATATTATATTCTATTAATTTTAGCAAGTTGGATTGACTGGGGTTTTGTTATCTTCTTGAGCGAGCGTAGCGAGCGGAAACGCATAGCATGTATGCCTTAAAGTCGTCACAAATTTAGTTGTTTACATTAGCTCTCATAACCTGCATAACAGTGAACTTAAGTGCTTAATAACTTCTTTCCTAGTTAAATCCGACGTTTTTTTTTATCGTATTCGTGTTTAGTGCATCAAAATACGTTATTGTGCAAAATTTGAAAGAAATGGGTTTGGAGGGCGTGAAACTGCATTTTTACCCTAAACTTAAACACTTAACACCTTCATCCCTCTAGTTTGAGAAACGGAAGATAGTGAGTCGTTGTATAATGTTATTGTTGTATTAAAAGTCTGTTACTGGTCATAGGACACGGTTCTGTAAATTTCGACTTCAGTTAGGTAAATAATAAAAATGAGATTGAATAACAAGAGTTGGGATTAAATATTTTAAATACAAAAAAAACAACTTTATTTTACGGTATTCTAGATAGATCGATTCTTTAAAAGATCGGCCCTTGGAGGTAGATTCTTTGGAAAGATCGATCTTAGGAGATTTAAAAAAAAATCGATTAATCTTCTTAAAAATATTGATTAAGATCGTCCAAATCTAATTAGAATATTGATTTAGTGTTGATTTTAGAAAAGAGTCTTCATCTTCGCGTGTTCCCTTATCGTTTTTATGCCTAGTGCTATTTGAAAGGCCGGGAATAAATGAGGAGCTTAGAATCAAAGTTGGACAACTCCATTTTCTTCAGTTTTGAGATTTTTATCGATTCTTAAGTAAATTTTTTATGCTGCATTCGATTTTACAACTGTTTTTCATTAAAAACGGACAGAAAATAGGTAAAATAGCGTTTATTTCAACCGTTCAGAATCAAAATATGGACAATTCCAACATAGTTTGGTTTAAAAAAATGACAACTCCATCAGTAGCCAATGAGAAGCTTGCATTCATGCAATCTGCTCCCAACATGCAATGCAAATCCATCATGGCTGAATGTTTATAGTTACTTGTAATAAGTGCATTTGGCGATAATTCTTATTAATAACTAGCTGTTATCCGGCACACCGTGGTTCGGAATGCCGGATTTTGGGACAAAACCTCTAGGTACTTGAATCTTTCTGATTTAGGTATGATTTTTGAAGAATTTCTTTTGTGCCGAGTCAAATGAGACCACTACCAATTCTATAGAATAATTATTTTATTAATAAACGGGCTTTATATAACAACAACCGTGAAAAACAGCCGGTATTTAATTTAAAATATTCATACTTTACTCAAGTGGTTGATCTATGTATCCTTCCAAATATATTTTCAAGACCTCAGGTGAATAAATTAACAGCTAATGCGGTACTGGTAACTGTTCTCGACATATTCATCTTTATTTAAATTTTCGCGTATAACAAATAAATATTGACAGTTTCACACTAGATATTAAATAGATCTCATCGTTAATGTTCAGTTATTTGCAATTAAAAACTTTTCAACAACTCTCTGCAGAAAATAATAATGGTTAACTCGTTTTTCATAAAATAATCGCATCGCTAATTGATAACTTTATTTTATTAGCTATGCACAGGTATGGCTGAGTACGGCGATGGAAAATATAGCACAGCCACTTCAATACATGTAGTTATAGGTAAAACTGTGCGAAGAGGATAGCTAAGTACCACTTTTTTTCTAAACTTAATAAAATAAGGATAATTTAGTTTCATTTCAGTTTTGTCAAACTGTATTTGATGTAATTTTTAACTATATAATTTTGATTTAATACATTAGACATAATTACATTATATTAAAACACCCTCGAGCATACCAAATTCATATTTGTTTGGTTTCAAAAGAGGATAGGTTCAATTTTCAAATGGCTCGATTTGACATCGATATAGTAGATATGGTTTTTTGCCTCTTCTGTAAAAAAAGCAAAAGTGGTGTTGTCCAACTTTGATACTAAGCTCCTCATATGTACTTGCATAAAATAACGAAGAAAAGGTAGATTTTAGGCGTCACATTAGTGCATTCATTGAGTGCAATAGAATGCTACAACATGGTTTTGTTGACAGCCTCTGAACGCCGAAAGTGTCCGTTGTACCCCACAATGTTGGAGTGGACCTACCCCGACACGTGTGCTGTGTCACGTGTGTCTAATCATACGAACCAAGATATTGCACTGACAGCTTTAGGATTGATGGTATGCACTAGGCTCTGACCGGATTAATACAAACTTCCAGCTTTGAATAATACGGAAGGGAAAATAATTTTCCAGATAATCCTTGGAAAGCAGGAAGTTAAGGGGGGGGGGGGGGGGTTATGATTAAATTCAAAGAAAAAGAAAAGTCGTGCCCAAGGGGACAATATTTACTCAAGATCTGCGACAATTTCTTAACGAATTGTAAAGAAATTGCTGGAAATTCATTCGTGCAGCCAATAGAAATCCTGAACCCAGACGGTAGAAGATAGAGAACCCTTCCCTACAGAGAGTGGTTTTCCTGAAATCCCGTAATTTGACATTTTTAATTTTTACAGCGCGTCGACATTTGGGCAATTAAAACTATCTGCCGCATAACCACAAAATAAGACATAAATTCATAGCTTAAATAAGAAATATTCCATTGGAGCCAAAACGTTTGTTTTCGTTAAAAAAACTGGAGAGTGGGACCAAAAGACATTTCGTGTTTCAAAAATATCCTTTGGCCACTGAATCTTAACCAATTTCAATGTTTTTTTTTGTTTTTGTTTTTTTGAAAGCGAATAAAATTTAGAACAACTTTGTTGAGTCAGATTTTTGTTTATATTTTCTATTGTTTATACAATTACGTGTAATTCAAATCCTGATTAGTTTTGGAAAAACTCAGACTGACACATCTTCATAAAACGTAAATTTATTTCAAGTCAATAATGAGATTAATTCAAACAATATATAGTACAGATAATATTTGTAATGAATTAAATAAGATAAATTATTCTTGAAGTATATTTTGTGCTTCCAACTCTATCGGAGATGGATTGCGCTTCCATTCATTAAGGGATTGCGCTTTCATTCATTAAGGGATTGCGCTTTCATTCATTAAGGGATTGCGCTTCCATTCATTATTCTTTAAGTATATTTTGTGCTTCCAACTCTATCGGAGATGTATTGCGCTTCCATTCATTAAGGGATTGCGCTTCCATTCATTAAGGGATTGCGCTTCCATTCATTAAGGGATTGCGCTTCCATTCATTAAGGGATTGCGCTTCCATTCATTAAGGGATTGCGCTTCCATTCATTAAGGGATTGCGCTTTCATTCATTAAGGGATTGCGCTTCCATTCATTATTCTTTAAGTATATTTTGTGCTTCCAACTCTATCGGAGAGGGATTGCGCTTCCATTCATTAAGAGGACTACTTATAGTACATATAAGGATCGTGAATTTAACTTCTCAACACGCAATTTAATAAACAAGGAAAACAAAAAAACAAAACTCTTAGTAGACGAAGTTTTCCTAAATTTTATTATCTTTCATTTAAAAAAAGTCCGTCACGCAGGAGCTGCATAACTAAGCACTTTCCTCAGAATTGGGCAGGGTCGAGTGCATTGCTGAATAATTTGCTTCAAATCTACTATATATAAAAATCACAAGTCTGTCTGTTTTTCTGTTTGTTTGTTCCTTATACAAATCTACACCGTTTGACCGATTTGGACCAAACTTGGCACACAGGTAGGCCTTGATACGGGAAATCTCCTAGACTAGGTCAAAATAGTCAAATTTCAAAATTTGGTCAAAAGTTTTGATCAAGAAAAATTGGATACACTGAACCATTCAGATTCTGGCCATTTTGTCTCACATTTATTTGTTGATGTTCTTGATAATTAGAATAACTCGAACTCATTGATGACTTTACATCATTATATAATCATTTAATGCAGTTTATTTCAATTTTAATATCCACAGTAACTGTCGCCAACGGCCATAACCACGTTGAATGCACCGGTTCCCTTAGATCACCGAAGTTTAGCAACGTCGGGCCTGGTCAGTACCTGAATGGGTGACCGACCACGTGCTGTTGGCATTATAAAAGGGCGGCAACCTGTAGATAGCCCGGCGCTAATAGCCACATAGTTGATGCGCCGTTAAAAGCGAAAAAAAAACTGTCTAACTAAAGAGCACTGGCCTTTCTTTGATAAGAGCTGGCCTCTGTCGGATGTTATATGGTGCTGTGGTACTGGCCTCTGTCGGTTTTTTTCAGAACTGCTGTTGTGCTGGACTTTGTTGGCTTTCTCACGAACTACAGGTATAAACAAATTCACACCGTTTGACCGATTTCGACGTAACTGGGTGTACAGGTAGATTTTGATACAGGGAAAGCAGGAGTAGCATTGCACGCCGGGTAACAGCTAGTAACCTATATAAATAAAATTCTGCTGTTTCGCTTTTATTAACAGCTGTTATAATTATTAATTTTGTAATTTATTTCTTTCCAGAGCTTTGTGTATGCATGATACTACACTACGTAAGAAATACACAAATTCATCTATTCATCTTGATGAGTTTCGCGAACCTACGTTACCAGAATTCTCCTGGTTTGGCGGAAGAATTCAATTCATAGTACAAAGTAACCCCCCCCCCCTTCCAATAGACCGATTTAGTTCATTTTCACAACAATTCTTTCTTATTAGATAGCCAGGACGTATACATGGTTTCGTAACAATACAACAGAAATTACGACCGGTGCCAACGGCCATAGCCACGTTGAATACACCGGCTCCCGTACATCACCGGAGTTAAGCAACGTCGGGCGTGTCAGTACCTGAATGGGTGACCGACCACGTGCTGTTGGCATTATAAAAGGGTTGGCAACCTATAGATAGCCCGGCGCTAATGGCCAAGTTGTAGATGCGTCTACAAAATTACGACCGGTATAAGGAAATTAGTAATTTCTGTCCGGAGTAAACGCCCCCTTCTAGTCCACCGATTTAGTTTATTTTTACTAAAAATTTTTCTCTTCAGGTGACCACAACAAATACCGAGTTTCGTTGAAATATAACAAATATTATGGCTGGTATTGAAAAATAACTACTTTGGCTCCGGAGTAACCCCCCCCCCCCCCCTCCGGATGGACCGATTTTGTTGGTTAACGAACTCGTTCATTTGTTTGATAGGGGAATACTATATACCAAGTTTCGTAGCGGAAAAACAAAAACTCTGGCCTGTATCGTGTTAACGGACACATATATAACTATATATATATATATATATATATATATATATATATATATATATATATATATATATATGTATATATATATATATATATATTATATATATATATAAATTTTAACTGGGGTCATTTTCGGTTACTACTAGGTAGGATCGATAAAGATTCGAAGAAATTTTTCAAAAATTCCGTCATGAGTGCAACCTCAATAGCTACTTTCCTTCGGAGGAAAGTGCTAAAAAATTTAAATTGGTGTTCTTAGAGGCTGTAGCATTTTTTGAAACATGATATGTCTTTTGGCCCCACTGTGCGCTGAAAAAAAACACATTTAAGGCACATAGGTAGGTGTTGACACGGGGAGTGTCATAGGATAGGACAATTTCCCTTTGGAAATAGCTTGTATCATGGATATGTCTAAAGGGGGCATAATGAGTTATACGCACAATTTCTTATTCATTTGGAAGAGGTTACATTATCTTTTGCTCATTAGTAATGCTTAATATTACCTTGTAACTAACTCTACTGATCTATGAAGATTTGACTGTTTCGATAGTACGGTAACCACGTGGGTTGGACCCCATAGGAACGCAACCCTCGTGTACTAACGTCCGATGTAGCCGAAGCGTTACAGTTTTAGCGTCACACTAGGCCATAGCTACGAAATATCAAAGTCAAAATTACCTGCTGAACCAACAGTGTTTATGAAGAAGAAAGAAGGAAAAAATGTTTAATGATGATCATGTCTTTATACAAAATGTGTATTCATGAATGTTTCACATTAAATGGTGGAGATTATCATGTCTTTATACAAAATGTGTATTCATGAATGTTTCACATTACATGGTGGAGATTATCATGTCTTTATACAAAATGTGTATTCATGAATGTTTCACATTACATGGTGGAGATTATCATGTCTTTATACAAAATGTGTATTCATGAATGTTTCACATTGCATGGTGGAGATTATCACGTCTTTATACAAAATGTGTATTCATGAATGTTCCACATTACATGGTGGAGATTATCACGTCTTTATACAAAATGTGTATTCATGAATGTTCCACATTACATGGTGGAGATTATCATGTCTTTATACAAAATGTGTATTCATGAATGTTTCACATTACATGGTGGAGATTATCATGTCTTTATACAAAATGTGTATTCATGAATGTTTCACATTACATGGTGGAGATTATCATGTCTTTATACAAAATGTGTATTCATGAATGTTTCACATTACATGGTGGGGATTATCATGTCTTTATACAAAATGTGTATTCATGAATGTTTCACATTACATGGTGGAGATTATCATGTCTTTATACAAAATGTGTATTCATGAATGTTCCACATTACATGGTGGGGATTATCATGTCTTTATACAAAATGTGTATTCATGAATGTTTCACATTACATGGTGGAGATTATCATGTCTTTATACAAAATGTGTATTCATGAATGTTTCACATTACATGGTGGAGATTATCATGTCTTTATACAAAATGTGTATTCATGAATGTTTCACATTACATGGTGGAGATTATCATGTCTTTATACAAAATGTGTATTCATGAATGTTTCACATTACATGGTGGGGATTATCATGTCTTTATACAAAATGTGTATTCATGAATGTTTCACATTACATGGTGGAGATTATCATGTCTTTATACAAAAAAATAAAATATACAAATAAATATATCCTTAACATAAGTAAAAGTTATAAAAAATAATTATCGATTATTAATAAATAACATTCTTCTAATCCCACACTAACAGACTTATAAGCTATTTTTTTTAATTAGTATTTTTATTTACTAATACATTATCTAGAGGCATATAAAATAATTTTTTTCTTCTCCTCAATTTATTTATTTAGTTTTATTATTATTAATTGGTGAAAAGCACATAATTCCTGGAATATGATAATATTTATTTAGTTTTTTCTTGTACAAAGTGACCTTAATTTTTAAATTAGCTATTACCATCAATATCCCATTCATTTATAATGAAAGTTCTTATTTTAATTGGGTTTGTAATATAATAATAAATATCTACTATATATTTGTCAAATACCACTCACTCACTCACTCACTCACTCACTCACTGACCTATCATCGCCCAGCCCAAGCCGCTCGAGAGAAAATTTTGAAATTTTGCATGGACACTCCCTATGTAACGTAGGCACTCACTAAGAAAGGATTTTTTGATATTCGAATTTTTAAGTATTTTTAGAGGGGTTTAAAGTTTGAGTTGGTTAGAGCAGGCAAGCCTAGGCAGCGTTGCTAGGACGATAACAGAACAGCTGTTACCGTACATTATCTATTTCATAGTATTATTTTTAATTGAGGTTAATTTCAACTATGATGGAAGTCCTTGAATTACTAGAAATAAAATGTGATTTTGCCCCTCATAGAGTTTACGCCCTGGTGATGTTCCATCCGAGGTAATATCCCGAACCACTTGACACAAAAATTTGAAATTTTGCACGGACAATACGTTTAGAGTGTAAACACTCGCTAAGAAAGGTTTTTTTGATATTCAAATGCTTAAGTTCTTTTAGGGGGATTTGAATTATTAAGAAGTTCCTCATCGGCTCAAAAATGGTTCGACTTTGATAACATATGGTTAAAAACTTTCTCCTTATTTAAAAGGTCAAGTTCATTAACCAGTTGAATCCGTTTAATGGAACATGGTTTTTGGAGCGAAATTTTCCCTACAGAGAGTGGTTTTCCTGAACCCAGACGGTAGAAGATAGAAAACCCTTCCCTACGGAGAGTGGTTTTCCTGAACCCAGACGGTAGAAGATAGAAAACCCTTCCCTACGGAGAGTGGTTTTCCTGAACCCAGACGGTAGAAGATAGAAAACCCTTCCCTACGGAGAGTGGTTTTCCTGAACCCAGACGGTAGAAGATAGAAAACCCTTCCCTACGGAGAGTGGTTTTCCTGAACCCAGACGGTAGAAGATAGAAAACCCTTCCCTACGGAGAGTGGTTTTCCTGAACCCAGACGGTAGAAGATAGAAAACCCTTCCCTACAGAGAGTGGTTTTCCTGAACCCAGACGGTCGAAGATAGAAAACCCTTCCCTACAGAGAGTGGTTTTCCTGAACCCAGACGGTAGAAGATAGAAAACCCTTCCCTACAGAGAGTGGTTTTCCTGAACCCAGACGGTAGAAGATAGAAAACCCTTCCCTACGGAGAGTGGTTTTCCTGAACCCAGACGGTAGAAGATAGAAAACCCTTCCCTACAGAGAGTGGTTTTCCTGAACCCAGACGGTAGAAGATAGAAAACCCTTCCCTACGGAGAGTGGTTTTCCTGAACCCAGACGGTAGAAGATAGAAAACCCTTCCCTACGGAGAGTGGTTTTCCTGAACCCAGACGGTAGAAGATAGAAAACCCTTCCCTACGGAGAGTGGTTTTCCTGAACCCAGACGGTAGAAGATAGAAAACCCTTCCCTACGGAGAGTGGTTTTCCTGAACCCAGACGGTAGAAGATAGAAAACCCTTCCCTACAGAGAGTGGTTTTCCTGAACGCAGACGGTAGAAGATAGAAAACCCTTCTCTACGGAGAGTGGTTTTCCTGAACCCAGACGGTAGAAGATAGAAAACCCTTCCCTACGGAGAGTGGTTTTCCTGAACCCAGACGGTAGAAGATAGAAAACCCTTCCCTACGGAGAGTGGTTTTCCTGAACCCAGACGGTAGAAGATAGAAAACCCTTCCCTACGGAGAGTGGTATTCCTGAACCCAGACGGTAGAAGATAGAAAACCCTTCCCTACGGAGAGTGGTTTTCCTGAACCCAGACGGTAGAAGATAGAAAACCCTTCCCTACGGAGAGTGGTTTTCCTGAACCCAGACGGTAGAAGATAGAAAACCCTTCCCTACGGAGAGTGGTTTTCCTGAACCCAGACGGTAGAAGATAGAAAACCCTTCCCTACAGAGAGTGGTTTTCCTGAACCCAGACGGTAGAAGATAGAAAACCCTTCCCTACGGAGAGTGGTTTTCCTGAACCCAGACGGTAGAAGATAGAAAACCCTTCCCTACGGAGAGTGGTTTTCCTGAACCCAGACGGTAGAAGATAGAAAACCCTTCCCTACAGAGAGTGGTTTTCCTGAACCCAGACGGTAGAAGATAGAAAACCCTTCCCTACAGAGAGTGGTTTTCCTGAACCCAGACGGTAGAAGATAGAAAACCCTTCCCTACAGAGAGTGGTTTTCCTGAACCCAGACGGTAGAAGATAGAAAACCCTTCCCTACAGAGAGTGGTTTTCCTGAACCCAGACGGTAGAAGATAGAAAACCCTTCCCTACGGAGAGTGGTTTTCCTGAACCCAGACGGTAGAAGATAGAAAACCCTTCCCTACATAGAGTGGTTTTCCTGAACCCAGACGGTAGAAGATAGAAAACCCTTCCCTACAGAGAGTGGTTTTCCTGAACCCAGACGGTAGAAGATAGAAAACCCTTCCCTACGGAGAGTGGTTTTCCTGAACCCAGACGGTAGAAGATAGAAAACCCTTCCCTACAGAGAGTGGTTTTCCTGAACCCAGACGGTAGAAGATAGAAAACCCTTCCCTACAGAGAGTGGTTTTCCTGAACCCAGACGGTAGAAGATAGAAAACCCTTCCCTACGGAGAGTGGTATTCCTGAACCCAGACGGTAGAAGATAGAAAACCCTTCCCTACGGAGAGTGGTTTTCCTGAACCCAGACGGTAGAAGATAGAAAACCCTTCCCTACGGAGAGTGGTTTTCCTGAACCCAGACGGTAGAAGATAGAAAACCCTTCCCTACAGAGAGTGGTTTTCCTGAACCCAGACGGTAGAAGATAGAAAACCCTTCCCTACAGAGAGTGGTTTTCCTGAACCCAGACGGTAGAAGATAGAAAACCCTTCCCTACAGAGAGTGGTTTTCCTGAACCCAGACTGTAGAAGATAGAAAACCCTTCCCTACAGAGAGTGGTTTTCCTGAAATCCCGTAATTTTACATTTTTACAGCGCGTCGACATTTGGGCAATTAAAACTATCTGCCGCATAACCACAAAATAAGACATAAATTAATAGCTTAAATAAGAAATATTCCATTGGAGCCAAAACGTTTGTTTTCGTTAAAAAAACTAGTGAGTGGGACCAAAAGACATTTCGTGTTTCAAAAAATCCTTTGGCCACTGAATCTTATCCAATTTCAATGTTTTTTTTTTTTTTGAAAGCGAATAAAATTTAGAACAACTTTGTCGAGTCAGATTTTTGTATTTATTTTCTCTTGTTTATATAATTACGTGTAATTCAAATCCTGATTAGTCTTGGAAAAACTCAGACTGACCCATCTTCATAAAACGTAAATTTATTTCAAGTCAATAATGAGATTAATTCAAACAATATATAGTACAGATAATATTTGTAATGAATTAAATAAGATAAATTATTCTTTAAGTATATTTTGTGCTTCCAACTCTATCGGAGATGGATTGGGCTTCCATTCATTAAGGGATTGCGCTTCCATTCATTATTTTTTAAGTATATTTTGTGCTTCCAACTCTATCGGAGATGGATTGGGCTTCCATTCATTATTCTTTAAGTATATTTTGTGCTTCCAACTCTATCGGAGATGGATTGGGCTTCCATTCATTATTCTTTAAGTATATTTTGTGCTTCCAACTCTATCGGAGATGAATTGGGCTTCCATTCATTATTCTTTAAGTATATTTTGTGCTTCCAACTCTATCGGAGATGGATTGGGCTTCCATTCATTATTCTTTAAGTATATTTTGTGCTTCCAACTCTATCGGAGATGGATTGGGCTTCCATTCATTATTCTTTAAGTATATTTTGTGCTTCCAACTCTATCGGAGATGGATTGGGCTTCCATTCATTATTCTTTAAGTATATTTTGTGCTTCCAACTCTATCGGAGATGGATTGCGCTTCCATTCATTAAGAGGACTACTTATAGTACATATAAGGATCGTAAAATTTCCTGAATTTAACTTCTCAACACGCAATTTAATAAACAAGGAAAACAAAAAAACAAAACTCTTAGTAGACGAAGTTTTCCTAAATTTTATTATCTTTCATTTAAAAAGAGTCCGTCACGCAGGAGCTGCATAACTAAGCACTTTCCTCAGAATTGGGCAGGGTCGAGTGCATTGCTGAATAATTTGCTTCAAATCTACTATATATAAAAATCACAAGTCTGTCTGTTTTTCTGTTTGTTTGTTCCTTATACAAATCTACACCGTTTGACCGATTTTGACCAAACTTGGCACACAGGTAGGCCTTGATACGGGAAATCTCCTAGGCTAGGTCAAAATAGTCAAATTTCAAAATTTGGTCAAAAGTTTTGATCAAGAAAAATTGGATACACTGAACCATTCAGATTCTGGCCATTTTGTCTCACATTTATTTGTTGATGTTCTTGATAATTAGAATAACTCGAACTCATTGATGACTTTACATCATTATATAATCATTTAATGCAGTTTATTTCAATTTTAATATCCACAGTAACTGTCGCCAACGGCCATAACCACGTTGAATGCACCGGTTCCCGTAGATCACCGAAGTTTAGCAACGTCGGGCGTGGTCAGTACCTGAATGGGTGACCGACCACGTGCTGTTGGCATTATAAAAGGGCGGCAACCTGTAGATAGCCCGGCGCTAATAGCCACATAGTTGATGCGCCGTTAAAAGCGAAAAAAAAACTGTCTAACTAAAGAGCACTGGCCTTTCTTTGATAAGAGCTGGCCTCTGTCGGATGTTATATGGTGCTGTGGTACTGGCCTCTGTCGGTTTTTTTCAGAACTGCTGTTGTGCTGGACTTTGTTGGCTTTCTCACGAACTACAGGTATAAACAAATTCACACCGTTTGACCGATTTCGACGTAACTGGGTGTACAGGTAGATTTTGATACAGGGAAAGCAGGAGTAGCATTGCACGCCGGGTAACAGCTAGTAACCTATATAAATAAAATTCTGCTGTTTCGCTTTTATTAACAGCTGTTATAATTATTAATTTTGTAATTTATTTCTTTCCAGAGCTTTGTGTATGCATGATACTACACTACGTAAGAAATACACAAATTCATCTATTCATCTTGATGAGTTTCGCGAACCTACGTTACCAGAATTCTCCTGGTTTGGCGGAAGAATTCAATTCATAGTACAAAGTAACCCCCCCCCCCTTCCAATAGACCGATTTAGTTCATTTTCACAACAATTCTTTCTTATTAGATAGCCAGGACGTATACATGGTTTCGTAACAATACAACAGAAATTACGACCGGTGCCAACGGCCATAGCCACGTTGAATACACCGGCTCCCGTACATCACCGGAGTTAAGCAACGTCGGGCGTGTCAGTACCTGAATGGGTGACCGACCACGTGCTGTTGGCATTATAAAAGGGTTGGCAACCTATAGATAGCCCGGCGCTAATGGCCAAGTTGTAGATGCGTCTAAAAAATTACGACCGGTATAAGGAAATTAGTAATTTCTGTCCGGAGTAAACGCCCCCTTCTAGTCCACCGATTTAGTTTATTTTTACTAAAAATTTTTCTCTTCAGGTGACCACAACAAATACCGAGTTTCGTTGAAATATAACAAATATTATGGCTGGTATTGAAAAATAACTACTTTGGCTCCGGAGTAACCCCCCCCCCCCCCCCTCCGGATGGACCGATTTTGTTGGTTAACGAACTCGTTCATTTGTTTGATAGGGGAATACTATATACCAAGTTTCGTAGCGGAAAAACAAAAACTCTGGCCTGTATCGTGTTAACGGACACATATATAACTATATATATATATATATATATATATATATATATATATATATATATATATATATATATGTATATATATATATATATATATTATATATATATATAAATTTTAACTGGGGTCATTTTCGGTTACTACTAGGTAGGATCGATAAAGATTCGAAGAAATTTTTCAAAAATTCCGTCATGAGTGCAACCTCAATAGCTACTTTCCTTCGGAGGAAAGTGCTAAAAAATTTAAATTGGTGTTCTTAGAGGCTGTAGCATTTTTTGAAACATGATATGTCTTTTGGCCCCACTGTGCGCTGAAAAAAAACACATTTAAGGCACATAGGTAGGTGTTGACACGGGGAGTGTCATAGGATAGGACAATTTCCCTTTGGAAATAGCTTGTATCATGGATATGTCTAAAGGGGGCATAATGAGTTATACGCACAATTTCTTATTCATTTGGAAGAGGTTACATTATCTTTTGCTCATTAGTAATGCTTAATATTACCTTGTAACTAACTCTACTGATCTATGAAGATTTGACTGTTTCGATAGTACGGTAACCACGTGGGTTGGACCCCATAGGAACGCAACCCTCGTGTACTAACGTCCGATGTAGCCGAAGCGTTACAGTTTTAGCGTCACACTAGGCCATAGCTACGAAATATCAAAGTCAAAATTACCTGCTGAACCAACAGTGTTTATGAAGAAGAAAGAAGGAAAAAATGTTTAATGATGATCATGTCTTTATACAAAATGTGTATTCATGAATGTTTCACATTAAATGGTGGAGATTATCATGTCTTTATACAAAATGTGTATTCATGAATGTTTCACATTACATGGTGGAGATTATCATGTCTTTATACAAAATGTGTATTCATGAATGTTTCACATTACATGGTGGAGATTATCATGTCTTTATACAAAATGTGTATTCATGAATGTTTCACATTGCATGGTGGAGATTATCACGTCTTTATACAAAATGTGTATTCATGAATGTTCCACATTACATGGTGGAGATTATCACGTCTTTATACAAAATGTGTATTCATGAATGTTCCACATTACATGGTGGAGATTATCATGTCTTTATACAAAATGTGTATTCATGAATGTTTCACATTACATGGTGGAGATTATCATGTCTTTATACAAAATGTGTATTCATGAATGTTTCACATTACATGGTGGAGATTATCATGTCTTTATACAAAATGTGTATTCATGAATGTTTCACATTACATGGTGGGGATTATCATGTCTTTATACAAAATGTGTATTCATGAATGTTTCACATTACATGGTGGAGATTATCATGTCTTTATACAAAATGTGTATTCATGAATGTTTCACATTACATGGTGGGGATTATCATGTCTTTATACAAAATGTGTATTCATGAATGTTTCACATTACATGGTGGAGATTATCATGTCTTTATACAAAAAAATAAAATATACAAATAAATATATCCTTAACATAAGTAAAAGTTATAAAAAATAATTATCGATTATTAATAAATAACATTCTTCTAATCCCACACTAACAGACTTATAAGCTATTTTTTTTAATTAGTATTTTTATTTACTAATACATTATCTAGAGGCATATAAAATAATTTTTTTCTTCTCCTCAATTTATTTATTTAGTTTTATTATTATTAATTGGTGAAAAGCACATAATTCCTGGAATATGATAATATTTATTTAGTTTTTTCTTGTACAAAGTGACCTTAATTTTTAAATTAGCTATTACCATCAATATCCCATTCATTTATAATGAAAGTTCTTATTTTAATTGGGTTTGTAATATAATAATAAATATCTACTATATATTTGTCAAATACCACTCACTCACTCACTCACTCACTCACTCACTGACCTATCATCGCCCAGCCCAAGCCGCTCGAGAGAAAATTTTGAAATTTTGCATGGACACTCCCTATGTAACGTAGGCACTCACTAAGAAAGGATTTTTTGATATTCGAATTTTTAAGTATTTTTAGAGGGGTTTAAAGTTTGAGTTGGTTAGAGCAGGCAAGCCTAGGCAGCGTTGCTAGGACGATAACAGAACAGCTCTTACCGTACATTATCTATTTCATAGTATTATTTTTAATTGAGGTTAATTTCAACTATGATGGAAGTCCTTGAATTACTAGAAATAAAATGTGATTTTGCCCCTCATAGAGTTTACGCCCTGGTGATGTTCCATCCGAGGTAATATCCCGAACCACTTGACACAAAAATTTGAAATTTTGCACGGACAATACGTTTAGAGTGTAAACACTCGCTAAGAAAGGTTTTTTTGATATTCAAATGCTTAAGTACTTTTAGGGGGATTTGAATTATTAAGAAGTTCCTCATCGGCTCAAAAATGGTTCGACTTTGATAACATATGGTTAAAAACTTTCTCCTTATTTAAAAGGTCAAGTTCATTAACCAGTTGAATCCGTTTAATGGAACATGGTTTTTGGAGCGAAATTTGTGCGAAAGATTCCTGAACGTATGAAAACTAATGACACCATTTTTGAAGCGAGTTCTGTCGATAGAAATACTTTTCAAAACTAATTTACTGTTTGGGTATTCAGAAACGAAGTACATGGAAAAAAAAAGGTAAATGTGAAGGAGCGCGGTCTCCACACCGATCCTTTTGAAATGTTGCACGATAACGTATTTTGATGCACTAAACACGAATCCGTTAAAAAAAAAAAGCTCGCTTTTCACTAGGAAAGAAGTTATTAAGCACTAAAGTTCACTGTTATGGAGGTTATAAAAGACGGGGTAGCAGCGTATATGTAAACACGCGCATGCGCAATAGTCCTTAATGACGAAGTGTAATTGAAATTTAGACTCACCTTGTGGTGGCTGACTTGGTCGTAAATTGTCGCTTTTGGGCATACGTTTCCGCTCGCTCAAGAAGATATCAAAACCCCTAGCCAATCCAACTCGCTAAAATTAATAGAATTCTATTAATTTTAGCGAGTTGGATTGGCTAGAGTTTTGATATCTTCGTAAAATTTAAAAAAAAAAAATTAAAGAATGGTTTATTATTTAAAAAAAATATTTTTGAATAACTAACTGGAGATAAATTGATAAATAATTGATGGTAAATTTCAATTAGACGTCCTTATTACGAACTTTTCCATACCCGCGCATGCGCATGTTGACAAACATAGTAGGTTACATTAACTTTCAGAACCCGCACAACAGTGAACTTCAGTGTTTCATAACTTCTTTCCTAGTGAAAAGCGAGCTTTTTTTTTTAACGGATCTGGGTTTAGTGCATCAAAAGACGTTATAGTGTAACATTTCAAAAGGATCGGTGTGGAGACCGCGCTCCATCACATTTAACAATACGAATTTCGTAGGTAATTGTAAAGAATCGTGAAAAATACTCATATCAACGATCCATATCGTAGACAGATCTCTGAGCGTAGAAAATCGATCTGAACACGGTGATCTTTTTTCGTTGATCGATCTTTTCATTTCGATTCCAATCGATTCATATTCGAGAATTGCCCATCCCTAATTCTAAGTCTTCCTCCCATGAGCAAGTCCCGGGATTGGGTCACACGTCCTGCTCAGAAACCGTTCATCTTCCTGTTAGTTTCGGCTGACCACAGCTATCTTCTTGAGGACTCGCGAGGAACCATCCCTAACCACCGCTCGGGATCTCGTAAAGCCCGTGTTTTTATGGACATCGACTCGCGTGAAAGGACGCGACGCCCCCAGCACGAATCCTCGCTCGAAAGCAAAGCAGACAACGACTGTGGCTTGTGGTCTGGAGGAAATTACCAGACACGAACGTGGGTGGAGTTATTACTTCAAGAAATGATTCCTAACTCGTGCCCCAAGGAAACGCGAAGGTTCATGCGCAGCTCGAGGCGATCTGCGACATATCTCATGACGAAACCTTTGCTCATTGATTAATCATAATCTCTTAGCTGTCAGTTTCATAAGAACTTAAACTTTCACTCAACTTTTGTCCGAAATCGGACGGATATTTTATGACAATATTATGATATATTACCTTATATAGCATTTGCCCTTTCCAAATCACAGTAAATACTTTCGTTTTGTAGATAAGTGATTACAGATCAATTCTTTAAAATGCTTGCGTGTCGGACTGCTAACAAATAGACGCTGTTTCGATTCCAGCTTGTGAAGCGTTGAGTTTTCCTGCTTCCCATAGTTTTTGCATGGTTCCTTCCTCCCTACTCAGGGAAGAAACCCGCTTATGAGGTTGAACTCATGACGCAATCCAGAAACCCCGGCGTAAATAACGGAGGTTCAAATTTGTATGTATATAAATATATATATTTATTACAAATCGCATCGCATAAAGCAAAATGTAATGGTTATATATTATGATAAAAACAGAATGAATTTTTAATTATTAATTAAATATATCGTTCTGGCCAGTTAATAAGCACCAATTGATAAAAAAATATTTTGAACACTTTAATGCATTTTTTGAGAGATTAATTCTCTTATTAAACTTCAACCCAGTTCAACGAACATTACCTATTCTTTACTTTAATATTTATTCCTTTTATTAGGCCAGAGTTTTTGTTTTTTCGTCACGAAACTTGGTATATAGCATTCAATTAGCAAACGATTGAACGAGTTCGTTAACCACCAAAGTCGGTCCACCGGACCGGGGGGTTTACCCCGAACCCAAAACACTAATTTGACTATGTCAGCCGTAATATTTATTATATATTTAAACGAAACTTGGTATTCGTAGTGGTAATATAAAGAGAAAAGTGAGATATATAAATGAACTAAATCGGTTCATTATAAGGGGGGGGGGGGGGGTTACTCCGGACCCACAATACCAATTCGCCACTACCAGCCGTGATTTTTGTTATATTTCGACGAAACTCGGTATTCGTAGTGCTAATCCACAGGTAAATATGTGTTGTAAAAATAAACTAAATCGGTTCATTAGGAGGGGGGGGGGTTTACTCAGGGCCCACAATATCAATTCGCCACTACCAGCCGTGATTTTTGGTATATTTCGACGAAACTCGGTATTCTTAGTGGTAATCTACAGGTAAATATGTGTTGTAAAAATAAACTAAATCGGTTCATTAGAAGGGGGGGTTTACTCCGGACCCAAATTCCTAATATACTCATACCGGTCGTAATTTCTGCTGTATTGTAACGAAACGCGGTATACGTCGTGGGTAACTCATGAGAAAGAAGTGTTGTAAAAATGAGCTGAATCGGTCAATCGGAAAGCGGGGGTTTAATTTGTAATATATTTCAATAGAAAAACCCGCCAGACGTAGGTTCACAAAGCCGCCGCAAGGAGCGCTTTCTACCACAAGAGTGACTGTATGCTGTTCCTGCGTTAGATCAAAATACGATAATATGAGGTTTTTTGTATTTATTACGTAGTGTAGTAGGTACCATGTGTAAACATAACTCTGGAAGCAAATTAATAATTGATCAGTTACTCATTGCAAAATTAAAAGTGAACTATTCCCGTTTTTATTTTATTTATGTAGGATATTTTAAGCAAATTGTTCTTGAAAGCAGTCTACACTATCCAAATTCTGAGGAAAGTGCTTAGTTATGCAGCTCCTGCGTGACGGACTTTTTAACTTATTTGTATTCACTCTTTTTATTTCATTTACTTAATTATCAATTTTAATCTATAGTATTAATGATATTGTCGTCATAAAAATAATTATAAACAATGAAATCTATATTACTTTAATTGTAATGCAGTCAGTATTGGAAGATGGAACCTGCAGGATCTAAATAAACTCCCACAGTATAGGGATACTATATTGTGAAAAATAAATGGAAAAAAAACTGAAAGAAGATCATACTTAAATTTCTGAGATAGGAAATGAATTTTTAGAACTTACTGACAAATCAGTTTTGTAACTGCAGAACCATATAAAGATACAGTAATGAACTTTGTGGCAAGAAATACCCTAATATAAACAATCCGTAATCCTTAAATGTTGATCTATTTGAGCCGATTTTTTCTTGTTTTGTAATCTATATTCTATCTAAGAAAATACCACTGTGCGTTGATCACCGATGATAAGCTACGTCGGGCATAGGTAGTAGCTGAATGGGTGACCGACCACGTGCTGTTGGCATAATAAAAGGTTGGCAACCTGCAGATAGCCCGGCGTTAAGAACCAACTGTTGATACGCCGTTAAACACAGAAAATAAAAAAATTACCATCCTAACCTGCATTGTACGGATGTCGTATTCCTCATGCCGTGTGCTGTTTACTTTTCTCTAGTCGATAAAACAATTCTGCACGTCTGAATATTGTATTTGATTCTTGAGTTTCGCGACATTGGCGACAAACTCATTTCATGTTGCGTCAAAAAATCAAAAAAAAAAAAAAAAAAAAAAAAAAAAAAAAAAAAAAAAAAAAGGGGGGGAAAACCCAAAAAACTAATTAGATAAAAAGATGAAATTTCGAAATATTCGTTGTGAAAGTCTAATGAAATGAATTATTTACAGTTTGGTGTGTAACTGTGAGTTTTTCAAATATTTGATTACCAAATGGACATTCATGGTCCTCTGTGATATACTTGGAGACGACCATGAATCAAGCCAGAGAGCGTTGAGTTTTTTTAGAGCCACTGAGCTATTTAATAAAATATAATAAGCAATTATTTAAAAAAAAAATAAAAAAAAAATTAATAATTCAAATATTCAAATATAAAACATTTCAGATCATTAGTTTCAATATTAGTGTATTTTGCTTTCAACAACTTTTTTTTCTCATTATTATTTTTTCCTCTAATACATTTTGATTTACTTAGGCAACAATTTCAGATTTATACCCGACAATTCGGTTCAAATTTGACGAGGACCAACCTAAAGCAGACGATATGGAGAAGAAGAACATCTATGAAGATTGCATCCCATATTTTCAAGAAAAATATAAGGTTAACAAGTGGGAGGTCTTATATTTGGAGCTCGCGGCACCATCACGGAATTTATCCAAAGATTTGCCACAAAATTCCAAATCAAGCAAGAGGTCCTACTACGAATCAGCAGAACTGTCCTGAAGGACTCAATTCAGATGGTGAATTATCACCTTTACGGCTGAGAAGAAGGACGTTAAAAACAGAAAATGATTTTTAAATGTAGTTAAAATAAACAGACTACTGAGGCGGTAACGACTAAGGCATGCTTTCTTCCTCGACCAATAATAAAGATAATCAAGAATTAATAATAATAAATAAAAAAATATTATTATTATTTTAAATCATTGCCTGTTATTGGTTTTAGGAGAATGCTGAGGCCCAAAGTGGTCAGCTACCTTTCAGAATGGTCTCTCTCACTCTCTCTCTCTCTCTCTCTCTCTCTCTCTCTCTCTCTCTCTATATATATATATATATATATATATATATATAATATAAGGCTTTAAATTTCAGAAGGCAACAATAACCCATGTAGTTGAATTTGCCTTATGAAAAAAAAAAAAAAAATTGAGTAGTGTATGGATGTGTGGGCTATCTTCTGTCAGCAAGTTGTGTAAGTCGTGGGGCATATTTAAGTTAATGAGTTGTCTGCAGTTTGTAAGTATATGTTTAACTGTCAGAGTCTCATTGCAGTATTTACAATTTGGTCTGTCCTTTCTTTCTAGTAAGTAGGAATGGGTAAGTAGAGTGTGTCCAATTCGAAGCCTGGTTATAATACCATCATCTCGTCGAGAGAAGTGTTCATTTGACCAGGGTTTCGTTGTATTTTTTATTTCAACGTCTGAATAGAGTAAACATTTAAAGCTGAGAAATATATTTTGATGTCCCTAGAAAGAAAGCTATTCTTCCGACTCACGACCGATCTTCCTACGACGTTGTCCGACCCGGTGGGGAATTACTTTTGAGATTATCTTATCACGAAGTTCCGATTTTTCCCAGCAACACTATTAGCTTGAAGGATGTTCTTTCTAACGAGCCCATCATCTTCAGGGATTTTATTAACAATATAGACATTACGTATTAGTACTTGCAATATACGGTCAAGCTCTGCAATAAATATACTGTCTTGATGGGGCTATTTATTTTCTGAATGTATTTCTTCAAGTCCTATATTTAAGAATGTTCTCATCGGAATACTTGAAAACGATGGGGCATCAGTATAGTCTGTCTTAAAATACGTACAAGTATTACTAGTCTGAGAGCCAGTAACCGCACGTTTCATGAAGTGTTTTATGCACCTAGATGTGTTGGCTAGACTTACCGTTGAACACCAGGTACTGCGCATTGGGGAAAGGTGCAAACAAATATTTCCCATAAATAGAGTTTTATTCAGAAGCCAACTATCTTTAATGTAAAATTAAGACAATTTTACGACGAATAATACATAAGGCAGACACTTTTGAAGGGGTATATCATGTTAAAAAAAAAGAACTAAATTGTTTTTATTCTAATATTAAATGAGAGTTTTATTCACGCTGCCATTTAAACCGGAACAGCTGTACAAGGTCATGTGAGCAAGAACCAATGAGAGCGCAGAAAATAACCACGTCTGCGCGATGCTCTCATACATTCTAACGGTTATTTCATTCTATCATAGGCAACATTTATTTTCATGTTTCCTGATAATTAATATTTACAAAAGTGTCTGCCCTTTTGTAATTATTTTCAAATATATTTAATGAAGACGCTTTTTATTTTTTTTTTTTTATAATTTATTTATGAGCACCCCGCATTGACAGCGTTTCGCCCAGGAACACATATAAAATAGAAATACATAACAATGATTCAAATACATAATAATAATCTTATATAATATCGTCGTGAAAACAGTAATATGTCCACGTCAAAAAATCAAACTTTTCAGGAGTGACAAAAACTCTCCCTACATATGTTTTTGCTTCAAATTTATTACTTAAATGCTTAAACATTATTTATTTTACCTTCGAATGAGAATGCCGTAAATTTGCTTTTTCAAAAATTTATATATTTATTATGCAATATTATTTTATGTACAATATTATACACATTTTTTTCCAATATTCATTGACATTCGACTTTTTTTTCAGTTGTTCAAAAAATTTTTGGTATGTATGTGCGTAAAAAATAACTAAAAAAACTGGCTAAAAATGTTTTTATTATCTATAAAAATTGTTTAAAAGAGACAAACTATTTAAAAATACTTCATGTAGCAATTTTTTTTTTTTTTTTTTTTTTTTTTTTTTTTTTTTTTTTTTTTTTTTTTTTTTTTTTTTAATGATTTATTTATGAGCAACCCGCGTTGACAGCGTTTCGCCCAGGTACACATATAAAATAGAAATACATAACAACAACAAAATATTTACAATATTACATAATTATAAATCCAATTACATTATTGTGTATATCAATCTAATTATACAATTAAGTTTGTGAATAACATACAGCTAAAAGTAAAATTAACTAGTAAAAAACAATACATTTTTAAGAAAAACGATTACATTTATAAAGGAAACGAAGAAAATAGTTCCTATGTACAATATGACAATACATAATCGCAACAGTTTCTATTTACAATATAGGTTCTATGCATAATATGACAACATACATAAGAACAATAGCCCCATGTACAATCAATAGGAAGGATCCTATGTAAAATAATGATGAATAAATGAATATATCACGTCCTGAGTGATGTTTATTTTAAAAAAAAAAAAAAAAAAACACCTTTCAACGGCGATGTTAAAAGCATAGTTTGGGTCGTCTAGACAATCAAAGACAATGAATTAAGAAAATTAAGTGGTTGTTGTAATACATACTACACCCAAATGTTGTGGAATTTCCAAGTCTTGTCTCAAATTACAGTCTGTTAGTAGATGTTGAACTGTGAGGTCTTTGTTACAGATTTGGCACAGTGGTTTATCAGACTTTGTCATAAGGTATTCATGAGTTATACGTGTGTGGCCTATCCTTAGTCTGGCTAACACTACTTCTTCTCGCCTTGAATCCCTGTATGACGAAGCCCAGTCGCTTACGGTCTGTTTAATTTGTCGAAGTTTGTTTTCTGTTATGCGCGACCAGTTAAGTTGCCATTTGTCTTTTATGTCGTTTTTATTTTGCCGTGAAACTTCTTTGTGGTACAATTTAAGTTGGCCATAAGTTGGTTCCTCCGTCACAAGTTTTGCTTGTAAGTCAGCAGCCGTACTTTGTCCTAAGTCTTTGTGTCCTGGCAGCCACCATAGTGTGATGTGCTTTCCAAATGTATGTAAAATTTGAATTTGCTCTTTAATTTCTATGCATGTAGGATGTGTTGTGTACATGTTATGCTGTTGTATACACTGGAGTGAACTCAAAGAGTCGATACAGATGATTACACGTGGCTGGTTGGTTAATGGGACGTTCTGTAGTGCAAGAAAGATAGCACGGAGCTCGGCTTCTAATATGCTAGAATATGGTGGTAGCTTTAAACGGAAGATGCTATCTTGGATTATAGCTGCAGATCTGACACCATTTGGCGTTTTGGACCCATCAGTGTAAAATGTTTGGCAATTTTTGTGTTTTGTAATAAATGCTTTAAAGTATTCTGTGTATGATATTGTACTGGCTGGATTTGTCTTTTTGAATTTTGTGAGTGTTAAATCTATATTATAATTTTGAGTTATTCAAGGAGGTGTTAGTGTAAGTTTGTGTGTAATAATGTTTGGATTGCTAAGACCAAACTCCTCTTTCACTCTACGATATCTTATTATGAACGGTCGAATGTGGCCTTCTCTGCGTTCATAACCGTCAGCATGAGGGTTGTCTAGTATGTCACTTATACAAGAGGTATTGGGATACGAAATAATTTTATTATAAAATTTACTTAAAAGATTATAAGACGCTGTTTAAACCACGGCGTGAATAAAGCACTTTATTTATCATCTAAAAAAAAAAAAACTTACTAACTTTGGTACTTTGGTGTTGTTTTACATTATTTACATTTTAGCCCCCTTAAAATTGTCTGCCTTATTATTATTCGTTGTAAAATTCCCTTAATTTTCAATTTGTTTACATTAATGATAGTTGGCTTCTGCATTAAACACTATTTTTGGGAAATATTTTTTTACACCTTACCCCTATGCGCTGTACGTGGTGTTCTACGGTAAGTCTAGCTAACACATATTTACCTTCTTATCTACCCAAGAGGTACTTTATATTAAAATTTCAAGGTACATAAAACCCTTCATGAAAAGAGCGTTACAAGCTCTCCGACTAATAGACGTTTTTCAAGCCAGCCGTAGTGTGCTCTCGCAGAGTTAGCAAGTCCCTGACAGAATCCTACATCAGTTGCAGAATTCAAGAAGCTGTCTACTGATAACGCATTATCAAGAATTCTTATCGTAGGGTTGATAGGACTCAGCTATGTCTTAGAAACACTATCCCTCCTTCAGTGTGTGTGCATGTAAAGACCTGTGTCAGCACATGTATCGTTGCCAAAAGTCGTGTTTTATGACAACGCGTGTTTTACAACCCATCTCAACCTCACCAACACAAATCAAAAGCATCAAAACGTAAATACATATATATGAGGACTTGATTAGTCCTCATATATATGTAGATTAGAAGAAGGCGAAAAAACGTTTTATCCGAATGAATTGTTTTTCTGCTTTGAATGGATATTTTGTATAATTAGCGTCCGAAAATAGTATAAAACAGAGGTAGTACAAAATGAAAATAAAAATAACTAAGACTTTTTTAAATTAATTTATAGCAAAGCCACAAAGATAAAGTTTTTCCTCGAGGAATAATAAAAAGAAAATCTATTGTTTATAGAAGAGACGCGAGATTCTTTATTAACTCGTAGCCGATAAATTGCTTCTTCTGGGAAAAGCAGTTTTTACCTTAAAGTGGTTTTTCAACCTGAAATTTGTTTTATTGCTTTTCCTGGTTTTTATCGGCCCTCAGCCAATATCGGCCAGGTTCTCTATCGGCTGCTTTGGAGTTGGAACATTCACTCTTTGAAAATAAACTGAAATAATATCAATTCTTGAGGAGTAATCGAAGAAAATCTAGAAGGCGGAATTTCCTTTTTTCATAAATGAATGAATGAATGAAATGCAAAAAAAACACTTTAATCTGGGACTTCGTCCCATAATAATAAATAATTAATACATATGGTTGAATAAACAAATTTAACATTAAAATATAACTATACATAAAGAAGAAACAAAAACACAAAAAACTAATAAAAATATTATTAACAAAGCCTTATATAATAAAATAAAACATAAGTACATATGTACATAAATTATATTAATAAAAATGAGATAGTGATTACGGAAGGATTGTAGAATACTGGAGCAAGAGATTGGAGCAATGATGAAATAATATTCAGAAGGGGATGAGAATATAATTAAACAGTTCAATATAAACAAATAAATATTAAAAAGAATGGGGGCTATAAAAGAAAATGAATAAACAATAAATGCATAAACAAGAGAAGAAAAAAAGAAAAAAACTTATAATCTTACTACAAAAAAGCAAGAAAAACAAGTGTGGACTTGATCAAACATATATTCATAGGGTTTTTTTTTTTTTGTAACCAAGGTATTTTAAATAAGACACTATGCCCTGAGTTTTGGTTTTCAGTATTAACATGGTTTCTTTGTTAGTTTTTTCGTGATATAAATCTACGTGTTTAGTTTTTCTTAGCTGCCCTTGCAACACCTTGCATGTTGCCATCTCTTCATCACCTGCAAGGAAACACTCTCGAGCTCCAACATCTTGACCACTGCCCTAACCGGGCGCCTAACAACCCCAGATGGCGCTGGCTCTCCAGCAGTCTGATCCTCCGCTTCCAGAAGACAGCTTCCATCCAATTATCCGCCATACTGCTGGTGTCGTGTGACGTGCAGCTGTGGCGCGTGCTGGCTGCAGCTAACGAGACCCGGTAGCCCGATTTATGGTTTCGCTTCGGCTTCCTGGGTAATATCGCCAGGGTCTGGACAACTTCAGGGAGGACATCAGAAACCCGAGGAAATACATTTCGATTATCTCAATAAGGGACATTATTTTGTTTGTTTCAAGTATTTAGTGCGAAAGACCTAATGGTTGTCAGGACACTACCATAGGGCTAATCTCAAAAATAGACTATTTTTTTAAAATTTACTTTCTGAGTCAGAAAGATGTAGTAGTCCGAGAGCCAGCAACGTTCTTTTCATGAAGTGTTTTATGCATCCTGAAATTTCGCTATAATATACCTCTTGGGTAGATAAGAAGGTATATATGTGTTTCCTGGACATACTTTGGAACACCAGGTACTGCACATAGGGGAAAGGTGCAAAACAATATTGCCCGAAAATAGAGTTTTATTCAGAAGCCAGCTATCTTTAATGTAAAATTAAGACAATTTTACAATGAATAATAAATATGGCAGACAGTTTTAAGGGGTGTAACACGCAAAAAAAAAAAAAAAAATTGTTTTTATTCTAATATAAAATGAGAGTTTCATTTTCGCTGCCATTAAAACCGGAACAGCTGTACAAGATCACGTGAGCAAGAACCAATGAGAGCACAGAAAACAACCAACACTGCGCGTTCGTCTCATGCACTCTTACGGTTACGCGCAGGGTATTCCAGTCTATCATAAGCAACATTTATTTTCATGTTTTCTAATAATTAAACCCCACAAAAGTGTCTGCCCTTTTGCAATTATTTTCAAATATGTTTATTGAAGACGCTGTTTAAATCGCAGCGTGAATAAAGCACTTCATTAATTATTAAAAAAACTAAAAACTAGGTACTTAAAACTAGGTACTTAGTTTTTTTTATTATTATTATCATTTTAACCCCCTTAAAAGTGCCTGCCTTATTTATTATTAATTTGAAAATTGCCTTAATTTGCCATTAATTTCATTAATGATAGTTGGCTTCTGAATAAAACTCTACTTTTAGGCAATATTGTTTTGCACCTTTCCCCTATGCGCAGTACCTGGTGCACCAAGGTATGTCCAGGAAACACATATATACCTTCTTATCTACCTATGAGGTATATTATCGAAAAATTTCTGGATGCATAAAACACTTCATGAAAAGTGCGTCGCTGGCTCTCGGTCTATAGGCAACACGACGCAGAGTGTGGCGAAACGACATTTAATGTTTCAAAAAAGGCTACAGCCTCTAAGTCTTAACCGATTTCAATGAATCTTTTTTTAAATGAAAATCAATAACATTTATAACTACTTTGTTTAGCCAGATGTTTGTTTTTTGTTTACCCAGTTTATATTATTATATTGTCGATGCAAATGCAAACTAACGAATATGAAAATCACCACTTTCAAGAGTGAAAATGCTTTTATTTATTACTCTGCTTTTGGGCAGTCAAATAGTCTGCAGATTCCACCTTTTGATAGTAGTTACATCCTCCTTTCACTGTGTGAACTTAGATTCGAGAGTTTGCAATCAGTCCAACAGCAATCAGTAAAGATTTAAAATGAAAAATGCGTTTTTTCACATTCGATACTTTGCATTTGTATCGACGATATATTAAATTACGTGTAAATAATTCTCGAACTTTATCAGCACTGATATTGTCTCATTAGACCTGAACAAAATTGAATTACACCTTCAAAACGTGAATTTATCATAATTCAATAATGAGATTATTGAAAAAATGTGATTTTTGAATGACTTGAAAAAAGATTTTGATTTTTTACAAGTCTAATCAGGAATCTGCGTGTAAATAATTCAGGAACTTTTACAAATGAATATAAAATAATATTTTATTTTTTATCTAACTTAATATCAGCACTGAAATCGTTGAAACTCAACATTCAAAACCTGTTTAGCCTTGGAAAAAATCAGACTGACATCTTCAGATTGATTAAAATAATATGATTTTTGAATGATTTGAAAAAAGATTTTGATTTTTTCCATGTCTAATAAGGGTTTGAATGTTTAATTTTAACGATATCAGTGAAATATAATTTTATGTTCAATTGTAAAAGATTGTGAATTATTTACACATAATTTAATAAACAGAGGAAACAAATATCACAAACTTGACAAACTTGTTGTAAATATAATTACCTTTCGTTTAAAAAATCATGCATTAAAATCGGTTAAGATTTAGAGGTTGTAGGCTTTTTTGAACTCGAAATATATATATATGGGGGCGAGGTTATATATATGAGGGCTCAGTGGTACAGCACTGGACTAATAAGCTGGGGGCCTGAGTTCAAATCCCGAGCAAGCACTTAAGATTTTTTCTTCAAGTGTTTTCGTTCATGGGTTGAATTCGGCCTCCCTGACCGTCCCTAGGCCAACCCAGCCTTTAATTAATTAACTAATAATGGGTAAATCGTTCACATACTTCAATAACACAGGGCTGTGATACATGAATGGAAAGCTGGTTAGATGGAGAAGTTTTTCTAAAACCCGGAAATCTCAGATCCTGCTCATACAAGAGTAACGCTGGTAAGAAATTACGGGCCACCCTGTATATATATATATATATGTATATATATATATATATATATATATATATATATATATATATATATATATATATATTCAGTGGTAGAGCACTGGACTAATAAGCTGGAGGCCTGAGTTCAAATCCCGAGCAAGCACTAATGATTTTTTCTTCTAGTGTCTTCGTTCATGGGTTGAATTCGGCCTCCCTGACCGTCCCTAGGCCAACCCAGCCTTTAATTAATTTAGTAATGGGTACCTTGGTTGGTGCTAATGACTCTAGCAGTCGAAGCAGCCAAGGGGAAAATCAGGCGGCCGGAGCATAGTACTGGCCACACTATCTCCCTAGTGTGCCGTATGGTCATAAATCAGATACCTCTATAGTATCTGCCTCTCAGGGCCCTCGTGGCCTGTTACGGGACTGATTTTTTTTTTATAAATATGTATATATATATATATATATATATATATATATATATATATATATATATATATATATATATATACATTACGAGAGGTATAGAGCTGTGAGCTCGGAATTGATATTCTTCATGCTTGTCGGCGATAAAGAGGTTAATACCTTGGCTTGAATGAATTACCAACTCCTTCTATAGCAATATATTTAGGTATATTTATAGCCAACCATGTATCGGTCCAGTGACGACGGCTAGTCGACGAAGATGGCGAAACAGTTCCCACGAAACGGCCACGTAGTTTCGGATCACGTCTGAAAGGTTAATATCAGATCGAAATACCGCCACGAACTGGTCTCAGCGAGGGCCTGTTTGATTGGTGCTTGCACAAGACTAGGGAGGTTTCTATTGTAGTTTGGTTATAGGGTCATGAAGGTTAGGCTTATCAATGGAGGCTTATCAATCAGCTGATTATATTGTTAGTTATCGTCGTATTCCATCTCGAGCTTTACTTCCTAATAAAGCATAATTAACCTTCCATCGAGAAATCTGAAGAGAGCCGTAATTATTGCTTGATTGGCAAACTTCACTTATTTAATTAATAGGCATAACTAGATTTCATGACGCAATCCGAAAGTACCGACTATATATATATACACACTTCGGATAATTGGATATGTAGTTTTAACAAAAAAAAAAAAAAAAAAATATTACGTTGTAAAATATTATTTATTAAAGTTCCAAAGTATTTTAAATTGATTCAAACTAAAAAATCACTTATCTTTGCCTCTAAATCAGTTATAAAAACTAACTTTTGGTACGCGTTTTATCGTACTTCAACAGCGAAAATGCCATTATGACATAGACAAAAAATAAATAAATAAAAGACCTACAAACATAAACTGAAAAAGCAATACTCTTGTTGAATGGTTGAACTATAAAATCAAATATTGTAAAAACACTAGCTTTAGGGAGTTGATTCGGATAAACGGCAATTTGGATACTTAGCTTTCGTATACTCGGCCTTCTGCTGTATATATATATATATATATACACACACACATGATTGTCTGTTCGCTCTCCATTTTTCATCCGGCTAAAAAATGGACTGATTACAATAAAATTTGGAATAATATGTTAGACATTATTCTTGTTTTAACTCCACGAATCTTACATTTTTTGCTCATTTAATTTCAGCAATTTTTCAAAAGGTCCTGCAATTTGAATGTTTTTGATATATATTATCTATTGTAGTTAACAAATTTAAGGGAACGGTTTATGAATGGTTTTAGTTTATCCTAGAATGTTGAAATATTTGAAAAAATGTCCAAATTAGTCTTTTATGGAGTAGAAGAATCTAGCCTATAGGAATGATGGAATCTGTAACGACAGGAGGACCGCTGGATGAGGCAAATGGAGGGCTGAAAGGTTATTTTAACGAAGTGACCTGTAAACCCTTTCAGAAAGACCTTTCCTTCAGGATTTGCTTGAAAGGACGAGAAAAGGGAGAAAAGGAAAGGACTAAGGATACTGCCTCTGCGGAACTCCTTGCGGGCTGGGATCTTCAAAGCTTCCTAGAGGATCCCTCAGACCAGTTATTGCTTAAGGGCATAACCGATATAGGATTAAGGGGCGGGAGTAACAGGGTTTATCCCAAGAGTCTACCCTTCCACTCACAAATCTACCAGATATTCTTTATTGCTTCTTTCTCTTCAAAGTGGAGATACTTTTCCAGTAATCCATATCTGTAGCATGATAATTCGTTGGAAGCTGATTGATAAATAGAAGATAACACAAACCTGCTCAGGAAATCTAATCCCTCTTTTGGAGGATTTCGCAACTGCCGTGGGAGACCCAAAACCATATATGTATATATATATATATATATATATATATATATATATATATATATATATATATATATATATAAAACGGGTTACTATATCTGTTTACCTAACTTTTTAATTGGTTGTTGCTTATTTTAATTGCATTTAACAGTAAAATGAGTATTTTACTAAAACAAGGTCAGGAAGAGTTAGGCCTCGGGCACGATACGAGCGAGGAGTGATGAGCGATAAGCGGAAAGCTTCGGACGTCGCTCACATTAATGTTAAGCTGGAGTACGTAGGGATTAGGGAGGACTGGCTACAATAGGCATGAGCGACAACGTGACGTCACTTGCACGTTCCAGCCTGTCTCTCATCGCTTGGCCTAGACATTAGACTTTTTCTCGTCGTTCACCCCATACATTGCTTTCTGCGTGCTAAAATAAAGGCTACAGCTAAATCTTAACTGATTTCAATGCATTTTTTTTTAATGATGTTCTCTTTTTTATTAAATTACATGGAATGATGTTCATAAACATCTAATGTTTATAACCTTCCAATGTTTATAACCTTCCGATACTTACAGCCTTCTAGCTACCTTCCTTATAAATAATTTTAAAACATGAATAATAATAAAAGAATAAATTGGATGATACTGAATTTTTGAGCTTTTAATTTCGGAATGACTGACACAGTGATTTTAAAAATACAATCATAACCAAAAAACTAGGAGAAGAAGCCCCTTAAACGCTCGGTCGCTCTGTCGTTCTGTCGCTCATCGCTCATCGCGCGTATCGTACCCGAGGTCTTATAGTGTTCCAAGTGTGAATGTTGGGAAGGTGGGGGAAATCTATTTTCTCTTATTTTATATTTCTCACGAAAGATCAAATCCCACCAATAACTGCTACCATTCCTTTAATAATAGCACTAGACTTATGAACGGAACCGCGCTAAGATGACGCAGTTCCTGCGAGTCGGACTTTTTTTTGTGCTCATCGACGTATCAAAAATATGGCTATTAACGCCTGGCTTTCTACCAACAGCACATGGTCGGTCACTTATTCAGGTACTTGCCACGCCCGACGTTGCTTAACTTCGGTATTAACGGAAACCGGTGCATTCAACGTGGAAATGACGTAAGTAATACAATTATTACAATCTCTTATAAAAATAAAATTATAATTTAGACCGATTAATGTCTGAATGAACCAGCATGTGTATATTCTTAGTAATTCCCAGCCATTGATGAATACTTGGCCCAGAAATAGCCCGAGATCCGTGAGGGTTTCTATATTTACATGTGGAACACCCAGAAGGAAATTTGTTCTGATCAAGAGTCGTGTAAAAAATCTGCACCTGTGCGGGATTAATAAATATAGACTGTAGGCACTGTTAGTAATGCAGACCTTCCGTTCCGTCAAGGCTAGTGTCGACATCACGGGATATCTTTGGCATTTATCAGATCCTTCAGGAGTTTTTATATATATATATATATATATATATATATATATATATATACATATCCAAAAACCTGGAAAGAGTGCATTCACAGTGGGTACTTTTAAAGAAAAATAAAGGGGGAAAAAACAAAGAGCAAACGAGCAATCATTTGAATGCAACATCGGAAAACATTTTGTCATTGCACAAGCAGATGTTGCAATTCTCATGAAAATGCAACAAGCGAATTATTTTTAAATTGTTCAAAGAACTAAGAGAAAAAGGATCATTTCACCTCAAGACAAAGAGTATATTAAAATACTAGAAAGATTGAAAAGAAGATGAGAGAAGAGGAAAGTGTGCAGAAAACAACAACATAATATCGTCGATACAAAAGCAAACTAACGAATATGAAAATCACCGCTTTTCAGAGTGGAAAAGTATTTATTCATAACTTCTTTTTGGACAGTCAAATATTCGGCAGATTTGACCTTTTAATAGTGGAATACTTTCCCTTTAATAGACTGAAGTCAGATTGAAGAATTTTCCGTAAATAAGTCCAGCAGAAATTATTAAAGATGGACAATGAAAGATGCATTTTTTCATATTCGTTAGTTTGCTTTTGTATCGACGATATAAAGAACAAATCTGGTCTTGCCTGGTGGTTAAATCTTAAGATTTTATCACAAGTACCAAAATAAACTGAGCTCGTAATGTATGAATAATTCCTAAAAACGGAACGGTTTTAAAATAATGTATTTGGAATACTGCTGCTGGCCCTAGTTGCTCGTGTTTTGGTCGCCGGCGACCAGTGGACAGTGCGTAAAGGCCTTAGAGAGCGATCGAAAGTTGCTTGTCTGTCGCACTGAACAAAGAGTCGCCCGAGCGACTAGCGACCGTGTCTATGCGCCCATTGAAACTATACTCGGATACTCGTTGTTCAGTGGCGACACACAAGCGACTTTCGGTCGTTCTCTAAGGCCTATTACGCACTGTCGACAAGTCGCCGGCGACTCAGTCTCCGGGCGACTAAAACATGGGCAACTCGGGTCGGGAGACCAAGCCGAGCGACATTGTTCCAAGTACATTCTTGCAGTATGGACCTCGAAGATTGGCAGATGAACAGAATTCATTAAAAAATAAACATCATTAAAACTTACCTACGTTTTTTTATTCTTCTTGTAATCCTTCCCCTCCAAATAACTCAACTTTTTCTTCCCACTTCTTTTTCTTCAATTCCCGATTAGAATATTCGACACTCAGTAAATCCCAAACAGCTTTTCGGGATTGTATTTCCAATATAAATATATAAGTAGCGAAAGCCTGAGCCATGTTCGTGATAGAGGATCGGTCGTTATGACAGTTGCTTGGAGAGTGAAGGCTTCCCTTTGAAGCAGTGCCGGCAGTCGCTGGTGAGACGCCACTACACGCCAAGTCTTCCGGGCGACTGGCGACCAAATGCGTAAACGCCCATTGATTCTAATTTATCTCTGGGAACACCGGTGACCGAGTCGCCGGCGACTAGTCGACAGTGCGTAATAGGCCTTAAAGAGCGACCGACAGTCGCTCGTGTGTCGCCACTGAACAACGAGTCGCCGAGTCACCCAGACGACTAGCGATCAAGTGCGTATGCGCCCATTGAAACTATAGTCGACAGTGCTTAATAGACCTAGTTTTGAGAAGGAGCATTCTTTCAATGATGGATGTGGTGTTTGGGAAATTATTCTGCTCAAAATTCTGCTGTCTGAGGCTTTGAAGATGCAGGTAAAGTTCTATCTTGAGCAGAAATACTAGCTTTTAGAATCTTCTTTTTTTCTTTCCTTTTTGTTCCTTCATCCGAAAGTGATGGTTCAAAGGGGCTTATTGACTCTAGAAAAAGTTCTGCCTCTTTCTGAAAAGGCCTTAGAAACGAAACTTTTCCCAACTTCGGGATAAATTTCAATTAATCTGCAAATAGGCGGACTTCCAGAATTATCCGAAACGACCCACTTCCGAAGAATAATCCCTTCAGAATGGTTTCATCCAACTTTGAACGGTTGGTTTTCACTTTTCGACGAGTTTGCCTAAAGCTGGCTTAAGCAGTTTTCCGCATTGTTCTGTAGGTATCGAACCTCAACCGTGGATGGATTCCTGCCTCAGCATTTTGTTATGCTTATCGGAGCACTATGATGGGGTCAAGTTGGAGTTCCGGCTGTGGTAAGTTGAATTTTCCCAGTGTTGCGTTTAAAGGGCAATATTTTCTTGTGCGTTCAAAATCAAAGTCATTTTCTTGAAACTTATAAATCGCAAACAAACCAATATTTTTCAATTGTTTATATTAAACGTATTATATGGAAATTTAAAGTACCAAAAAATGTATCAAAAAAAAAAAGTTCCAATTCTTCGAAATGAAATGGTGGCGCTGAATCCGAGGAACGGAAATCCTATTTTTTCATGGGTGATAATCTGCAGTCAGCAATTTTTAATCTAGAACGAAAAAGTAAAATTATTTCAAAAGAAGAATGTTAAATCTAGTAAAGTTCGTAGGATTTTTGAGAAATGTTAATTTTTTCAAAAGTACTTCACTAGCAAACATTCCCGTCAGTATATGTACATAGTACAATTCACTCTCAGACATCTGTCTACTGTGCAATGGTGACAGAATGGACGCTGCACACCTTACATCCTCCAGTGCGCTAAGCTGTCCAGACTATGACGATATGAATTTGCTGCTTTCCTCCCTGTACTGGTCTGCGAGGCGCTTGATGGCAGAATTGCCTCGTGCGGGCGTAGGATAAAGTAAGTGCAATTCACTCTCAGATATCTGTCCACTGTGCAATGGTGACAGAATGGACGCTGCACACCTTACATCCTCCAGTGCGCTAACCTGTCCAGACTAGGACGATATGAATTTGCTGTTTTCCTCCCTGTACTGGTCTGCGAGGCGCTTGATGGCAGAATTGCCTCGTGCGGGCGTAGGATAAAGGAAGTGCAATTCACTCTCAGACATCTGTCCACTGTGCAATGGTGACAGAATGGACGCTGCACACCTTACATCCTCCAGTGCGCTAAGCTCCCCAGACTAGGACGATATGAATTTGCTGTTTTCCTCCCTGTACTGGTCTGCGAGGCGCTTGATGGCAGAATTGCCTCGTGCGGGCGTAGGATAAAGTAAGTGCTATTCACTCTCAGATATCTGTCCACTGTGCAATGGTGACAGAATGGACGCTGCACACCTTACATCCTCCAGTGCGCTAACCTGTCCAGACTAGGACGATATGAATTTGCTGCTTTCCTCCCTGTACTGGTCTGCGAGGCGCTTGATGGCAGAATTGCCTCGTGCGGGCGTAGGATAAAGTAAGTGCTATTCACTCTCAGATATCTGTCCACTGTGCAATGGTGACAGAATGGACGCTGCACACCTTACATCCTCCAGTGCGCTAAGCTCCCCAGACTAGGACGATATGAATTTGCTGCTTTCCTCCCTGTACTGGTCTGCGAGGCGCTTGATGGCAGAATTGCCTCGTGTGGCAAGTACAATTCACTCCTGTAATATCTTTAAAGTACAAAAATAATTTTCATTGAAAAACACTTCACAGGACGATAGTAACCTTTGATGTTCTTCTTCCTTAAACCATATTCATACATACATACTAGCAAATATCATTAGGAACTTGCAGTTAAAATTTGTAGATGATCGGGGAACTTCAACATGCCAGGGTATCGCTCGTTATAAAAAACACAGTTTTCAGAAAACGACTTAAAGTTTAATTGTCAGAAATGTTCATATTTTTCCACTTTAATTGTTTGTCATACTTTCTTGTAATAAAGAATAAAAAATGATTTTAGCACTTTCCTCCGAAGGAAAGTAGCTATTGAGGTTGCACTCATGACGGAATTTTTGAAAAATTTCTTCAAATCTTTATCGATCCTACATAGTAGACACCGAAAATGACCCCCGTTCAAATATATATATATATATATATATATATATATATATATATATATATATGCATATATAGTTATATATGTGTCCGTTAACACGATACAGGCCAGAGTTTTTGTTTTTTCACCACGAAACTTGGTATATAGTATTCTCCCATCAAACGATTGAACGAGTTTATAGGGGGTTTACTCCCTAGCCAAAGTAGTTATTTTCCAATACCAGCCATAATTTGTGTTGTATTTCAACGAAACTCAGTATTCGTTGTGGTCAACTGAAGAGAAAAATTTGTTATAAAAATAAACAAGATCGGTTGACTAGAAGGGAGGGGTTTACTCCGGACAAAAATTACTAATTTCCTTATACCGGTCGTAACTTCTATTCTATTGTAACGAAACTCTTTATACGTCATGGGTATCTAATAAGAAAGAAGTGTTGTAAAAATGAACTAAAACGGTCAATTGGAAGGGGGGGGGGTGTTACTTTGTACTATGTTTAAATTGAATTCCCCCGCCAAACGTAGGTCATGAAACCCATCAAGATTAATAGATCAAAATGTAAAGCTTTGTGTATTTATTAGGTAGTGTAGTACCACGCATACACAAAACTCTGGAAGGAAATTAATTACAAAATTAATAATTGAAACAGGTAAAACATTGAAAAATGTTTATCTATCTAGGTTATTTTAAGCAAATTATTCAGGAATGCACTCGACACTACCCAATTCTGAGGAAAGTGCTTAGTTATGCAGCTCCTGCGTGACGGATTTTTTTTATTTTGTAGGAGGACCAAAATAAACTTAAGAATTAAAAATGTACCAATCGAACCTCGCTCAAAAAATTATTCCCCATTATTATGTCCAATTATAAAAAAACATTCTTCACTTAAACACTGCTGGATATCATTTTTGATTAGTTAAGGAAAAACAGAAATAAAGATAAAAATGAAACAAGCCGAACAGTAAACGCTGCCAGGCAGAAATACTGAAATATGTTTGATGTTAGGCTCGCAGAAAATATTCATCATAAGAGACCAAAAAAAAAAATAAGAACTTACCGACAGAGTAAAGATACCTAAAGATTGTTGGTCACGTATCGCTGTTTTTGCTAGCTCCCCATGCAGATGGTGTAGATGGCGGCCTCGTTTCATCTTCCATCCAGGAGCTTCGTCATCAGTATGCACCTGATGATGCACAGGAAACCTTCGAAACTTGTAGACGGAAGTCACGCTTTCTCCCTCTATTGTAGTTCTGCTTCCATAGCCTCGTATAGTCTTCCTTTTTTACTGTTCCTATCTTCGGGTTATGACTCTAGCACGTGGATCGATCCGGTATTTGATGTATCGATAGCAAATCATAACAATGTAGCTGAATGGCAATCGAATAGTCAGTACTCTTTATATAATCGATATGCTTCCATAGCCTCGTATAGTCTTCCTTTTTTACTGTTCCTATCTTCGGGTTATGACTCTAGCACGTGGATCGATCCGGTATTTGATGTATCGATAGCAAATCATAACAATGTAGCTGAATGGCAATCGAATAGTCAGTACTCTTTATATAATCGATATGCTTCCATAGCCTCGTATAGTCTTCCTTTTTTACTGTTCCTATCTTCGGGTTATGACTCTAGCACGTGGATCGATCCGGTATTTGATGTATCGATATCTAATCATAACAATGTAGCTGAATGGCAATCGAATAGTCAGTACTCTTTATATAATCGATATGCTTCCATAGCCTCGTATAGTAACCATGTCTTCCTTTTTTACTGTTCCTATCTTCGGTTTATGACTCTAGCACGTGGATCGATCCGGTATTTAATGTATCGATAGCTAATCATAACAATGTAGCTGAATGGCAATCGAATAGTCAGTACTCTTTATATAATCGATATGCTTCCATAGCCTCGTATAGTCTTCCTTTTTTACTGTTCCTATCTTCGGGTTATGACTCTAGCATGTGGATCGATCCGGTATTTGATGTATCGATAGCCAATCATAACAATGTAGCTGAATGGCAATCGAATAGTCCGTACCCTTTATATAATCGATATGCTTCCATAGCCTCGTATAGTAGCCATGTCTTTCTTTTTTACTGCTCCTAGTCTCGGGTTATGACTCTACCACGTTGATCGATCCGGTGCTCAATATATCGATAGCTAATCATAACAATGTAGCATAATGGCAATCGAATAGTCAGTACTTTTTATATAATCGATAGATATGCTTCCTTTGACTCGTATAGTAGCTATGTCTTTCTTTTTTACTGTTTCGAGTCTCGAGTTATGACTAGAACGTGGATCGATACAGTTTTCGATGTATCGATAGCTAATCATAACAATGTAGCTGAATGGCAATCGAATAGTCAGTACTCTTTATATAATCGATATGCTTCCACAGTCTCGTATAGTAACCATGTCTTCCTTTTTTACTGTTCCTATCTTCGGGTTATGACTCTAGCACGTGGATCAATACGGTGTTCGATGTATCGATAGCTAATGATAACGATGTAGCTGATTGACAATCAAATAGTGAGTACTCGTTATATACTCGATATGCTTCCATAGCCTCGTATAGTAGCCATGTCTTCCTTTTTTACTGCTCCTAGTCTAGGGTTATGATTCTCTCACGTGGATCCATCCGATGTTCGATGTATCGATAGCTAATGACATCGATTTAGCAGAATGACAAACGAATAGTCAGTACTCTTTATATAATCGATATGCTTCCATAGCCTCGTATAGTAACCATGTCTTCCTTTTTTACTGTTCCTAGTCTCGGGTTATGACTCTACCACGTTGATCGATCCGGTGTTCGATATATCGATAGCTAATCATAACAATGTAGCATAATGGCTGTCGAATAGTCAGTACTTTTTATATAATCGATAGATATGCTTCCTTAGACTCGTATAGTAGCTATGTCTTTCTTTTTTACTGTTCCTATCTTCGGGTTATGACTCTAGCACGTGGATCGATCCGGTATTTGATGTATCGATAGCTAATCATAACAATGTAGCTGAATGGCAATCGAATAGTCAGTACTCTTTTTATAATCGATATGCTTCCACAGTCTCGTATAGTAACCATGTCTTCCTTTTTTACTGTTCCTATCTTCGGGTTATGACTCTAGCACGTGGATCAATACGGTGTTCGATGTATCGATAGCTAACGATAACGATGTAGCTGAATGGCAATCGAATAGTCAGTACTTTTTTTTTTTTTTTTTTTTTTTTTTTTTTTTTTTTTTTTTTTTTTTTTTTTTACCGTACATCTACATCTTGGCCATTAGCGCCGGATAGTCAGTACTCTTTATATATTCGATATGCTTCCACAGTCTCGTATAGTAACCATGTCTTCCTTTTTTACTGTTCCTATCTTCGGGTTATGACTCTAGCACGTGGATCGATACGGTGTTCGATGTATCGATAGCTAATCATAACAATGTAGCTGAATGGCAATCGAATAGTCAGTACTCTTTATATAATCGATATGCTTCCATAGCCTCGTATAGTCTTCCTTTTCTCGTATAGTACCCATGTCTTTCTTTTTTACTGTTTCGAGTCTCGAGTAATGACTCTAGAACGTGGATCGATACGGTTTTAGATGTATCGATAGCTAATGATGACGATTTAGGTGAATGGCAATCGAATCGTCTGTATTCCTTGTATAATAGTAATGTTTAGAAAATACATAAAATAGTAAAGTAATATATATTCTTGAAGGGAATGTAACGCTCTACAACCCTATAAACGGCATTTATAGGGAGAAATCCGGTCAAGAAGAGCAAAAAGTGTGTTTTTTTTTTCCCCCCCAAGAGCGGATATTTCGAGTCCTGAAGATATCTTGAAAATCTTGCTTAAGTAGAACTTCATTTGTTATAGATCGTGCATGTCGCTGCGACGCATTGTTACCGAGATATGAGGAAAAAAACGAAAAATGGCACCTTCTAAAAACCCCCCTCCCACAACCACTCAAAGCCTATGGCGGGGACTTTTGATATGTTCATCTCCTAACTAGTCCAAACAAAGTTACGACGTCAAAAATTTTGTTCCAAACCTTTCCATCTAGAACATTTCGTTGCCTGGACTGTCTGTAAACATAGTAACATACTATTTTACATGCGTTAAGATATCCTTCGAAAGATTACCCCAAAATCTATCCTTCTGCCGTTAATCTAGTGCACACTATCCAATTTCGCCTGCCTAACATTGAAGTAAGATATCCTTCGAAAGATTTCCCCAAAATCTATCCTTCAGCCGTTAATCTAGTGCACACTATCCAATTTCGCCTGCCTAACATTGAAGTAAGATATCCTTCGAAAGATTTCCCCAAAATCTATCCTTCAGCCGTTAATCTAGTGCACACTATCCAATTTCTCCTGCCTAACCTTGAAGTAAGATATCCTTCAAAAGATTACCCAAAAATCTATCCTTCAGCCGTTAATCTAGTGCACACTATCCAATTTCGCCTGCCTAACATTGAAGTAAGATATCCTTCGAAAGATTACCCCAAAATTTATCCTTCTGCCGTTAATCTAGTGCACACTATCCAATTTCTCTTGCCTAACCTTGAAGTAAGATATCCTTCGAAAGATTACCCCAAAATCTATCCTGCCGTTAATCTAGTGCACACTATCCAATTTCGCCTGCCTAACATTGAAGTAAGATATCCTTCGAAAGATTTCCCCAAAATCTATCCTTCAGCCGTTAATCTAGTGCACACTATCCAATTTCTCCTGCCTAACCTTGAAGTAAGATATCCTTCGAAAGATTTCCCCAAAATCTATCCTTCTGCCGTTAATCTAGTGCACACTATCCAATTTCGCCTGCCTAACCTTGAAGTAAGATATCCTTCGAAAGATTACCCCAAAATCTATCCTTCTGCCGTTAATCTAGTGCACACTATCCAATTTCGCCTGCCTAACCTTGAAGTAAGATATCCTTCGAAAGATTACCCCAAAATCTATCCTTCTGCCGTTAATCTAGAGCACACTATCCAATTTCGCCTGCCTAACCTTGAAGTATGATATCCTTCGAAAGATTACCCCAAAATCTATCCTTCTGCCGTTAATCTAGTGCACACTATCCAATTTCTCCTGCCTAACCTTGAAGTAAGATATCCTTCGAAAGATTTCCCCAAAATCTATCCTTCTGCCGTTAATCTAGTGCACACTATCCAATTTCGCCTGCCTAACCTTGAAGTAAGATATCCTTCAAAAGATTACCCAAAAATCTATCCTTCAGCCGTTAATCTAGTGCACACTATCCAATTTCGCCTGCCTAACCTTGAAGTAAGATATCCTTCGAAAGATTACCCCAAAATCTATCCTGCCGTTAATCTAGTGCACACTATCCAATTTCGCCTGCCTAACATTGAAGTAAGATATCCTTCGAAAGATTTCCCCAAAATCTATCCTTCAGCCGTTAATCTAGTGCACACTATCCAATTTCGCCTGCCTAACATTGAAGTAAGATATCCTTCGAAAGATTTCCCCAAAATCTATCCTTCAGCCGTTAATCTAGTGCACACTATCCAATTTCTCCTGCCTAACCTTGAAGTAAGATATCCTTCAAAAGATTACCCAAAAATCTATCCTTCAGCCGTTAATCTAGTGCACACTATCCAATTTCGCCTGCCTAACATTGAAGTAAGATATCCTTCGAAAGATTACCCCAAAATTTATCCTTCTGCCGTTAATCTAGTGCACACTATCCAATTTCTCTTGCCTAACCTTGAAGTAAGATATCCTTCGAAAGATTACCCCAAAATCTATCCTGCCGTTAATCTAGTGCACACTATCCAATTTCGCCTGCCTAACATTGAAGTAAGATATCCTTCGAAAGATTTCCCCAAAATCTATCCTTCAGCCGTTAATCTAGTGCACACTATCCAATTTCTCCTGCCTAACCTTGAAGTAAGATATCCTTCGAAAGATTTCCCCAAAATCTATCCTTCTGCCGTTAATCTAGTGCACACTATCCAATTTCGCCTGCCTAACCTTGAAGTAAGATATCCTTCGAAAGATTACCCCAAAATCTATCCTTCTGCCGTTAATCTAGTGCACACTATCCAATTTCGCCTGCCTAACCTTGAAGTAAGATATCCTTCGAAAGATTACCCCAAAATCTATCCTTCTGCCGTTAATCTAGAGCACACTATCCAATTTCGCCTGCCTAACCTTGAAGTATGATATCCTTCGAAAGATTACCCCAAAATCTATCCTTCTGCCGTTAATCTAGTGCACACTATCCAATTTCTCCTGCCTAACCTTGAAGTAAGATATCCTTCGAAAGATTACCCCAAAATCTATCCTTCTGCCGTTAATCTAGTGCACACTATCCAATTTCTCCTGCCTAACCTAGAAGTAAGATATCCTTCGAAAGATGACCCATCAGATCCTAGTTCCTTCTACCCGCTGTTCTAGTTCATACTATCCGTATCTAATTTCGCCAGGCTAATCCTGAAGTAAGGCTTATTGCCCTGTAGTTAAGGATTTACAGTTCAATTTAGCTAACCTCCCGTCATCTGCCCAAACCCTCCGAGAACTCAGAGGAAAGTCTTTTAAAATGAACATTTAAACCACGTGCTCTCTCCCACCCTCTCAAACCCACCGCCCCCGTTCACTCCTCCGCTCCTATAATGTACAAGGAAACGACCGGACTAATTTTTCTTCCTCCCTCGTTTGAATAACTTCTCCCTTCCTGTTTCCTTTATTAAAATTGTTTTCCTTAAATTCTGCTTTATTTTAGGCCGCAACTGAAATTTATTGTTATTAATTCTTATGTACCTTCAAAATGCGCCCTCATCAAACACTCGGGCAGAAAATACACCCATTGGACCTTTATTTATTGTGATAATAATAAAAAGTCCGACTCGCAAAAAAACTGCGTCATCTTAGCGCGGTTCCGTACATCTCGAAGAAGTGGAGTAGATTAGGCATTACAAACTGACAGTAGCAAACTACACAGAAGCGGATAATTCTTAATCCTCATTTTTGAGGAAGGCTGAATAAGTCAATACAATTATGTAATAAAAACGTACTCACTCTTCGACTACTGCTCAGCAGGCTCTATTCCAAACAACCGAAAATTCGTTGTCATTTTAAGTTCCTTGTTTTACTAGCAAATTCGTTTCATTGTAATAATCAACCGTAAATATGTGCTTCATGGCAAATAAAAGTACATTCTCTCGTGGGTTAAATCTTTCTATAAAATAAGAAATAATGATAACTTCAGTTGTAGCAGGAGGAATGTTATATAGATAGGAGAATTCAAAACAAACCTATGCATACGTCATCATGATTAGCCACAGCCATCTTGATTTCCACAGCCACTCCAAACTTATTACCAATACCTTTTATAGTTTCTTACCTTATTTTACTACAATACTAATTCCACTGATAAATGCAATTATAACAAAACACAATCAATTAAAAATCGAGATAAACAAAGGCAAAACCCCGTTCAAAACAACAAAGCAAACATTTTTTAAGTTTTAAGCGTTTATATCTCTGATTGACATTGCCCCACCCAATATTGCTTCAGAAACTTTTTTGTAGAGAATTTAGTAAGCATTCGAATGGTTGCCTTCACTTACCACGATTTCCCAACCGTTATCGAGATATTTACGAAAAATGTATGAAGATCCGAAAACTTTTCATGTATATTAAAAAAATATTTTTTTCGCATACTTCCTTAACTCCAAATATAACCCAAATTTAAACATCTTAGTTGGGATTAATTTCTAAGATGTAGAAAAAATTTCAATTGAATCCCGCGATTCTAAGTACCCACAAAAAAATAATGACATGCGAAAACATTGATTCCACTTTTCTCAAAAACGGTTACAGATATCGCCTTAAAAATGGTTTCATTCGTTTTCCTATGATAAGAAACCTATAAAAGAATATACAAGCGCTCAATCAGAGATATAAGCGCTTAAAACTTAAAAAGTGTTTGTTTTATTGTTTTGAAAAGGTTTTTCTCTTTGTTTATCTCACTTTTTAATTGGTTGTTTTTTGTTTTATATTGCATTTATCATGAAAATTAGTATTGTAGTAAAATAAGCTAAGAAACGGTGAAAGGTATTGGTAATAAGTTTGGAGTGGCTGTGGTAATCAAGATGGCTTTAGCTAATCATGATGATGTATGCATAGTTTGTTTTGAATTCTCCTATCTATATAACCTTCTTCATAGCCTCCAACAGAAGTTATCGTTATTTCTTATTTTATAGAAAGATTTAACCCACGATAGAATGGAATTTTATTCGCCATGAAGCACATATTTACAGTTGATTATAACAGTAAAACGAATTTGCTAGTAAAACAAGATACTTAAAATGACAACGAATTTTTGGTTGTTTAGAATAGAGCCTTTTCAGAAGTAGTCGAAGAGTAAGCATGTTTTCAGTGACTGATACAGATTAAGAATTATCCGCTTCTGTGTAAGTTGGCTACTGTCAGTTTCCTGTTATTTATGATGCCTAATCTATTCCATTCCTACGAGATGCACGGAACCGCGCTAAGATGACGCAGTTCCTGCGAGTCGGACTTTTTCTATCATTGGTGGGGATCTATATCTAAGGCCAGGTTTGAAGAGCTCCGCAGCGATGGTGATCTGCCATAACATAATTCTTCAACTAATTTGTTTACAAATCCTTCACCCTGTTTTTAAAGGGTTTGTCATCAATGTAATATTGCAGCTACTACAATTTTTCATTATTTAGACTACAATACAATCCATGTGACCACAACATTCCACAGAATGGAATTTTATTCGCCATGAAGCACATATTTACAGTTGATTATAGCAGTAAAACGAATTTGCTAGTAAAACAAGATACTTAAAATGACATGGAATTTTTGGTTGTTTAGAATAGAGTCTTCTCAGCAGTAGTCGAAGAGTAAGTACGTTTTCAGTAGATAATTGTATTGACTTATACAGATTAAGAATTATCCGCTTCTGTGTAAGTTGGCTACTGTCAGTTTCCTGTGATTTGTGATGCTAATCTATTCCATTTCTTCGAGGAGTTTTTTTATTATAATTTTTTTTCTGTTTTTGAATATTTTTTTCATTTTTCAAGTTTTTGTTAAAAAGGAGTATATAAGTTTCTATTTTATTAATTTTTATTTTTAATGTTTAATTAATTAATGCTCAGGCTAAAGGACACTGTCCAAGCCTAAGTAAATTGTTCAGTTATTACTTTGTTAAATATTTGTGTAAAGGGATATAATAGAACTCATTCATTCGTCAAAGATGCGGAGCACTGAATAAATAAATAATTAATCCCTTCAAAATGGCGTAAATCCACTTAGATTTTAATTTTTTTTTTTTTTTTTTTTTTTTTTTTTTTTTTTTTTATACAAATCAGACATTTATTTTTTCGCAAATTCATTAAATCTCATGGAAGACCCTGTCGACCGAGGTATAGAAGGTATTGATCATCGGGTTTCTGTCTTTTGATTAAATAAAAACTACATTTTATAGTTAAAATAAGTTTTATTTCTGCCAAAGTTTCGGCTTGATATGTAAACCTTCTTCAGGGCCATGGAGGAGAACTATCCCGTTTCGTAGGGGCTACATTTCTCAAAGGGGGCGAGGTTAGCTCAGTGGTAGAGCACTGGACTAATAAGCTGGAGGCCTGAGTTCAAATCCCGATCAAGCACTAAAGATTTTTTCTTCTAGTGTCTTCGTTCATGGGTTGAATTCGGCCTCCCTGACCGTCCCTAGTCCGACCCAGCCTTTAATTAATTTAATAATGGGCACCTTGCGTGCTAATGACTCTAGCAGTCGAAGCGGCGAAGGGGAAAATCAGGCGGCCGGAGCATAGTACTGACCACACTATCTCCCTAGTGTGCCATATGCTCATGAATCAGGTACTTCTATAGTATCTGCCCCTTAGGGCCCTCGTGGCATGTTACGGGACTGATTTTTTTTTTTTTTTTTACATTTCTCAAATGTAGTAAATATTAATGTCCTAAAAAAATTATAATAGCTTAGACGCTTTTTCTGTCCCCTGATAAGTTTTACGATTTGGATATATCCTGTTTTCAAAGTCGACACCACAATTAGTTTTTAATTTGTGAATCCAATACTTATCAACAAATTGAACAGCAGGGAAATTAGTATGCCATAAATATGAACGTTATAAAAAATGTTTTGTCTTTTTCCCCGTTTTTTTTTCAGCGGACATTAAAATAATTAATTAAATTATATGGGGGGGGGAATCTCAGGGAGAAAAACGTTGCGGACTTAGACATATTTTTTCTGTTAGTTTTTTTACTATTTTCTCCTAAAGATTAAGCAGGCTGGGAAACTTGTGTATAGCTTATTTTCAAATTATATTTTTCCGCGGGAGAAAAGCCCGCTGCACTAAAGTTTTAATGGAGCTTTCCTGCGGGAATAGTTTTTAGTGTTAGTTAGTTAGTTAGTGTCCAGATAGTGAGCAGATAACCCGGCATCTCAGCAGATCAAGCCAAGTGTCGTTCTCCTAGCATTTAGTGTTCTGCTACCTGCTCCTAGAGAACCACTGAAACCGGCCCAACATCTCGGTGCACTGGGATTTCCCGCAAGTACTCAATATTTTACTAGATTCTAAGCAGCTTGCGATAACCCTAGGTTACCTTACTCGGTACAAGCAGTACCAACGAGGTACACTCTCCGCATGGAGATAAGCACATCAGCCCCAGTGACGTCATACCGCTGAACTCTTCCAATTTATGAACACTTATTTATTTATGATCAATTATTTATTTATTGACAGTCGTCTTACTATTTTATTTATTAATTAAAGTTAAGTTTTATTATTTTATTTATTAAAGTGCAATAAAGTTTTTTTATTTATTATTTTATGAACACGACTATTATTTATTTATTGTTTGTTGGGACCTTCTGACCAATATACAGGCAATTAATAATCCCCAACACATGGATAATACTAACGCTGCATGACTGTTCGGAAGACGTCATCCGTCATAACGTATTAACGTTTGGTATCGGATTATTTGCTGATTCGACGTGCGTACAAAGGTAACCAGAGGAGACAACCACTAACCACCAACACGATTCAAAGCAGACTGTCAAAGACACGACCACAACACGGCACGGCTTCACCAATCACTAACTTTAATAGCATCACTCTCTCTCACTCTCACTCACTCACTCGCTCTCCTGTGAATCGTTCGAGTATTTCACACTCGCAAACGAGCATAACTTCGGAGTGTGTTATAAGTTTGTGACTTTAGACCTTAAACCCGTCGGAGGGGGGTTGGAAGTTTCTCTGATTGCTCTCTGATGGTTTAGCGGGAATTGTACCTTCACCTTTACCTCTGTTTATTCTGATAGATAAAGAAGACAAACGGAATATATATGAAGCATGGTTAGTAGTTACAATCTAACTATTAAGTTTTTCTATTTAAAAAAATGTTTCATAAACAAATTAAAAATCTCTGACTTTTCAGGCTTTCTATACATATAATCATAAAATATGTACATATTCAATTAGAAAATCAAATCTACATTGTAACATAATGGTCAAAAATGGGTTGGTGTTCCTCAAGGTTGTCTTTTAAGCCCTACTTTGTCTTGCATTCACTAAACTCAGCGTCAAGAAGAATTCGCTGGAATTATACTACACACATATTATTTATGCAGCATTAATACAATATTAATATTGTGTTCATTACAATTATATATATATATATATATATATATATATATATATATATATATATATATTATATATATTACCATTTTTCAGGTTTCTTGGAGGGGGAGAATTTTTGATGTTAATACGGCATTCTCTAGGCGTCGGTTTCTCTGGGTGATATTTCGCAGAAATAACTTCCTGCTTCATCAGATATATATATATATATATATATATATATATATATATATATATATACACATAAACAAAAATCATTCCCATAACAGGCCACAAGGGCCCTGAGGAGCAGATAATATCGAGGTATCTCATTCATGACCATATGGCACACTAGGGAGAGAGTGTGGTCAGTACTATGCACCGTCCGCTTGATTTCCCTTTTGCAGATACCAGGTCAGGAACGAAGACACTAGAAGATAAAAATCTTTAGTCCTTGCTCGGAATTTGAACTGAAGGCCTCCAGCATATTAGCAGTCTGATCTAACTCCCCCGAATATATATATATATATATATATATATATAAAATCCAGCTGTTTTCCTGTCTGTCAGGTTGTTCCTTATAAAAATCCATACCGTTTGGCCAAGCTTGTCACAGGTAGGTCTTGATCCGTGGAGTGTCCGTACGCTAGGTCACTGATGGCCTCCAGCATATTAGTAGAGTGCTCTACCTTTGATCTAACTCCCCCGTATATATATATAAAATCCAGCTGTTTTTTCTGTCCGTCAGGTTGTTCCTTATATAAATCCATACCGTTTGGCCTAGCTTGGCACTCAGGTAGTTCTTGATCCGGGGAGTGTCCGTACGCTAGGTCAAGGTGTAGGACTCACAGTTTGGAAGTCACGGTCGTGACCCCGAACAGTTACAGAAGATTGAATTGTCAGAAATCGTCACTTTTGAAAAATGAGATATTAACCTAGACCGACCGTAACGAAACATCAGCCTATCATCTCTAGCATATTTTCGGCTTTTAGAGAAGTGAAGTCCAAAAAGCTAAATAAACTAACCACTCCATTGTTGCTTTCATTTGTCTGGTTGCCGAGGTTCCAAGATTATCATTAGCCACCAGTTCTATAAATATTGCGGTTTGCTTGTGTAGTACTACCTACGAGTTTGTCCCCACGAAGAGATGGGCAGACTATTAGAGGACGATTAGCGATGATGAATAGACGAGTTTACAGCTCAGCATTCGTAGTAATGAGTCAGCGAGGCAGCATTTGTCTGGCTGCCGTAATGTATGATCGTTTCATGATGTCACCATACGACAAGGCTCTTATCATATGGTGTTGTGTTATCAGTCGTTTCAGGAGGTAAACATAGATGCGCAGGAGTTGCTCGATGGATGACAGAAATAAGGGAGTTTTATCGACACGAAATTTCAACAAAAAAGCGCAATTAATAGCTACATTAAACAATAGTCAACTGACGAAATAATTAAAGATGGAATGGTTGGGATTCGGCTAAATAAACCTCAATATGATTTTTGTTTTAAAAAATCTCTATTTCGGACGTTTCGGCTACTCATTGGTAGCCTTCGTCAGCTAAAATGAAAAAAAAGAAATTAATACAGAAACAAAAAAAAGTTTATAATTGTGATAGGTAACAGAACTATAAATACAATTAACTTATGAAAGAACATATTGTCTTAAATTCTTAGAATGAGTAGAATGAAAAAGTAAATAGGTACAATAATTGATTTTAATAGTAATTAGTAACATTAATTGATTTTACAAAGAAATAAGAAACTACATACCAATGACAAATACAGTAGCTAATAGTAACATTAATTAATTTTACAAAGAAATAAGATACTACATACCAATGGAAATGCCGAGCGGCAGAGGAAGACCAAGGTTGACAGTTAAGTAACCATTGTGAAAGTGTCTAAGGAAAAAGGAATCTACTGGGGTATATGTAACTGAAAACAGCAGGTGGTGGGAGAAAGGTGGTGGGGATCAAAAGGCATGTTTATGACATTTTATGACAGGAAAGGAGAAAAAAGGTGTTAATGGAAGGATACCTAAGGGGCATGGGAAAAATCTAGGTGGGAGGTCGGGAGAGTTTTTGGAAAATATTAGCGTATTTCGCGCGAGTTCGGCTAACTATCTAATCATCATGACGAAATAATTTTCTTTAGAAATCCAGAAATAAAGTTTTCTTCTTCCAAGTTGGTTTTGTTTACAAATCCGAAATAGCGGATATAGATATGCTATTTGTCAGCTCTACTCCCCGATTCTTGTATTTCTCCTCGAATAGCTAGACAAAGATCCCGACGACTTCTTACCGACCCTCCGAGACAAATGGCGAAGGGATGGGACTACACCCGTGACAAATCGTTCCGAAATTCATACACGGAAGAGCATTATCTTCCACCTCCATCATCGGCATTTGGGGGGTAAGGGGGTGATGGTCCCCCTTACAACAACAACAGATCAAATCTAATGAATTATTACTGGAACGAATTTAAGTCGCAATTTATTATAACTTTCCACGACAAAAGAAAAACAAATTTCCACTCTATTAGCTTTAATACATCCGAAAATACAATGTTGGTGCTGAAGAAGCATTATTTTTACACGACTTTGTGATATTGTAGTATTGGGGTATAGTAGGGGGTGAGTTTCCTTTCTTATTATTATTAGTATCTAGTATTACCCGGCGTGCCATGCTACACCTAATTTCTGCATCTATAAAATCAAAAAAAATAATTAATATTAAAATCTAATAACGCAAATCTGTAACTATTTGGGTTCATTGTTTCGAACTCATGATCTCCGAACTGTAAGTCTATACTATGACTCTCCCCGTGTTAAGACCTACCTGTGTGCAACGTTTGGTCAAAATCGGTCAAACGTTGTGGATTTGTATAAGCGACAAACATACAGACAGGCAGCTGGTAGACGTTTTTGACTTATACTATGACATTCCTCGTATCAAGACCTACCTGTGTGCCAAGTTTGTTCAAAATCGTACGAAGGATGTGGATTTGTATAAGGAACAAGCATACAAACAGACAGCTTGTAGACGTTTTTGACTTAGCCTACGAGACTTCCCGTATCAAGACCTACCAGTATTCCAAGTTAGGTCAAAATCGGTCAAACGGTGTGGATTTGTGTAGACAAACGGACAAACAGACGGACACGTGATTTATATATATATATATATATATATATATATATATATATATATATATATATATATATATATGCTGGGGAGATTTATTAGTGATGGTACGGCATTCTCCAGCGGTCAGTTTATTTTGGTAATATTTCGCAGAAATCCCATACTGCTTCCTCAGACGGTCCATACTTTTTAACTTTGTTATTTTATAATAACCTGTAAGATTATGTTATCTTTACATATTGCATATTTGAATGCTCATTTTTGTATCGGGGCTTGCCGACACTGCGTGGAGCAAATTAATATATATATATATATATATATATATATAAATTTATATAGTTATATATATATATATATATATATAATAAATACATGGTAGCATAAAGTATGTAAGAGAAATCATGCAAGATAGATTCTGTATTGGCGATTTGTAAGAGGAATTTTAAATTTGCTGAATTCTTAAAGCCCCTAAAATATGCATGAAGGATTAAGGTTTGATCGGCTTTCCTGTAGATTAGGAACTCAGGCCTCTCCAGGATATGCATATCTAATGGCGAGGGAGATGATGGTACAATCAGGAAAATCATACATTTATTACCGACGACTGGGAATTGAAAATCATTTGTTGTCACTGGTAGGCAATGTTTTCTGAGGTTGCATACCTAAATGATTTGTTGATTTTTAACTGGTCATCATCCGATTGAGTTCAAATCTTGCGGAGTCATCAACAACTTTGCTGTAGATCGGTGAATGTAAAGATAATGTTATTCTTATACCGGGACACATGCCCCTCAGGAATAATTTTGTTTAATAACATGGCATTGCGGGTATAGAATCAACTGAAGACGAAATTCAGTAAGCCTGGTAAGCTGAGATCTAAAAGAGAAAAAAAATCAGTCCCTTAACAGGCCACAAGGGCCCAGAGGGGCAGATACTGTAGAGGTATCTGATTCTTGACCATACGGCACAGTAGGGAGATAGTGTGGTCAATACTATGCTCCGTACGCCTGATTTTCCCCTTGCCTGTTTCGACTGGTAGAGTCATTAGCACCCAAGGTGCCCATTATTAATTAAATTAATTAAAGGCTAGGTGAGCGCCTAGGGACGATCTGGGACCCCAAATCCAACCCACGAACGGCAGTACTAGAAGAAAAAATCTTTAGTGCGCGCTCGGGTTTTGAACCTGGTCCTCCAGTTCATTAGTCGAGTGCTCTACCACTGAGCTAACCTCGCTCGGGTTTTAAACCTGGTCTTCCAGTTCATTAGTCGTGTGCTCTACCAATGAGCTAACCTCGCTCGGGTTTTGAACCTGGTCCTCCAGTTCATTAGTCGAGTGCTCTAACACTGAGCTAACCTCGCTCGGGTTTTGAACCTGGTCCTCCAGTTCATTAGTCGAGTGCTCTGCCACTGAGCTAACCTCGCTCGGGTTTTGAACCTGGTCCTCCAGTTCATTAGTCGAGTGCTCTGCCACTGAGCTAACCTCGCTCGGGTTTTGAACCTGGTCCTCCAGTTCATTAGTCGTGTGCTCTACAACTGAGCTAACCTCGCTCGGGTTTTGAACCTGGTCCTCCAGTTCATTAGTCGTGTGCTCTACCACTGAGCTAACCTCGCTCGGGTTTTGAACCTGGTCCTCCAGTGCATTAGTCGTGTGCTCTACCACTGAGCAAACCTCGCTCGGGTTTTGAACCTGGTCCTTCAGTTCATTAGTCGAGTGCTCTACCACTGAGCTAACCTCGCTCGGGTTTTGAACCTGGTCCTCCAGTTCATTAGTCGTGTGCTCTACCACTGAGCTAACCTCGCTCGGGTTTTGAACCTGGTCCTCCAGTTGATTAGTCGTGTGCTCTACCACTGAGCTAACCTCGCTCGGGTTTTGAACCTGGTCCTCCAGTGCATTAGTCGTGTGCTCTACCACTGAGAAAACCTCGCTCGGGTTTTGAACCTGGTCCTCCAGTTCATTAGTCGAGTGCTCTACCACTGAGCTAACCTCGCTCGGGTTTTGAACCTGGTCCTCCAGTTCATTAGTCGTGTGCTCTGCCAATGAGCTAACCTCGCTCGGGTTTTGAACCTGGTCCTCCAGTTCATTAGTCGTGTGCTCTACCACTGAGCTAACCTCGCTCGGGTTTTTAACCTGGTCCTCCAGTTCATTAGTCGTGTGCTCTACCAATGAGCTAACCTCGCTCGAGTTTTGAACCTCGTCCTCCAGTTCATTAGTCGTGTGCTCTACCACTGAGCTAACCTCGCTCGGGTTTTGAACCTGGTCCTCCAGTTCATTAGTCGAGTGCTCTGCCACTGAGCTAACGTCGCTCGGGTTTTGAACCTGGTCCTCCAGTTCATTAGTCGTGTGCTTTACAACTGAGCTAACCTCGCTCGGGTTTTGAACCTGGTCCTCCAGTTCATTAGTCGTGTGCTCTACCACTGAGCTAACCTCGCTCGGGTTTTGAACCTGGTCCTCCAGTTCATTAGTCGTGTGCTCTACCACTGAGCAAACCTCGCTCGGGTTTTGAACCTGGTCCTCCAGTTCATTAGTCGTGTGCTCTGCCAATGAGCTAACCTCGCTCGGGTTTTGAACCTGGTCCTCCAGTTCATTAGTCATGTGCTCTACCACTGAGCTAACCTCGCTCAGGTTTTTAACCTGGTTCTCCAGTTCATTAGTCGTGTGCTCTACCACTGAGCTAACCTCGCTCTAGTTTTGAACCTGGTCCTCCAGTTCATTAGTCGTGTGCTCTACCACTGAGCTAACCTCGCTCGGGTTTTGAACCTGGTCCTCCAGTTCATTAGTCGTGTGCTCTACCACTGAGCTAACCTCGCCCCCGAGATCCAAAAGAAGTCTCAGTGAAAACATCCATGAATTCAGGGAAGAAGTTTTAAATTATGTTGAAGCCATCAAGAATGGGAAGAAAACATGAGCTTGTATGCAATATGTAATAATATCATCTTACTCCAACCATAGGTCCACACCATCTTCCTCCATCAGGTTAACACCAAAGACCTTCGTAGCATAGCCAATGTTTTTTTTGTATGCCTCCAACAAAACCCTACATAACTACATTAATATTTCCTTCGTAAAAGATCTCAACAAATCCCGATTCCTAAACTTTTATTCCAAAATGCCATCCCAACCAAATTCTAGAGGCCAATCCCTTTCCACTCGGACCCATCCTAAAGGCCTTCACATTAGGCTTAAGAGACTTTGGCCCCATGACCGGCTACCCTAACAGCGGTTAAAAACAGTAAAAATAAAAATGTTAAGATATATTAGGAGGTTTCAATAATATTTGGCTCCTTTCATATACTCATATTCTCCGATATGTATACTTAGGCCAGCACAAATAATTATTGTTGTGATCCGCGAATGTATTTAAATACTAATGTTTGACCTGCAACCTGTCATAGATTCCCCATGCCTGTAACAGAGAGAAACATGTTGTGTACCAAACATGTTTACGAGCGAATTCCCTGAAAGATTACAACTCCTTAAGTAGCCGTAAGAGAACAGTGGCGAGAGTGAATAAGAAAGGTCTTAGCAAAGTCCCAGCTGCAACTCCACCCCTACTCCTGGGCGTATGATTGAATTTTACGGTTCGGATTGTCCTGTATTGTACTAGGGGTGGAGAATCCAGGGCTGATAGTTTCCGAGGGGAATCTTGTTGCAGACAGGGGCTTAAGCTGGAGATACAAGCAGATAGAAAACAAACAGCTTCCGTTTCTTTTTATACTTAAGGGCTTTCATGAAATCCGCCAAGATGATGGATTTCTGTTCCGTATCCAAATATTCTTTAAGGTGTTGTCATCAATAGGTGTGACAGTTAAGTTGCATTGGTCGACGGTATTCAAAATCACTAAAAAATATATCCAGGGAAGTATATATCAGGACCTTGGAAAAGTAAGGGCGAATCAGAAATATCTACTTTTTTTTTAATTATGCTTTCTGATTCAGAAATATGTAGGTAACAAGTCCCTTCGCCTTGTTTCCCTGGTTCGCCTTTAGTTCTCTCACAGTTTCAAGTGAATAGCACCATCATCAGGAGAATTCAATGTCCAATTTCAAGGGCAAATCTTGGGTCTGAAACGTTCCTTCTAACCTTCTGTAACACATAAATCGCTCGTCAAAATTATAATGAAAACATTGAATTCCAATTGCATGCTTTTTCAATCAGGATTATGAATCAGCATTCTGAGTAAACATTTGCCTTTGCTATCCTGATGCACTTCTAGAACTTTGACTTTGATTTCCCAACATCCGGAATTCGTGATTCGCCCTTACTCTTCCGAGGTCCCGATATGGTGTGGTAAATTTGGGCCATTATTCATGAAATAACCTACAAAGGTACTAAACCTTTAATGTCTTAACGCAGGTTGAATAATCTTAGTAAGTGGAAGGTAACCATTCGAAAGCTTGCTGAGTAAGGCCACACGAGCCGGCAGAATCACTTTGCCGGAAGCTACCTACGTGGAGTGGAGAGCGCCCGGCTGGACCGTGTGTGTTTCTCGTTTGGCACCCGTGGTTCTCTATTCGTCGGTCGGCAACCGGCCGGCAAGTACAGAATACAGCCGAGGATCTTTCACCTCCTCGGTAATTTTACCGGCCAGTGGTTTTGCCGGCCCATCTGTGCTTTCCTATTCACTCCCATGTACTTTCGCTGCCATCCGGGTGAAGGATACCTACCGGACGGTGATTCTTCCGGCCCGTGTGGGTTTACCCTAAAGGTCCAGCTTTGTAATAAATAAATAAACACGGAGATGTTTGTCTTGCCGCTGACTTCATAACCCAGGTAGAAACAGTGACTTGTTAATTCGCCGATATTCCAACAATCTTTTCCTATCTTGTCATTCCTATCATCAACGGGAGAAGTGTGAAATTCAAGGAATAAGCACTGAAGAAGCCGAGTGAATTTCTAGCGAAACGTCGCACAGTGTGGGCCAAACGACATTTCGTAATTCAAAAAAGGCTACAGCCTCTAAATCTTAACCAATTTCAATGCATTTTTAAAAAAATGAAACCTTATAAGATTTAGAAAAACTTTGTCTAGCCAAATTTTTCATTTTTGGTTCCCTGTTTATTAAATTACGTGTAAATTATTCACGAACTTTTACAAATGTACATAAAATACTATTTTATTTTTCATCTAACTTAATATTATCACTGATATCGTTGAAATTACACGTTTAAATCCTGAAGTTTTCTAAATTCAACAATGCGATAATTGAAATAATAAGGTTTTTGAATGATTTGAAAATATATTTTGATTTTTTTCATTTATTAGCTTTCATTTAAAAAAAATGCATTGGAATCGGTTAAGATTTAGAAGCTGTAGCCTTTTTTGAAACAGGAAATGTCGTGCTGAAATTAGCAGCGCTCATACGGTCACACTGGACAAAAGTCGTCTTTGGCAGATTTTTAAAAGCAACTTTAAAGTAATTATTAAAAATAGATACAGGGCTTGTGAATAAAAATTAAGTTTTTTTAGAGTTACCAAAATGATAATTAATATTTTTAAAAAAAAATGTTTACTTTTAATCCGTTAATCCGTTATGCGTTTGCTCCAAGATTTGCTGGTAAGTTCTGTCTGCGACATTTTCTACACCGCTCAAGTAGTGAATTGTATTTTATACAGATAAGGCTAATGCATCCAATACATTTCTATTATCTCCTCTCTTATCAATTAAAAACCTGCTCGAATATAAACTTCTCCTCTGCCGGAGGTAAATACTGCCAGCTGTAAAGTAACAGCTGATAGCATCGCCGTTTTTATCAGACTAAAGAAGGCTTCCCGCGATAATTGGCTATTAATCCTAGTTTATAAGGAGGTGCAAAAATAGCACTCGAGAGGAGGGGGGGGGGGGTTGTGAGATAAAAGTGTAAACTAGCGCTCCTAGTAGTATAATAGGTAACTAAAGTAGGTGTTATGATGGCCGCTGCTGGAGGTAAATACTGCGAGCTGTAAAGAAAGAGCTGGTAGCATCGCCGTTTTTATCTGACTAAAGAAGGCTTCCCGCGATAATTGGCTATTAATCCTATTTTATAAGGAGATGCAGAAATGGCATCAGAGAGGAGGCGGGTTTGCGAGATAAAAGTGTAAACTAGCGCTCCTAGTAGTATAATAGGTAACTAAAGTAGGTGTTAAGATGGCCGCTGCCGGAAGTAAATACTGCCAGCTGTAAAGTAAGAGCTGATAACAGCGCCGTTTTTATCTGACTAAAGAAGGCTTCCCGCGATAATTGGCTATTAATCCTAGTTTATAAGGAGATGCAGAAATGGCATCAGAGAGGAGGGGGTTTGCAAGATAAAAGTGTAAACTAGCGCTCCTAGTAGTATAATAGGTAACTAAAGTAGGTGTTAAGATGGCCGCTGCCGGAAGTAAATACTGCCAGCTGTAAAGTAACAGCTGATAACATCGCCGTTTTTATCTGACTAAAGAAGGCTTCCCGCGATAATTGGCTATTAATCCTATTTTATAAGGACATGCAGAAATGGCACCAGAGAGGAGGCGGGTTTGCGAGATAAAAGTGTAAACTAGCGCTCCTAGTAGTATAATAGGTAACTAAAGTAGGTGTTAAGATGGCCGCTGCCGGAGGTAAATACTGCCAGCTGTAAAGTAACAGCTGATAACATCGCCGTTTTTATCTGACTAAAGAAGGCTTCCCGCGATAATTGGCTATTAATCCTATTTTATAAGGACATGCAGAAATGGCACCAGAGAGGAGGCGGGTTTGCGAGATAAAAGTGTAAACTAGCGCTCCTAGTAGTATAATAGGTAACTAAAGTAGGTGTTAAGATGGCCGCTGCCGGAAGTAAATACTGCCAGCCGTAAAGTAACAGCTGATAACATCGCCGTTTTTATCAGACTAAAGAAGGCTTCCCGCGATAATTGGCTATTAATCCCAGTTTATAAGGAGATGCAGAAATGGCACCAGAGAGGAGGGGGGTTTGCGAGATAAAAGTGTAAACTAGCGCTCCTAGAAGTGTAATAGGTAACTAAAGTAGGTGTTAAGATGGCCGCCGCTGGGGTGCTAATGGACTAAGAAAACACAGATAGAATCTCTCTCTGAGTGTAGTACAGGCGGCAACATCGCATTTACCGCCTCTCCTCCCCTCTTTCTACCCCCTCCCTCCCCCCTTTTGTAGGATCCTTTTATTTCAACCCTAACCTTCTCCTTATTTTGCATTTATTCCTGTTTTTTTTTCTTTTTCTTCCCCCTTTTTATTCCATCGAGTACTCGAGCGTAGTTTGTAATTCCAACTCCGGCGTCGGCTACAAGCTTTTTCTTTTATTATTTACCTACTTCTTCATGGAGTTGGAAATGAACTCTTTTAATTCAATGTACCTTCACTGGAAGTTCACTAGCAGAATCACAGCTTGGGTTCAGCGGCTGAGCTCTCCACACGAACTCTGAAGAACCGAAGTTCGAAACTCGAGTTTGCACTGAAGAATTTTATTGAGTCCAGACTAGTAATGGGCGATTATCGATCTTTTGAATCGATTCGAAACGAAATGAATAGATCGACCCCCACGTCGTCTTATGTCGTTTAAGAGTCGGACATACTTAATTCACACACTCGTTTTTAATGACTAAAACTGAAAACCTACTTGCAGACAGTGTAACTTACTTCTAACAGTTAAACACATATTGACAGAATGTAGAATACGTGATTACTTACAAATACCGCACGACATGACTGAACTTTTGAAACAGGGTAGCCAATCGATAAACACTATTTTCCAACATCTAAAACACACACAGCTATACAACAAGATTTAATTTTAGACTCTAAAGTTACTTCTGATATCTGGTAGCATTGGAGAAAAGATAATTTTCATTATAATTATTTGTTAATTTAAATTAATTTTATTTTAAAATTTCATTTTCAATTAATCGTGATTTATGTGCGTGAGTGTATGAATACGTATGTGTATAACATAAATTACACATAGTGTATATAAAGCAATGTATATGCATGTGTTGTGCACTGTAATGTATATAGTAATGTTTTAATATATGTAATAGTGTACATACTTATAACTGTTATATTAATTTGTAAAATACTTTTATTGTAAATTAATGTTTTTACTTTATATGAAATATCAATAAGAAATTGTAACAACTGTTTAATAATAAGAACAGATTTGTAATTATCCAGCGAATCATCTGCGATATGAGAGTCTTGATAATAAATAAATTAAAAAAAAGATCGACCCCACCAAAAAGGTCAGATCGATTCAAAAGATCGATCTTCTAGGCTCAGAATATCGATCTTCGATATATATCGAGCTTCAATATTGGTCGATTTTACGATTACTTAAAATTACCTACGAAATTCGTATTTAATTTCAATTTGAATCGATTCTCAATCGACAATCGCCCATCACTACTACGAATCGACCTAAATAAGTCGATTTGAATACTTGATAATATAAAAAACATATCTGTAGCCCAAAGTTAGAAAAATATAAGACTATTTTTCATCAAAAATAATACAGTACGCACTACTACTGTTACATCATATTAAAATATATTATTATACATACATATGTTTATCAAATGAACAAAACAGAATAAAATAATAATAAACAAAAATAGGTATAAAAATTAACAGTTTGAATCCACATTTTTATTACATTACCTTTTTCCCTCTGGTTGGAAAAAATGATTGGTATTCAGTCGTATAATCTTATTGTTGTATTAAAATTTTGTTAATGGAGATAAGACACTGTTCTGTATTTTTTCTTCCGTTAAATATTTATTTATTTATTATAGAGCTCGTATATGTAGCGACTCGCTCTTATCGAGATGTTCCAAGTAGATACCAGTAACAGTTAAACAAGTAAAATATAAGTATTTGCATTTCGTTAAATAATAGAAATTAGATGGAGTAACAAGAGGTTAGATTAAGTATTTAAATATTTTAAATTTAAAAAAAAAAAAAAAAAAAAAAAAAAAAAATATTTTATGGTATCCTAGATAGATCGATTCATTGAAAGATCAGCCCTTGAAGATCGATTCAATAAAGGATCGGCCCTTAGATATCGATTATTTAAATAGATCGGCCCTTGAAGATCGATTCTTTAAAAAGATCGGCCCTGGAGATCGATTCTTTAAAAAGATCAGCCCTTGGAGATCGATTCTTTAAAAAGATCGACCCTTGGAGATCGATTCTTTAAAAAGATCGGCCCCTGGAGATCGATTCTTTAAAAAGATCGACCCTTGGAGATCGATTCATTAAAAAGATCGACCCTAGGAGATCGATTCTTTAAAAAGATCGGCCCCTGGAGATCGATTCTTTAAAAAGATCGACCCTTGGAGATCGATTCTTTAAAAAGATCGGCCCCTGGAGATCGATTCTTTAAAAAGATCGACCCTAGGAGATCGATTCTTTAAAAAGATCGGCCCCTGGAGATCGATTCTTTAAAAAGATCGACCCTTGGAGATCGATTCTTTAAAAAGATCGGCCCTTGAAGGTCGATTCAAAAGATCGATCTATCGCGTTAAAAAGTGTTTTAAAAGATCGTTTCAGATCGCCCATCTCTAGTCCATACCTTCTCTCCTAGCTTTTTAAGAATTACGGTAAAAAGGAAAATCAAGCGGCCGGAGTACAGTACTGACCACACAATTCAAGAATTGATAACGTCCAGGAAGGATATTTCTGTCATAAATATTGCAGGCAAGTATCGATTCAAGGGAAACTTTTCGATGCTAGTTATCAGAGATCTGAATCGATCTTTCTAACACGATATATCGATTTATTGAATCAATCTCCGAGTGCGGATCATTTAAAGAATCTATCTATAATACCGTAAAATAAAGTTTTTTTTTAATTTGAGATAGTCAAATAGTACTTAATCTCACCTCTTCTTACTCAATCTAATTTGAGATAGTCAAATAGTACTTAATCTCACCTCTTCTTACTCAATCTAATTTGAGATAGTCAAATAGTACTTAATCTCACCTCTTCTTACTCAATCTAATTTCTATTATTTAACTGAAGAATAAATTTACAGAACCGTGTCCTATGTCCAGTAACAGACTTTAAATACAACAATAACATTATACAATCACTCACATGGGTCGAGTGTTTTAATACTCAGCCAAACGCGCCAAACTACACAAAAGAGTCTTTCTGACTTAACTAAATAAATGTGGAAAAACAACAAGTTTTTTTTACACTTATTTTATTTTGGTGATTAATGTAGTATTATCAATTCGGCTATTAACGCCGGGCTATCTACAGGTTGCCACCTTTTAGCACTTTCCTCCAAAGGAAAGTTGCTATTGAAGTTGCACTCATGATGGAATTTTTGAAAAATTTCTTCGAATCTTTATCGATCCTTTATATACACACACACACACATATATATATATATATATATATATATATATATATATATATATAGTTATATATGTGGCCGTTAACACGATACAGGCCAGAGTTTTTGTTTTTTCGCCACGAAACTTGGAATGTAGTATTCTTCCATCAAACGATTGAACGAGTTCGTTAACCAACAAAATCGGTCCATATGGTGGGGGGGGGGGGGGGGGGGTTACTCCGGAGCTAAAGTAATTGTTTGCCAATACCAGCCATAATATTTGTTATATTTCAACGAAACTCGGTATTCGTTGTGGTCAACTGAAGAGAAAAATTTGTTATAAAAATAAACTAAATCGGTTGACTAGAAGGGGGGGTTTACTCCGGACAGAAATTACTAATTTCCTTATACCGTAATTTCTGTTGTATTATAACGAAACATTTTATACGTCCTGGCTATCTAATAAGAAAGAAGTGATTTGAAAATGAACTAAATCGGTCAATTGGAATGGGGGGGGGGGGTTACTTTGAACTATGTTTGAATTGAATTCTTCCGCCAAACGTAGGTTCGCGAAACTCATCAAGATCAATAGATCAAAATGTGAAGCTTTGTGTATTTAGTACGTAGTGTAGTACCCCGCATACACAAAACTCTGGAAGGAATTTAATTACAAAATTAATAATTGAAATTTTTTTTTTGCTCATAAAAAATGCAAAAGAGTAGAACAATTTATGTTTTTATTTTCTTTATCTATATAGGTTATTTTAAGCAAATTATTCAGGAATGCACTCGATACTACCCAATTCTGAGGAAAGTGCTTAGTTATGCAGCTCCTGCGTGACGGACTTTTGTGTATGACAACGAAACTCGATATTAGTTGTAGTTTTCTTAGGAAGGGGGAGGGGGTTTATTTGTATGATTAGAATTCGCCCGCCAAAACGTAGGTTGGTAAAGCGACCAATAGGAGCGCCACTGTTTTGATATGACGTTTTATGGGTAGTTGAGGTCCCCCCAGAAGGAGTGCTGTATCCCCTTCGTGCGTCATTGCTTTATCCCGTTCCTTTTTTATAATGACAATAGCACTTGGTCGGTCATCCATTTAGGTACTGGCCACGCCCGACGTTGCTTAACTTCGGTGATCTACGGGAACGTGGCTATGGCTGTTGGCCTATGCAGTTATTGACACTAGTTAAAACATGGGTTCTTCTTTTCCTCCAAAGGAATTATTTCAGCTAAGAATTCATCAGGGCATTACAAAACCAAAAAAAAAAAAATAAATAAAAAATAAAAAATAATACACCATTTCCTGCCTATGGGAATGGCCAAAAGATTGGAGCCAAGACCATTTGGTTCTTGAAGAGTGTTCGTACATGTGTTGAGAACAAGATAAGAACTTTTCATATATCTAATCAACAAGTTGCTCACGAACACGACGTCGCCACGCTGTCTGACATTGATATCCCACAAGACAGTTTCATCCGAGCCGCTAGGGGAACCCTGAAGTAAATAGGAGGGTTGTCCCTTCATCTCGCCGGTCCGGGTGGAAACTCTATCCCCTTGTTGTGACAAGGTAATCTACAGCTGTCAGGGTGGCGAACCTCTCGCTGCAGGTGCTGCTCTTCCATGGGACGAAAATACTCCATGGGCTTCCAAGAAGGTTTAAGGGTAAAGCATTTTCGAATAATGTTTTCTTTCTCAAAAGTGGATTAAATCCCTCACAAGGACGAATCAGAGTTGCAGGAAAGATACGTACGACGGAACAGTATATTTTGCTTAAACTCCGAATGTAGGTTATACAGGCTCAGCATCAATATTTATATACTTATAGTCGGAGAGCTGGTAACGCACTTTTCATGTAGTGTTTTATGCACCCTGAAATTTTGCTATAATGTACCTCATAGGTAGATAAGAAGGTAAATATGTGTTTCCTGGACATACCTTGGAACACCAGGTACTGCTCATAGGGGAAAGGTGCAAAACAATATTCCCGAAAATGGGGTTTTATTCAGAAGCCAACTATCATTAATGAAAAAAAAAATGCAAATTAAGGCAATTTTACTATGAATAATAAATAAGGGAGACACTTTTAGGGGGGTTGAAATGTAAATAAATAAAAAAAAATCGAAGTACCTAGTTTTTATTTTTAATATTAAATGAAGTGCTTTATTCACGCTGCGATTTAAACAGCGTCTTCAATAAATATATTTGAAAATAATTACAAAAGGGCAGACATTTTTGTGGGGTTTAACTATCAGGAAACATAAAAATAAATGTTGCCAATGATAGACTGCAATACACTGCGCGTAACCGTAAGAGTGAATGAGAGCACCGCGCAGTTGTGGTTATTCTCTGTGCTCTCATTGGTTCTTTCTCACATGATGTTGTACAGCTGTCCCGGTTTAAATGACAGCGTTTATAAAACTCTCATTTAATATTAGAATAAAAAAAATTAAGTTTTTTTTTTACGTGTTATACCCCTTAAAAGTGTCTGCCATGTTTATTATTCATTGTAAAATTGTCTTAATTTTACATTAAACATAGTTGGCTTCTGAATAAAACTCTATTTTTGGGAAACATTTTTTTGAACCATTCTCCTATGCGGAGTACCTGATGTTCCACGGTAAGTCTAGCCAACACATGGCTTAACCTTCTTATCTACCCTAGTGGTACATTATAGCAAAATTGCATAAAACACTTCATGAAACGTGCGGTTACTGGCTCTCGGACTATTAATACATCAGCAATATTCGTCGGTAAATATTTCATCAGTGCAGGACTAAAATTTAGGCAAATCAAAATTGGTTATATTCCTAAGAGTGGCTATTAAGTGCACTATCAGATATTTAGAGATGTTAGAATCTAAATGTACCATGTGCATGGGGCTAGCGTTGGGTTCTTCTAATGGAGTTCGAATTCCGGAATGTGCTTAAGATTTTATCTTGGAGTGTCGTCGTTTGGGAGTAGGTAAAGGGATGTTTACAAATGCCCTTGCCGATTCGACCGGGGTAAAGCACTTCCATTAGTTTCTTACTAGTATCTCTTCTAAGCTATCTTAAATCTTATCTTCTCTGCTTGTCTAGGCTTTCTGAACATGGCGGGGCTACTTTTTTTCGAAAATTCTGCCATCAAACAGTTCATCAAAATGACGTAGAAAAATTTACGTGTATTACTAACCTCTACGTCAATTTGATGGACTGTCTTCTGGGAAAATCAAGGTCACACCTATCTAATCACTCGCTGAGAGGTGAAATCATGGTGGGTGGAGGCCGGCTCTACCCCCATTTAACGGAAGAATTTGACAATTGATTACAGTCATAAGCGTCAATATGACGCATATGACTGTAATCATTTGTGATTTTCTTCCGTTAAATGGGGGTAGAGCCGGCCTCCCCCCCCCCCCACCTATTCCTCGAGCACTTCGTCCTACCCCCATCCAGCATGATTTCACCTCTCAGCGAGTGATTAGATAGGTGTGACCATGATTTTCCCAGAAGACAGTGCATCAAATTGACGTAGAGGTTAGTAATACACGTAAACTTTTCTACGTCATTTTGATGCACTGTTAGTAATATGAGCATTAAGTCTACGTCACTCTGACGTGTACGTAGTAATAAAGACTCATAAAATGCATCAATTTGACACAGAGTTAGTAACGAGCACCTAAAATATAATTACACCATTAGTTATTAATTAATTAATAATGTAAATAATTGCAAATTCCAAATTGCTAACGCAGTAATTATTTTAAAAGTCGAGAAGGCATTGGTATATTATATTATGTATTATTATTATTATTACAGTTATTATTTCTTGTGAAAGGCCTTGGGCGTATATAAGGGGGGGGGCTGAGGGTGCTGCAGCCCCCACCCCCGAAATTTTTTTTAAAAATGTGTTATAAAACCTTTAAAAATAAATAAAATAAGATTACTTAGTTCATAAAAAATATTTTATTTTAGGTGTAAGCGTTTTAGTTGGTTAAAACTATTCCAAGTTCTAAAATAGTATTGAATACCCCGGAAATGGTCCATGTTTTTTGTTGCTCTATGTTTTATGTTTTTAATTTGAATTTTTCGTATTAAATATTGATAAATATTCATTTTTTAACAACAGCTTTCTCTATTATCCCTGATAATCAAGTTCCGAGTCATTTCCCTGTGTATACGTCAAATTGATACACAGGTTAGTAATAGTGTAGGATGAATTAGGGTTAGTGTTCCAGGGTTAATGGTGATCCTTTCATTTTAATTTGCTCGATTGGTAATGAACTTGATTAGATATGAAAGAACTTGTAAGATCTTATAAGTGCTAACTCCTCTTCATGTTTTATAAGATTATCTTTTACTGGTTGAGAGTTATGAGAGGGTACAATTCGGCACTTATACTTCGTGCAATAAACACGCAGTGTGCATAGGTCGGAACTTGGCCTGGCACACTACCGTGCTTCTAGATTAATATATTAAGTTTTCATTTTAACTGTTTATTTTATAGCACACAATGTTCATCTTAAAACCACTTAATTCATTAACTCCATTTCTGTATGATTTCCTAGTTCGTCACCATACGGCATTTCTACCATAATGGCAATTCTTGAGAAATGTAAGAGCATATCGTCCTTGCTGCGGTGCACCAAAAATAAATAAAAAGGGGAATTTAAATCGATTAGAATCTGACTTAGAATCTTTGTTTGTTTGGAGTTTTAGGGCAAAAAATCTCAAGGCTATAATTGCCTGATTTTTATTTTATTTTTTGTGTTGCCTATCCTTGGTTAACTTTCTTATTTTATATATTTTATATTATTTTATATAGTTAACCTTTAATGATTGTTTTTATTATTATTTTTTTTTATTCATATAGTATAAATTTTGATAATTTCATTTGTTTAATTGTTTCTTTAAATGTTTTAGTTTTTGATGTTATAGTTTTTTTATTTTGTTTGCACCTTACATGTTTATAGAGCAGATCACCCTGTAGTGAGCTCTAAAACCAAATAAATAAATTAATGTTTGTTTTTGCATTGTACGAATGTTTTTCTCAACTACTATTTCTTTCCTTTTTTATGATATTTCTTTTAAATTATGTATGTATGTATTACAATTCCGTAGTTTTTATCACGAATATGCTATTTTTATTACAACGTTTTATACATGCTAATATTTTTATTTTTAGTGTAGATGGAGATAGTTAGCCGCTGTAGAGATACGAAGACAGGTATAGTTGGGATTCGGCTAGGAGAAAAACGTCAGACTTTCAAAAAGAAATCTGTATTTTGGACGTTTCGACTGCAACAATGGCAGCCTTCTTCAGCTAAAAAATATATACAACTTATAAGTAAAGAAAATATATATGTACAACTAGTAAGTAAAAACAGGCAGAAATGAGCGGAGTATATATATCAATACAATAAATTTTAACCACTCTTATTTTTAAAACAATGAAAATACGGTAATTGGAAAGTAAACAGCATGTAGAACTTGTTAGTAAAACAGTACAAAAAAAAAAAATTAAACAGTAAAAACAACGAACATTTTTTATGATTTTGTTTTTCACTACATAAAAAATGTTCGTTGTTTTTACTGTTTAATTTTTTTTTTGTACTGTTTTACTAACACTTTCTACATGCTGTTTACTTTCCAATTACCGTATTTTCATTGTTTTAAAAATAAGAGTGGTTAAAATTTATTGTATTGATATATATACTCCGCTCATTTCTGCCTGTCTTTTACTTACTAGTTGTACATATATATTTTCTTTACTTATAAGTTGTATATATTTTTTAGCTGAAGAAGGCTGCCATTGTGCAGTCGAAACGTCCAAATACAGATTTCTTCTTGAAAGTCTGACGTTTTTCTCCTAGCCGAACCCCAACTATACCTGTCCTCGTATTTTTATTTTTAGTTATTTTTTTTTCCAAATTTCAGTTATTTATTTTTTTTATTTACCTATATATTTTGGTATAAACCGGGTTCTTTTAGAAAAACTATTATTTTGTCCATCATTTTGCTATCTTACCAAAACAATGCCGATATTTGCAGGGATTTAAAAAATTTCTAATTCTTTCCTAGTAGCGGAGACACTGGGCTAAAATGTGCTTTATAGACAAGTTGTCATCACATCTAGGACATTTGTGACTTAGAATGGCTGCTTTGCCTCCAAGAGATTTCTCTTTTCAAATACCTCAGGGAAGTGTATTGGCCTATAATGGTCACCATATTTAAATATCAGAGAAATATGGAATGCACACAAATAATGCAGTATGTAGTCAAGACGGAATTCAAACTAATTGTAAGTTTTCAATTTGAGTTTCTTTCGAAAACCTGGAGTGGTGTGATATGGCGTATCATTAAAAAATAAAAACTAGATACGCTGAAGAATGCATCTTGCTCAATGGAGGCTGCACACTCGAAAAGCCCGATCCTCCAAGCTATTGTCCGAAAGGAGAGGCCGCTGAGGAGGGCCTGCAAAAAGCAAAAGGCCATTGCGAGCCTTTAAAAAGGCATTTCAGGGGTTTTAGAGTTAATAAAAGGGGGATACGAGGGAGGGGGACCAGCCACTTAAGCAGATATGGACTGTAATTATAAAGAAGTGTAGACTGCCCATGAAACGGTAAGCCCATGGATGGTATGGTCAGGGATGGCTAGCATGGTCAGCTCATGGAATGGTATGGTCAGCCCATTGCTTGCCCTAGCCACTTCCACTAATTGCGCTCTTCCGCTTTTCATAAATATCGATCTGGGCTCTCAGCGCTCGTTCCCGCGCTTCTAATGCCTGCGCACAAATAAATTCAACCCTTATCTACAAATTTGTTTTCCTCGTCCAATTATTCCATTGACTCCATGTTTTAACACATAGGCTGTCGGTTTAGTGATTCACACTTTCCTTTGCTGTATATTGGTTATCATTGAACTTATATATATATATATATATATATATATATATATATATATGTATGGGGGCGAGGTTAGCTCAGTGGTAGAGCACGACTCATATACTGGAGGGCCCGAGCAGTGAGAGTGTTCAAATGCGTTATCCAGGTAAAAATAATACTTTTAGAGGTTAATGTATGGTTGGGGTTCATTAATGGCCGCCTCCTGGACCCAGTATTAGTTACTGTAATTAATAAATTGAAAATAAATGTGTATTTTATTTATTTACTTTAGGAATTTTTTTATATTTTTGTGGAAGTAATTTTTTTATTGTTTTAAGTAAATATTTACTTAATATTTAAGTAAATATTTAGAAAAATGAATATTTCTTCTAAGCTTTTTGAATAAACTGAAGAAAAAAATTAAATTTTCTTTTCACAGATCCAAGTTTTTATAAAAACTTTTGTTCCTAAATCGTTCACATACTTCAATAACACAGAGTTGTGATACATGAATGGAAAGCTGGTTAAATGGAGAAGTTTTTCTAAAACCCGGAAATCTCAGATCCTGCCCATAGAAGAGTAACGCTGGTAAGAAATTACGGGACACCCTGTGTATATATATATATATATATATATATATATATATATATATATATATATATATATTTTCAGTGGTAGAGCACTGGACTAATAAGCTGGAGGCCTGAGTTCAAATCCCGAGCAAGCACTAAAGATTTTTTCTTCTAGTGTCTTCGTTCATGGGTTGAATTCGGCCTCCCTGACCGTCCCTAGGCCAACCCAGCCTTTAATTAATTTAGTAATGGGTACCTTGGTTGGTGCTAATGACTCTAGCAGTCGAAGCAGCCAAGGGGAAAATCAGGCGGCCGGAGCATAGTACTGACCACACTATCTCCCTAGTGTGCCGTATGGTCATGAATCAGATACCTCTATAGTATCTGCCCCTCAGGGCCCTCGTGGCCTGTTACGGGACTGATTTATATATATATATATATATATATATATATAGAGAGAGAGATCTTCCGCGTGGAATAGTGACTGGACAGCTTATTTTAGATATATCTTTTGGTTTATTTTGGATTATAAACACCGTCATTTGGGTATTAAAAAAAAATGTACTTTACCGTAATGCTTCTCTGTACACGATACTAGATGTATAGCCATCGGGGATCAAAGCATACAGGCTGCTAGGATTGCTAATACCTGACAGAGCCACATAAAGCTGACCGTGCGAAAAACAGCTAATACTTAGATCCACTCCCACAACTTTTAGCGTCTGACCTTGGGCTTCAATAATAATAATAACATAGGCTATCAAGAAAATAAATGCCTAACCTATAATATATAAAAACCCTAAAATATAAATAAATGAAACATTTAATAGATTCTTTTGCTTTTCATTACTTTTAAGTCCGGAATATCAACTGCCAACATAATCTAACAAATTACACTACAAAAATGTAAAAAAAAACATAACTAAAATGAATATCGTAAAAGTGCAAACAGACACTGTTATAGAATGCAACTGTTAAGCCAAGGCAATACGTGCGTTTTTTGCGAATAATTGAATGCCATCAGCGCGGCTCTCGGCTACAACATACAAACGTCAAGGTCGTTGTTTACTTTGGCATAACAGTGTTAATTGAATCCATCCATGCAAAAAGAACTTCAGTCCATTTTTTCCAAATTTGAGTTCGGATAATATTTTCTTTAGTGTGAGCGATGAATTCTTTGTATGTAAAGGAAACTTCACATTTCTATATTAAAAGGACATCAATCCAATACATAGTTTCCATTGAAACATAGTCATAACTTTATTATTCCTTGCAGAAGGGGCTTCAGTCTAGTTTTCTCAAAATACTGATTTTGGACTGAAGCTCTTTTTTGCATGAATCGATTGAATTATGAACTGATTGAAACTAAATGTTGAGTGAATTATAACAAAATGTATTTGTGAAAACCGCATCTGAGAATTGGGTGCATTAACGCAAAGACAAAAATTCACAATCATTGTTTTGGGTGCTATCAGGTTGATAAAAATGCCCCCAATAACATTTTTTCTCATATATCCTCCATGTACAGACAGCGATCCGTCACATTTTTATTATATTGTATATATATATATATATATATATATATATATATATATATATATATATATATATATACGAGTATATACAAGAATTTTGCAACTTAATGCATCAAGCACGAGTAAGATTGAAGGAAGTAAATAAAACATAGAAATAGAGAATACATTGAAGGAATGAAGAAAACATGTTTGTACAGTAATTTGTGCATTATTGAACGTAAGTACATCATTCCAACATAAATACACATCGTGACGTCACTAGTTCTATGTCAATAGTCAATTAGCACCTTAGAACTGGCTAGGGAATGTAAAGAAACGTTTCAAGGTTTTTTGGACAAGACTGTGGCTATGTGGTGATGGTTCGTTGAAGGACAAGACTGTGGCTATGTGGTGATGGTTCGTTGAAGGACAAGACTGTGGCTATGTGGTGATGGTTCGTTGAAGGACAAGACTGTGGCTATGTGGTGATGGTTCGTTGAAGGACAAGACTGTGGCTATGTGGTGATGGTTCGTTGAAGGACAAGACTGTGACTATGTGGTGATGGTTCGTTGAAGGACAAGACTGTGGCTATGTGGTGATGGTTCGTTGAAGGACAAGACTGTGCCTATGTGGTGATGGTTCGTTGAAGGACAAGACTGTGCCTATGTGGTGATGGTTCGTTGAAGGACAAGACTGTGCCTATGTGGTGATGGTTCGTTGAAGGACAAGACTGTGGCTATGTGGTGATGGTTCGTTGAAGGACAAGACTGTGCCTATGTGGTGATGGTTCGTTGAAGGACAAGACTGTGCCTATGTGGTGATGGTTCGTTGAAGGACAAGACTGTGGCTATGTGGTGATGGTTCGTTGAAGGACAAGACTGTGCCTATGTGGTGATGGTTCGTTGAAGGACAAGACTGTGCCTATGTGGTGATGGTTCGTTGAAGGACAAGACTGTGGCTATGTGGTGATGGTTCGTTGAAGGACAAGACTGTGCCTATGTGGTGATGGTTCGTTGAAGGACAAGACTGTGGCTATGTGGTGATGGTTCGTTGAAGGACAAGACTGTGCCTATGTGGTGATGGTTCGTTGAAGGACAAGACTGTGCCTATGTGGTGATGGTTCGTTGAAGGACAAGACTGTGCCTATGTGGTGATGGTTCGTTGAAGGACAAGACTGTGCCTATGTGGTGATGGTTCGTTGAAGGACAAGACTGTGGCTATGTGGTGATGGTTCGTTGAAGGACAAGACTGTGCCTATGTGGTGATGGTTCGTTGAAGGACAAGACTGTGGCTATGTGGTGATGGTTCGTTGAAGGACAAGACTGTGCCTATGTGGTGATGGTTCGTTGAAGGACAAGACTGTGGCTATGTGGTGATGGTTCGTTGAAGGACAAGACTGTGCCTATGTGGTGATGGTTCGTTGAAGGACAAGACTGTGGCTATGTGGTGATGGTTCGTTGAAGGACAAGACTGTGGCTATGTGGTGATGGTTCGTTGAAGGACAAGACTGTGGCTATGTGGTGATGGTTCGTTGAAGGACAAGACTGTGCCTATATGGTGATGGTTCGTTGAAGGACAAGACTGTGCCTATGTGGTGATGGTTCGTTGAAGGACAAGACTGTGCCTATGTGGTGATGGTTCGTTGAAGGACAAGACTGTGGCTATGTGGTGATGGTTCGTTGAAGGACAAGACTGTGCCTATGTGGTGATGGTTCGTTGAAGGACAAGACTGTGCCTATGTGGTGTTGGTTCGTTGAAGGACAAGACTGTGCCTATGTGGTGATGGTTCGTTGAAGGACAAGACTGTGCCTATGTGGTGATGGTTCGTTGAAGGACAAGACTGTGCCTATGTGGTGATGGTTCGTTGAAGGACAAGACTGTGCCTATGTGGTGATGGTTCGTTGAAGGACAAGACTGTGGCTATGTGGTGATGGTTCGTTGAAGGACAAGACTGTGCCTATGTGGTGATGGTTCGTTGAAGGACAAGACTGTGGCTATGTGGTGATGGTTCGTTGAAGGACAAGACTGTGCCTATGTGGTGATGGTTCGTTGAAGGACAAGACTGTGCCTATGTGGTGATGGTTCGTTGAAGGACAAGACTGTGCCTATGTGGTGATGGTTCGTTGAAGGACAAGACTGTGCCTATGTGGTGATGGTTCGTTGAAGGACAAGACTGTGCCTATGTGGTGATGGTTCGTTGAAGGACAAGACTGTGCCTATGTGGTGATGGTTCGTTGAAGGACAAGACTGTGCCTATGTGGTGATGGTTCGTTGAAGGACAAGACTGTGGCTATGTGGTGATGGTTCGTTGAAGGACAAGACTGTGCCTATGTGGTGATGGTTCGTTGAAGGACAAGACTGTGGCTATGTGGTGATGGTTCGTTGAAGGACAAGACTGTGCCTATGTGGTGATGGTTCGTTGAAGGACAAGACTGTGCCTATGTGGTGATGGTTCGTTGAAGGACAAGACTGTGCCTATGTGGTGATGGTTCGTTGAAGGACAAGACTGTGCCTATGTGGTGATGGTTCGTTGAAGGACAAGACTGTGCCTATGTGGTGATGGTTCGTTGAAGGACAAGACTGTGCCTATGTGGTGATGGTTCGTTGAAGGACAAGACTGTGCCTATATGGTGATGGTTCGTTGAAGGACAAGACTGTGCCTATGTGGTGATGGTTCGTTGAAGGACAAGACTGTGCCTATGTGGTGATGGTTCGTTGAAGGACAAGACTGTGCCTATGTGGTGCTGGTTCGTTGAAGGACAAGACTGTGCCTATGTGGTGATGGTTCGTTGAAGGACAAGACTGTGCCTATGTGGTGATGGTTCGTTGAAGGACAAGACTGTGGCTATGTGGTGATGGTTCGTTGAAGGACAAGACTGTGCCTATGTGGTGATGGTTCGTTGAAGGACAAGACTGTGCCTATGTGGTGATGGTTCGTTGAAGGACAAGACTGTGGCTATGTGGTGATGGTTCGTTGAAGGACAAGACTGTGCCTATGTGGTGATGGTTCGTTGAAGGACAAGACTGTGCCTATGTGGTGATGGTTCGTTGAAGGACAAGACTGTGGCTATGTGGTGATGGTTCGTTGAAGGACAAGACTGTGCCTATGTGGTGATGGTTCGTTGAAGGACAAGACTGTGGCTATGTGGTGATGGTTCGTTGAAGGACAAGACTGTGCCTATGTGGTGATGGTTCGTTGAAGGACAAGACTGTGGCTATGTGGTGATGGTTCGTTGAAGGACAAGACTGTGCCTATGTGGTGATGGTTCGTTGAAGGACAAGACTGTGCCTATGTGGTGATGGTTCGTTGAAGGACAAGACTGTGCCTATGTGGTGATGGTTCGTTGAAGGACAAGACTGTGGCTATGTGGTGATGGTTCGTTGAAGGACAAGACTGTGCCTATGTGGTGATGGTTCGTTGAAGGACAAGACTGTGGCTATGTGGTGATGGTTCGTTGAAGGACAAGACTGTGCCTATGTGGTGATGGTTCGTTGAAGGACAAGACTGTGGCTATGTGGTGATGGTTCGTTGAAGGACAAGACTGTGCCTATGTGGTGATGGTTCGTTGAAGGACAAGACTGTGGCTATGTGGTGATGGTTCGTTGAAGGACAAGACTTAAAACATTAAGCAACATGGATCCTCCAAGTCCACGAGAACAAAGTGTGAACAAATGTACTTTGTATATGTATATATATATATATATATATATATATACATATACAAAGTACAGTTGTTCGCACTTTGTTCTCGTGGACTACAAACACAGTAAAAACTTAAGTTTTTAATCGGGGAGTTCACCCGGATCTCTTAAACTCGGACAACTGGATAACCCGGACCAGTTTTGAAAACGAAATTATGTTGTTCAGTTTAGTAACTGAAGACTTGTTTTACAGACGATAAATTGCTATTCTCAGTAGGTAAATGTACACTTTTTTTCCTAGTCTCTCGTTCGAGGTACAGTACCGTTTTTTTGTTTTGTTTGCTAGTTTTCCGCGATTTAGACGAAACCTAAAAACATTGTTGTGACTATGAATAAGAAGATGTAGGCATTGACTAAACTTGATAAGGGAGAATCGTTAAAGAACATTGCTGCTGAGTTTGGAGTAGGAACATGGACCGTATCTGATTGGAAAAAGAACAGAAAACGCATTGAAGGCTTTAGTTTCAATACAATTTCTGAGGACAGATTATGGAGGTTATGACCCACGCAGAAGCAGTAGCAAACATTGAGAAATTGATGGTGTATTTCGAGTGTCAAGCCGAAATATTGCTAAATGAACTTCTAATGTTAAAGCGGTTGCGAGACCTCGCTGCTCGTAAGCGATACACTAAACTGAGAGAGCAGAAGCTCACTGCCTTTTCTACTACAGACTAGTTTGTAGCTATATTCAGTACAGTGCAAATACATAGGCTATTACAGTACTTACAGTGTATCAGGTTTTAGTTAAAAGTTAGTCGATAGTAATTTCTGAACTTTATTAATAATATTTCGGCGATTTATGTGTTGTTTTTTTTAATAACAACCCGGATAACCCGGATTTTTGCTAACTCGGATTGGCCCTGGTCCCAGTTGATCCGGGTAAAGAAGGTTTTACTGTGTATACATAGGTTGAGAAAACTCTTTAAAATTCCTTAAACTCTCTGCTATTAATTTTACCCCCAATGATGTATTTTAGCAGAAATATGCTTTAGGGATGACTAAACTAAAAAAAAAAAACGTTACAAAAAAGTGTCCGCAGGCGTTGGCGCATGCGCGGTGGCCATGTACGAAAAAGAAGACACATAGAGTACATTACATAGGTTTGTCGGGTGGACCTAAAGCATATTTATGTTTCTGAATTTGAGCAGAAGGCTCTAAAGAAAATTAATTATTTTTAAAGGCGTTTCATCTTTCAGACTATAAGTGGTTGAGAGTTTACAGGTTGCGACATATATTTGAATACAGCTGGACGTGTTTTTTTTTTGGCGGTCACCCATCTAATATTACCTCGCCTGACTTAACTTTTGTTTTAAACGAAGTGTTCAACAATATGTTTTAGTGCAGGAATCAAAAAAAGTTAGTTCTGGAAGTGGCTGTAGATTGTATTGGTTGAAGTTGGCCACATGCCTACAAGCGGTATTTCTTGGATCCGCCCTACCTGTTTCATCCAATATCCAGACCTTACCTTCGTCCAAATGGAGTTAGTCTACTCTTGGACAACTTTCCTTCTGGGGGAAGGGGGGGACCATCCGTCCCCATCGTGTGTGTGTGTGTTTGACGCACGTAACAAATACACCGGCAGTACTGTGTGTCCGTGTGCGCCTCCCTTCCCCAGTGCCCCCCTAACGGGTAAATAATACGTTGGCAAGTATTTCTTGAAAGCTTCTCGGATCGTGAAGTTCCACTTTTCCCGGAAGAAAAGCTTCGTCGGAAAAGAATTCTTAGCTTCTCCAATTCTTGAAAAGTGCCTTCAACAAGACAAATATTGACAAATAACAGAAAAGAGATGTAACTCCATACTTTCCTATAAGAAGCTGCCTTTCCTATAAGGAAGCGATACGCTTATGACCTAGATTCCATCACGCAATCTCTACATTAATGATAAAAATTGAATGTTTTGGAGCATAATACAGATATGCATATTGGGGGCGTATCGAAAGTAAAAAAAACAATATTCAAGGGGGGGGAATGAATTTCAATGCTGCCATTCGTTTCTGTCGGTTGTTGTTCCAGACATATGCCCTTCTAAATTAGGTTATTTAGAAAAAAACGTGTTTGTCTAGAAAACCCCAATTTTCTCTGCCTGTACACATTATTTTTTAACGTTGCATTACTTTTTTGAAATCAGCATTAACTTTTCTTTAAGTTTAATGAACATCCAATGTTCACAAGTTTTTTTTCAAACCGCAATAACTTTTCAAATATTAATAAAAGAAATCTAGTTAGCGACAAATGTTTTAATCTAAAAATTTCGAACTCTTAAGAAGGTTGTATAGTTAAATTATCTTTCTAACGGAACTCACAGAACTGATATTATATCTCTTTTTCATAATGTAATTGGAAATTTAGAGAAATTCTGGAATTCTTAACAGAATTAAATGAAAATCTGGGTGGAATCGGGATTTAATGGTTGAAGTAAATCTTACATAATAGTTGAATGAAATATAAATAAAAACAGAAATACGTCGAAATGTATAAACGTTCTTACAATTGGAACTGGCGCATCACTCATCTAGTCAAGTTAGCGAAATACTTCACTAACCAAGCGTTTGAGCAAGATTCTGGAAAAAAAACTTTTCAATAACAGATTATTATGGTAAATAAATCATTGCAAGTGAAACCACTTTACACAAATGTTCAAAATGGTATAATTTTACAAGGTAGGGATTGTCGGGGTTCGGTCACTGCTACTTAATAAAACTACATTTTATCATAAAAATGGTTTTATTGTGCCGACGTTTCGGCTTGAACTTCAAGCCTTCATCAGGGCTGTAAAAAACAAGTAGGACGGAGTAGTGTCCATTTTGTTGTTGTTACCCCTTTTCTTCGTGTAATTCATTGAGAGGAGATCGTTGAGTAGCAGTGACCGAACCCCGACAATCCCTACCTTGCATCATCTACGGTCAACCATCTCCTCTCAATGGTATAATTTTAATTTCTTTGGTTGTCCACCATGAGCACTTCGCCATACAAATATATAAATGTATTTTTAGGACATGGGAATGTTCCGCCCGAGCGTGAGAAACGACTGTATGAAAGCAGCAAGGAATGCAGAGTACAGCACATATACACGTAAACCAAGAGCAGCTGCATGTTCTGGAATTCGCAACGGTGATGTTCTCTCGTCGCAGCCTTCCATGTCCAGTATTCTTCTCCAGTATGTACATGTTCCCGCACTAATCTGCAACTGTGAAAAGAATCTTATCTTCACGCCAAGCAAACTCACGATGAAGCTAGCAGTCGGATGGAATAAGCCTAAATTCACAGCATCGGCCGCCTCCCATCAACCGCTCCGGTTACTTGAATTTCCGTCTGGTGACTGGCCTTGCCAATCTTAACCCTGGATTGACTCTGCCATTGACGTCTGCATTAAGGACACCAACAACAACAATTTATAGAACAGGAACATAATTCAAACAGTAATAAATCTGCAAAATATTTATTAAAAATTCACAAAATAGCTCGAAAATCCTGAAAACTCAATATTGTTCATACACCAAATAATTATCCTGGAAAAAATATTGCTAGACTGAAAATAAACTAGAATTACCAAAAAACATAAAAAAATAGGAACTTCATGAAAATACAATGTTCTTTCGTATTGAGACTCGTTAACATTCACACATCTTATTGATCGGTAATGGCGGCACATCGCCCATCTACACACAGAGCATAGCGTTCTCGTCTTCCTGTCATCCTTTCTGTCACATAATGAACATCTCACGGGTTTGTCTAACATAACGAAATATGTTAAACGTCCATCAGGAGTTCATTCATCTCCCAAAACAACAAGCATCAGTGTCTTCAGTGGTTTTGGTATGTTCTTCAGTTAGTCAGAAGAATGAGAGAGAAAAAAACTAGGAAGAAATAGAAAGAAATGTAAAATTATACGAGAAAACAAGTTGGGACTTAATTAAACGGAAAGAAAACATACTTAGGTAATTTGTTCTTAGACTGATGGTAAATTCCTTAAAAGTATCTTCCTGGTAGGATGGAGAAAATAAAAGATGCAGGATTTAAATACTGGTATTATCGACTTATGTTTATAGACTTGGTATTTATGTACTGAGTATACTTCTGGTACGTCACACTGAGCATACGTTCGCTACGTCAACCTGAGCGTAGCTTTGCTACAGCATCGTGGCCATACGTACGTTAGATCACCGTGAGTATAAGTTCACTACATAACCGTGATCATACGTTCGCTTCATCACCACGAGCATACGTTCACTTCATGATCACGAGCATAAGTTCGCTAAGCACCGTGAGCATACGTTTACTTCAACACCACCAGCATACGTTCGCTACATCATACTGAGCATACATTAGTTACATCACCTTGAGCATAAGTTCACTACATCATCACCAGCATACGTTTACTACATCACTAAGAGCATACGCTCGCTACATCAGCACGAAAATACTTTAGCTTCATCATCACGAGTTTACGTTCACTACATCACTAGGAATATGCGTTCGTTTTTTGTCAACGTGAACATAAGTTCGCTTCAACACCAACAGCATACGTACGCTACATCATATTGAGTGTAGCTTTGCTAAATCACCGTGAGTAAACGTCCACTAGATCACCGTGAGCATACGTTTACTACATCACCACGAGAATACGCTCGTTACATCACCGTGACATACGTTTGCTTCAACACCAACAGCATACATTCGCTACATCATACTGAGCGTAGATTTGCATCATTACCCTGAGCATACGTTCACTACATCACCACGAGAATACGCTCGTTACATCACCGTGAACGCACGTTTGCTTCAACGCAAACAGCATACGTTCTCTACATCATACTGAGCGTAGATTTGCTTCATTACCGTGAGCATACTTTCACTACCTCACCACGAGCATACGGTCGCTTCACCACCACTCGCATACGTTCGCTACATCACCGTGAGCATCAATGATCATGCGTTAGCTACATGAGTACAACGGACCGCGTACCTTCTCGGATTGTGGACGATGATACGTAAATAAACATAATAATACAATTTATTATTTTAATGGAGCAAATATTTTACAGAAGGATGTGATTGCTGTTTGTATTTATTTTGAATTATTTCATTAAACATATTTGTATTTTTCGTAGAGAATTCACCTAGATTTGTAGACCGATAGCTGAGACTCGGAGCAGGAGTATATCTGTACTAATTGAGTAAGCAATAAGGAGGTTAGGATCGCGTTGAATAGCTCAATCTGGCCGGAGAGGATCGGCTGATATGATTCGGAGGAAACTCGGCCTGAATTCTAATCAGACGGGGGAATATTGAAGCTAGTAGGAATGCAGGGAATGGCTATGGCATAGGCAGGTGTGCGAGGGAGGGAGAGATGGCCGGGGGAGAGAGGGAGATGCGGAATCTAGGGGTGAAGAGGAGTATGAGGATAGTGGTGGAGGGTGCAAGGATAAAGGAGAGGGTTGAGGGAGTGGACAAGATTAAAAGGAAGAAGAGAGAGAAAGAGATGGAGGGAGGGAGGGAGGGAGAGAGAGAGAGAGAGAGAGAGAGAGAGAGAGAGAGAGAGAGAGAGAGAGAGAGAGATTGCTAGAGATTCGAGACACGTCCATGTATGCGCCAAGGTCTTCCCTTAGAGTAGAATGTGAGTTTGCCAGTTCTAACGAGTACGGATTCCCTAACTTACTAATATCTGTAGGAACCTAATATCATGGAGTCTGCAATATGTACACAACATTGCTTGATGTAGCAAGTAGCAGCACCAAGCGTACGAAGCCAACGAGTACGGATTCCCTAACTTACTAATATCTGTAGGAACCTAATATCATGGAGTCTGCAATATGTACACAACACTGCTTGATGTAGCAAGTAGCAGCAGCAAGCGTACGAAGCTAACGAGTACGGATTCCCTAACTTACTAATATCTGTAGGAACCTAATATCATGGAGTCTGCAATATGTACACAACACTGCTTGATGTAGCAAGTAGCAGCAGCAAGCGTACGAAGCTAACGATCTTGCCAGCTGAGCGAGGGACCATTGAGTTGTTCATTCATACCAAGATACAGTATATAAATACACTCCAAAGTGTTAGCGATTATTAAACATACCCCTAACTATCGATAGTCCGCTATATTACAAGAAAACCCGGTATAGTTAGGCCCGGTATATACTGAAGAAAGTGGTTTCATGAAACCTATTTTATTAAAGCGTGCACACAGAATAAACTGTTTTCTATCGGGTTCGTGATTGAGTCAGACGACGATGCACTTGTGTTGTGGTGGTGGTAAAAAAAATAAAAAATAAAAAAATAAAAAACCGCAAGTTCACCCGATAATTAGGGGCCGGTTGTTGTAGCTCGCCAACTAAAAGAGAGATCCTGATAAATTTATTAAGGATTTTTTTAGGATATCGAAGCCAGTTTTCATGAAATTCTGTGTGCATCAACCTATGGTTTTCTATTTATCGGTTTCATGAAACCAGTTGCTTCATCTGAATTGCCGTAAATCCCCTGTTTTCTTCTCAAGCAATGTTGACTTGTTGACCAGCAGTACCTTACATGGCCGCATATAAGGAGGGGGACTGAGGGGTCTGCAGCCCTTCCCCCAAAATCGGTGAATTGTCTCATTAAAACCTTAAAAGACCATGGAAGACATCTATCAGATCATCGAAAAAAGAAGAAAGAGTCCTGACTCGCCTTAGAATCGGACATACGAGAATAACTCATTCATTTCTGATGTCTCGAGACGACCCACCTATCTACATAAAATGCAATGAAAGAATCACCGTGCACCACCTTCTGGTTGACTGCAGAATTTACGAGAAGCAAAGAAGAGAAGTCCAGCTATCAAATATAATTAGTGAAATTCTGGCGGATCATCCCAACCAAATCCTTAAGCTTTTTGAATTTTTAAGCTCCACAGATTTAATAGATAAAATTTAAAACTAACTAGCACTAAAACCCACAACCAAATCAGCTGTGTTAAAAAAAAAAAAAAAAAATAGAAATAAATAAATGAAAAAAAAAAGAAAAAGAAAAAAGAATGCATGTGTGTGAGTGTGTATATGCGTGGGTATGTGCTTTGTGTGTGAGTGTGTGTACGTATAAATGTGTGTATATGTATATGTGTGTGTGTGAGTGTATACAAATACATATTCTATTTAGTTTCAAAAACAATTAAATAACTCCGAGAAAATCAATAAATAAACAAACACTTCATTACTAAAAAATTGCATCATTATTCGTGAATCTTAAATTTAAAAACTAGTGCATTAATTACTAATACAGCAGTACAGCTCCTAGCTCTTAAAACATGTGTTTAATGACCGCTTAGTGGTTGACAACACATTAAAAAAAAAAAAAAAAAAAAAAAAAAAAAAAAAAAACTTAAAAATTAATTAAATAAGCTCACTAAGTTCAGAAAAACAATATTTTTTGGGGGTTTAATAGCTAATTATTCCAAGTTCTAGATTATCAGGATTCCATACCCCCCAAATGCTTTTAGCCCCCCTTCCAAATTCTCCCAAACCCTCTCGAAATTATTTTCTATAAGCCTCCATGGGACCTGAAGACTTCAGGATTCTTATTACAATAATTTTCCTTCTTCTCTCATACTTAATGACTATTTATAAGTCAAAATAAATAGTCCCGCGCCTGTTCGGAAGTCCGAGGGTCATTTATTACCCCGCGAACGTCTAGCGTCTACTAATGATCTGACCAGATGGAGAAATGACTTCTGAACTCTCAGAAGAATCTACTCGACTATTGACGTCATTATCTCTAGTCGATTTGTGGCGCTTAGGGTTAGACATTGGTGCAATAAATCAAATGAAACCATTTTCTAACACGACCTATTACATAGAATCACAAATAGAAAACTTAGTCATTTATTAGTCTATTTATGGTTACAGTGTCATTGAATTTAAACATCCTTTCAGCAAGATATCACTTAGCCATTATTCATACAAAAAATATAATATTATATATTCTCTTTACAATGTATGTATAAAAAAGTCCGTCACGCAGGAGCTGCATGACTAAGCACTTTCCTCAGAATTTGGGTAGTGTAGACTGATTTCCAGAACAATTTGCTTAAAATATCCTACATAAATAAAATTAAAACATGAATAGTTCTCTTTTAATTTTGTAATGAGTAAATGCTAAATTATTAATTTGCTTCCAGAGTTATGTTTACACATGGTACATATTACACTACTTAATAAATACAATAAACCTCATATTATCGTATTTTGATCTAACGCAGGAACCTGATACAGTCCCTCTAGCGTTCCTTGCGGCGCCTTTGTGGACCTATGTCTGGCTGGCTTTTCTATTGAAATATATTACAAAGTAAACCCCCCTTTCCGATTGATCGATTCAGCTCATTTTTATAACACTTCTTCCTCATGAGTTACCCACGACGTATACCGCGTTTCGTTACAATACAGCAGAAATTACGACCAGTATGAGTATATTAAAAATTTGGGTCCGGAGTAAACCCCCCCTCCTAATGAACCGATTTAGTTTATTTTTACATCACATATTTACCTGTAGATTACCACTACGAATACCGAGTTTCGTCGAAATATACCAAAAATCATGGTTGGTAGTGGCGAATTGGTATTGTGGGTCTGGTATAACCCCCCCCCCCCCCCTCCTAATGAACCGATTTAGTTTATTTTTACAACACATATTTACCTGTAGATTACCACTATGAATACCGAGTTTCGTCGAAATATACCTAAAATCACGGCTGGTAGTGGTGAATTGGTATTGTTTGTCCGGAGTAAACCCCCCCCCCTCCTTATGAACCGATTTAGTTCATTTTTATATCTCACTTTTCTCTCTATATTACCACTACGAATACCAAGTTTCGTTGAAATATAACAAATATTACGGCTGAAATGGTCAAATTAGTGTTTTGGGTTTGGGGTAAACCCCCCCTTCCGGTGGGCCGATTTCGGTGGTTAACGAACTCGTTCAATCGTTTGCTAATTGAATGCTATATACCAAGTTTCGTGACGAAAAAACAAAAATTCTGGCCCCTATCGTGTTAAAATTTTAGACCTATTGGAATATTACCAGTCTTCTCAAAGGTCTTTGAAGAAATAAAACACAACAGACTGAACACATGGTTTAAAGGGAAATGTCTTTTTTCCAATAGTCAATATGGATGCAGAAAAAATAAATCAACAGTAAATGCCATTATGAATTTAGCACACTCAATTAGGCAAAGTCCAGATAAGAATGAAAAATCCTTAGGGGTATTTGCTGATTTATCTAAAGCTTTTGATCTAGTGGATCACAATATATTGCTAGAGAAATTAATATATATATATATATATATATATATATATATATATATATATATACATATATACATATATATATCGTCGATACAAATGCAAAGTATCGAATGTGAAAAAATGCATCTTTCATTTTCAATCATTACTAATTTCTGCTGGACTTATGTACGGCCAAATCTTGAATCTTAGTTTACTCTATGAAAGGGAAAGTATTCCACTATCAAAAGGTGAAATCGTCAATACAAAATCAAACTAACGAATATGAAAATCACCACTTTTCAGAGTGGAAAAGTATTTATCCATAACTTTTTTTTGGACAGTCAAATATTCGGCAGATTTGAGCTTTTGATAGTGGAATACTTTCCCTTTAATAGAGTGAAGTCAGATTGAAGAATTTGCCGTAAATAAGTCCAGGAGAAATTATTAAAGATGGACAATGAAAGATGCATTTTTTCATATTCGTTAGTTTGCTTTTGTATCGACGAAATCTGCCGAATATTTGACTGTCCAAAAAAAAACACGTTATGAATAAACGCTTTTTCACTCTGAAAAGTGGTGATTTTCACATTCGATACTTTGCATTTGTAACGACGATATATACATATATATATATATATATATATATATATATATATATATATATATATATATATATATTATTTATAGTTTTTCCTGTGAGTTCCAGTAGAATTATGATGAACTCTTTGGTGAGGCAAAATAACCCTACGTTTACCTATTAGAGAGTTATTCATAACAAAAATGTTAAAATTCGACTCGGAGGAACTTAGCCATCTCAGTGCATCTCCGCTCATACCCTTGGTGTCATTATTAAAGGGATAGAAGTATTTAAAATATAGATTGAAATCTCTAAGAAACCTAATACAAGATAAGAAAACTAAGAAGAAGTCAAAGGATGGTTGGGATACGGCAAGGGAAAAACAAACGTCAGATCTTCAGGAAGAAATCTGTATTGGACGTTTCGGCTCCAGTTTGGCAGCTTTCTTCAGCACTAGAGAATGCCTAGGGGGGAGAGAGGAAGACCAAGAAGAAATTTTGGTGACCATGGTTAAATGTTTTGTATATATATATATATATATATATATATATATATATATATACATATATACAGGGTGTCCCGTAAATGTCTAGTCATATTATGGGAGGTGATAGAAGACCCTTAGGGGAACAGAAAATGTTCTGTGACGATTTCGCGAATTCTCGCCCATAAGGGAGAAAACGTCGATTTATTGTTTTATCGAGACAAACGTGGTTTTTAGAAGAATAATCGTTGTAGCTCCGTCCTAGGTGGTTCTACTAGAAAGGACGTGAAACCAATCGAAAGCTGAGTAAATTTACTATAAGACTAGTTGGAAGTAAACCTAAAAATGAATGAATGTAAGTATGTCTATTTTACCAAAAGAAGCTATTCTAAATTTCCTGACATTTTCTTGATATTTCTTACCAGCGTTACTCCTCAATGGGCAGGATCTGAGACTTCCGGGTTTCAGAAAAACTTCTTCATTTAACCAGCTTTCCATTCATGTATCACAACCCTGTGTTATTGAAGTAAGTGAACGATTTAGGAACAAAAGTTTAAAAAAAAAACATGGATATGTGAAAAGAAAATTATATTTTTTTCTTCAGTTTATTCAAAAAGCTTAAAAGAAATATTTGTTTTTACAAATATTTACTTAAATATTTACTTAAAAAGATAAAAAAATTACTCCCACGAAAATAAAAAAATTCCTAAGACAGTAAATAATTAAAATACACATTTATTTTGAATTTATTAATTACAGTAACTAATACTGGGTACAGGAGGTGGCCATAAATGAACCCCATTCACACATTAACCTCAAAAATTATTATTTTTACCTAGATTTTTCACCTTTTTACCTCATGCATTTGGACACATTTTTACGGGATTACCTACTTCTTATTTATTAGGGATGAGATATTTAATTACCACAACAAACACACATGAGCTCACGAGAATCACAGGGCGGTTCACAAGCGTAGACATCAGTATCAATACAAGGTTAAGCATTTGTTTTCTAATTATAAATACCTGTAAAAATGTGTTTAAATGCGTGCTTTAGGTAAAAATAATAATTTTTGGGATTAATGTATGGTTGGGGTTCATTAATGGCCAACTCCTGGACCCAGTATTAGTTACTGTAATTAACAAATTCAAAATAAATGTGTATTTTATTTATTTACTGTTTTAGGATTTTTTTTTATTTTCGTGGAAGTAACTTTTTTTTATTGTTTTATGTAAATATTTACTTAATATTTAAGTAAATATTTATAAAAACAAATATTTCTTTTAAGCTTTTTGAATAAACTGAAAAAAAAAAAATATATAATTTTCTTTTAACAGATCAATGTTTTTTGTTAAACTTTTGTTCCTGAATCGTTCACATACTTCAATAACACAGGGTTGTGATACATGAATGGAAAGCTGGTTAAATGAAGAAGTTTTTCTGAAACCCGAAAATCTCAGATCCTGCTCATTGAGGAGTAACGCTGGAAAGAAATATGAAGAAAATGTCAGGAAATTTAGAATAGCTTTCTTTTGGTAAAATAGACATACTTAAATTCATTTATTTTTACGTTTACTCCTAACTAGTCTTATAGTAAATTTACTCAGCTTTCGATTGGTTTCACTACCTTTCTAGTAGAACCACCTGGAACGGAGCTACAACGATTATTCTTCTGAAAACCACGTTTGTCTCGAAAAAACAGTAAAACGACGTTTTCTCCCTTATGTGTGAGAATTCGGAAAATCGTCATAAAACATGTTTTGTTCCCCTAAAGGGCCTCTATCACCTCCCACAATATGACTAGACATTTACTGGACATCCTGTATATATATATACATACATACACACACATCGACATAAATTCAAATATGAACCACCGTTATTTTCATGATCTCTGGGAAGTAGGTTTTCTCCCTATGGAGGGGGGGGGGGGAGGAACCGCGCTTTCTGCCCAGTTAGCCATAGCAACTTAGATTTTTTTGTATTTTAAATTTTTTTTTGTATTATTTTGTATTATATTTCATTTTTGATATAATTATTGTTTTACAATAACTTCTATTTTGCAGAAATGTTTCCCCGTTTTAAAAATTATCGTTGTTTTTGCAGGTTATTGGCTTAGCAGTGACTGGATCTGAAGGTACGATATGCTAAAGTTTTTTTTTAGAGTCGACAATACTAACTGTTTTATTAATTTGATATTAAGCATTTTATCCAATCATTTACCGCTTTACTAGATACATTTAGGCAAGGAGATACAAAACTAAAGGCAAAGGTTGATATTTTCACAGATGTTCCACATTAATAACATACATAATGAAATATTTTATAAAAGTAATGCGTTCCTTTTTCAGCAGGAACGCCGTGAGCCTACAATCCATAGTTTACAAACATTAAATGGTCGATACAAATAAAATTATCGAATGCGAAAAAACGCATTATTCATTTTCAATTTTTCTTGGATTTTTTTTTTTTTTTTGACTAATCTACGTTGTTGAAAACTCTGAAAAGTGAAAGAATGAAAGTTATCAATTAGAGAAAATCAAACTAACGAATTTGTTTTAAGTCTAATTAAAATATATAATAAGAGAACATTTATATAGAGTCATCTATAAGATACCAAACCACTTTTCACATTCGATACTTGGTATTTGTATCGGCGAAATATCCGCGTAAATAAACAAGTATAAAGCTATTAGTGAGTTATTGGTCGCCGTACGAAAGCGGCAGGCAACGAGCCGAACTTGCTTGTGGTGTGAAAACATGACCGCATCAAACATGGATTCGCTCTAACCGCGACAGGGAGGCCAGTTTAGCGAAATCCGCTAAGTTATCAATTAGAGAAAATCAAACTAACGAATTTGTTTTAAGTCTAATTAAAATATATAATAAGAGAACATTTATATAGAGTCATGTATAAGATACCAAACCACTTTTCACATTCGATACTTGGTATTTGTATCGGCGAAATATCCGCGTAAATAAACAAGTATAAAGCTATTAGTGAGTTATTGCCCGCCGTACGAAAGCGGCATGCAACGAGCCGTACGAAAGCGGCAGGCAACGAGCCGAACTTGCTTGTGGTGTGAAAACATGACCGCATCAAACATGGATTCGCTCTAACCGCGACAGGGTGGCCAGTTTAGCGAAATCCGCTAAGCTTGGGCGAACATTTCGTAGTCGGATGTAAATCATATTTCAGAGCAGTTCATTAGCCTAGGATAGATGGACGAGGAGAGTGAGTGAGAGAGAGTGTGTGAGAGAGAGAGTGTGTGAGGGAGAGAGAGTGTGAGAGAGAGAGAGAGAGACAGAGAGAGAGATTGTGAGAGAGAGTGTGTGAGAGAGAGAGAGAGAGAGAGAGAGAGAGAGAGAGAGAGAGAGAGAGAGAGAGAGAGAGAGTGAGAGAGTGTGAGAGGTGGTGGGGGGGGGGGGTCGTAATTAAATGTAAACGATCTTGGAAGTTAACCCGTTGATTTATCCGATGACTATTGTTGGTGGCTCCCTCTTGCGGCCTGGATGTCAACTAATTGGACCGGAGAGCTGGATGGGAGGGGAACCCGTATCATTTTTTGTGAGGAGGGGCGCCCGATGTATCCTGTTATTAATGACTGGGCGTTACCAGCCGAAGCAGGGAGAGAGAGAGAAGAAAATTGATTCTAAGTGAAGGTCTTGAAGAGCGCGCCCCAGGCGACGAGACGTCCAGTCATTAAACAGCCTAATGAGGACGAGCACATATACAATAAAAACAAAACAAAAAAATACTATATAAAAAGTTCAAGACAAACCATCGAAGACAATAATTAGTAACCGAGGGTGAAATAACTTAACCACTCATTACTCCTTAATAGAACGCTTGAGTATTTCTGCTTTTCCCAGGGGCTTAAATCCAGCCGTTCGGTTTAACGGTAACCGCTCAGCGGTGATTTAGCCATACCTGTGATTTGTGGAACTGTTATTAGCTAGTGGAAAACCTCTCGGATCATCAAAGGCGAAGGTTTCTTTTCGAATAGATGGAATTTGTCGAAGCAGGTATAATGACTTGCCTGTTAAGTCCTATCTGGTAGAAAATGCTGCTTCTTACTAGATTGCTTCTGAGTAATGACTTGTCGGCTAAGTCCTCCCAGAGAAAATGATACTTAGAAGGCGGTACTTAAGGCACTTATCCTACCGTAGTAAAGAACTTCATGATTCCCTCAGAAATGAAATTTCTACGCTATGTTTCCGTAATTGCTTTTATACTTCCTTCGTACGCTCGTAGAAGTAATAACCATCAATATGAAATATGTGATTGTATATATATATATATATATATATATATATATATATATATATATATATATATATATATATACACTAGCTGTTTTCAGGCGTGCCATGCTACATCAGTGTGGATTTGTAAAGAAACAAACATACAGACAGACAGCTTAAAGACAGTTTGATTTTACTATGGCACATATCAAGATCTAACTGTGTACCAAGTTACGTCAAAATCAGTCAGACGGTGTGAATTTGGGCAAGGAACAAACAGACAGCTTGTAGTCGTTCTTGACTATCCTATGACGCTTCCGTTATCAAAACCTACTAGTGTACCAAGTTTTGTCAAAATCGGTCGAACGGTAGGTATTTGTATAAGGAACAACAACTGACAAGCAGACAGCTGGTAGACTTTTTGACCTAGCCTATGACAATCCACTGTTAAGACCTACCCATGTACTAAGTTACGTCAAAATCGGTCAAAAGATGTGGATTTGAATAAGAAACAAACATAGAGACAGACAGCTAGTAAAAATGTTTGACCTAGGGTACGCGATTTCCCGGATAAGGACCTACCTGTGTCCCAAGTTTGGTCTAAATCGGTCAAACGATGTGTATTTATATAAGGAACAAACATACAGACAGACACCTGTAATTTTAAGACAGCTTAATCATTAGGTGCTGGCATGCATGTTCGTTTATGTTGTTACAGCGTAAAGTTGTTCCGGTAGAAGCTTGACAAGCTATATTCACTTTTTGATGGTTATATGATATATACATATACTTTGAGAGACAGAAAGTTGATGCAGCGATTTTAAGTTTTACCTTTTGGACGCTGTGTCCAATTTCTGCAATGCTGGAAGCTAGTGAGGAGAGATATTAACAGGACTTTTGGATCCGTGGTGAACGGCACGTGACTATGGCCGATGGAGTTCTTGGATTATCTGCTATAATATGTAAGTGTTACTAAGATAAGGCTACGGATTAGGAAAACAGCTGTTCTATAAGGTAACCCGTATCCAAAGCAAACATCGGCGAGATGACGATGGTGCAGGCAGCAGAAGCACAACCAAGCAGCTCGGATGTGTGGGGTTTCTTTATAAATACCGCCATAAGAAGATTAGACTGTTGGTGTTATCCTCAGTAGGAAGCAGGATATTCTCAGGGCTGCCAACCCCTCGAGTTGTCAATAGGCTCTTATCGCTTGCTGATAACAACCGGAGGGTTGCGGGGGAGGGGGGCCGCGGAACTTGGGGGTCCCAGATCGACTCTAGAAGATAGTGTCATAGCAAGTCCAAGGGGTTATAGATAACGTTTCGGCTAACAGAAAAATGTCTGTTTCTGCCATCTGTCATCTGTTGGAAGCAGATAACACGACCGGTATTGTATCCCTGTCATCAGCATATAGATTCGGCGAGGTTATAAACCTGTTATAGTCCACATTATTATTTTCAGTTTTGGCGGCAAATCACTAGATCTATTGAAACTCTGTCTTCTGCAAATTCAACAACAAACTGTGCGAATATTCCCCAAAACCCTTCCCATTTCTCCACTGGTACAATTTTGGCCAGTACTTATAAAGCTAGCACTCCATCTTATATTTTCACTGCATACACGGAAAGTAGTCCTTTGTGTGTATTTCATGTGGCAGGGCTTCTTTGCGGATGAAATTATGACTTACAGCTGCTCATAGATTAGGACAAAGCATGAGGTTGGTGTCTGAGGGAATCCATTTGTAAAACACGGTCCCAACTTATTAGTTATTTTATTTTATTTTTCAACGGCGCACAGTGTCACGAACAGTGTTCAAAAATAAGAAAAATGAAGCTTGAAAAACAATTTTTTGATGGACAATATTAAAATTAGAACCTTAGAACAGAAAGAAAACATCGAAATTGGAATGTAAAAACAAAGACTAAAAGCTAAGGATTAATTTGAATTGTTGGTACAAATGCAAATATTAAAACCGGTTCGGTCAGTAAATATTTACTTTGGCTGTTCCAATCTTATTACTTGAACATTTTCATTCTTCTTCTAACATGTTCAAGTGTCCTGAAGGAATTGTTGATTGACGACTAATCTTGGCCAACAGTGCAAAAATGGGGAAGTTATGGTGTTTTAAATATTTAAGAAATTCTCATATTTTAATTCAACTTTGGAAAGGATTTAAAAAAAAACAAAACCGTAAAATAACGGGTTTTTCATACTTTAACGATAAATAGCATAATGCCTCACGATTATTTTTATACCGAGTATACCCGCTTTTGGCTGCTTCTTACAGAGATATTGTGGTTTTTCGATTTCATAACCAATGAATTCGTTACTACTTCTGGCGCAGTAATGAACCAAACTCCAGATACGATGCTTTATTTGATAGAATCCTGCAAGAATATAATTTATCTGAATGTTAGTATAAAGTTAAGGAGAATATAAGAAAATTGATTGAGATTGTTTTGCTTGGATATTCAACCAAATTGGGATCACCGTAACAGGTTTTCAGGGAAATTCGAAGCAAAATACGAAGTTTGGCTGAGTATAAACATTAAACTTAACATTAAACAATGATTTTGAAATATGATAACGAGATAAATATCAAGCAGGTCCTTTACGTGGAAGACCGCAAGTAAGTTTCATGGAAGCATCATAGTAAGACATAGTAACGACGAAATCTTCGGGCAAAATATAGTTTTCCACTAAGCTCAGTTCTAAGGATTTTCCAAGTAGAAAATGGACTTATTAATCGATAGGCCAAAGCTTTCTTTCGGTTCTACTAACGAGGGTAAAACTGCCCGCATATTTTTTGGCAATCCAAAACCAAGTGCCAATATTACTGGACTGGAGATAACATTAATAATCAATTAGGGCACCATTTTCAAAACCGTTTCCAGTGGTAAATCAATTAATATGCCGAAATTAACTGAATAAATTGGTCAGACTTAACAATTATATCTGAAGCATTATTCATGGTATTCTATGCCAGTGTCTTTCATTAACTACTTCTTGTATTTATACGAATATGGATTTAATGAAAATGCTTCTACTCCCATCAGATACATATTTGTCAACTTTAAGTAAGATATGTGACAATTGAAATTTAAATAAATAAAATTTAAGTAAAGTTAGCTCCAAAATCGAAAACAAAATTTAAGCAAAAGTTTTATCATACTTAATTTTAAATAAAAATGATAGTATTTGCTTACAATCAAGCGATTCTGAGAAGAAATAAGTTTTTTTTATGAGTAAAATTTCTTTATATAATTTTTATAAGTTTGCAAATAGCATATTTAAGTTCTCATATACATTTTATCTAAGTTTATACTGTAATAAATTATTTTATTAAGTCAAAACTTCTTTTTTCTCTTATGTTCAAGTTTTTTAATAACAGAAAAAAATAATAATCCTAGTCTAGACACAAATACGATTTTTGATTTTTTACCCCTTACACTCGTGACACTGTGCGGTGCATCGACTTCTGTGCCATTAGCGCCGAAATCCCTGGTGCAACGAGGAATTTTCTCAACGAGCCGTGGAATGAGAAAATTCCTGCCGCCGGTGGGAATCGAACCCACCATCTCCCGCTTATGAATCCAAGGTGCTAGCAACTTTAACTGCATATAAAACAAACGTTTAAAAAACGACAACCATGTTGAGACAAATGTGTACATATGCTCTCAACGAGCCGTAATTCTTGCTTTCTTCAAAGGAAACTAGCTATATGTAAACTAGCTATATGTAAACTAGCTATATGTAAACTAGCTATATGTAAACTAGCTATATGTAAACTAGCTATATGTAAACTAGCTATATGTAAACTAATAATGAATCAAATTATTTTTTATCTGATTTTCTTTCTAAATACATAGGTAGTTTATTCTGACGGTTACACAAAATATTAATGAAGAAAACTGTGTATTCATTAGGGTACGTTCATGGTGAGGATTCATTCTGCGATGCTACGATAGCTACTCCGATGAGCGCTGCTCCGATGTAAAACAAACACATGTATTAAGGTGGGAGTGTTCACAGTGAGGATCCTTACTTCCGATGCTATTCTCGCACCCGCGCAGTGACCAGTGAACAAATATTTTGTTTTCTCCTCGCAGTGAGGAGGGAAGCCGCGATGTGGGCCTGACTGTGATTGGTTCCTTCAAAAGGACTCTAGTGCGCAGGTCACCTACCCTCTCTCATTACTTCATCTTGCGTGATTATTCTTTTTTGGTTATTTCGTTTTCGAGATAAAAGAAAATTGGGTCTTGGGGAAACATATTTTATTCCTTTTCTCTCTCTCTTTTTTGGATCTTTTACATTTATTAAGCATTACATGATATGCGTTTCCGCTCGCTCAAGAAGATGTATGAAAACTCTAGCCAATCCAACTCGCAATTAATAGAATTATATTAATTTAAGCGACTCTAGTCTATCCAACTCGCTAAAAGTAATAGGATTCCATTAATTTTTCCGAGTAAGAAACCAACCCCTTTTTCTTTGTCAGCAACATCGCGAACTAATTGTAAAGGCTCATTTTTTCTCACTAACATAAGCAGAGCTTTTTCATAAACAAAAGCTAATTCACTGTTGAAGGTTACTTTACTCCCAGCAAGAACCAATGCAATGGTGAGTCAGCATGAACACCCTCCATCGTTGTAGAATACATCGGGGCAGCGCACATCGGAGTAGCTATTGTAGCATCGCAGAATCAATCCTCACCATGAACGTACCCTTACGTTGGTCGCCTTTTTGTGGAATATGCTCAACTCAGCGCTTCAATAACAGACCTTTTTTAGTTTTAGCGGGTTCCCTGCTTCCGAAAATAGCGAGGAAACCCGCTTAGAACGTCGGTTTTAAGGCGCAATCTATATTGGAAGTCCCTAAAAGAAATTGCCTCATTTCAGACCGCATTGGTCACCAAAATAACGGTGTTTTCGATTTTGAATGTATATATATATAAATAGTCTGTTCCCGATAAAATTTGGTAGGAAATTATTTTGTCTAATTTTGAATCAGTTCACCGGGACATGTTATTTTGGATAACATGATTTTGAGTTATATTGTGTTATACACTGTATTAATGTTAATGTATGTAAGCGAATATTCGATTCGTTTAGAGCCTTCTTCTAAAATTCAGGAACATAAATATGCTTTAGGTCCTCCCGACAAACCTATGTAGTGTACTGTATAACATACAGTATTCTTTTTCATACATGGCCACTGCGCATGCAGGGACGCCAGCGAACATTTTTTTGTCACTTTTAGCACTTTCCTCCGAAGGAAAGTAGCTATTGAGGTTGGACTCATGACGGAATGTTTGAAAAATTTCTTCAAATATTTATCGATCCTACCTAGTAGACACCGAAAATGACCCCCGTTAAAATTTATATATATATCTATATATATATATATATATATATATATATATATATATATATATATATATATATATATATGTGTGTGTCTGTTAACACGATAGCGACCAGAGTTTTTGTTTTTTCGTCACGAAACTTGGTATATAGCTTTCAATTAGCAAACGATTGAACGAGTTCGTTAACCACCAAAATCGGTCCACCGGAAGGGGGGGGGGGGTTTACCCCGAACCCAAAACACTAATTTGACCATTTCAGCCGTAATATTTGTTATATTTCAACGAAACTTGGTATTCGTACTGGTAATATAGAGAGAAAAGTGAAATATAAAAATAAACTAAATCGGTTTATACGGAGGGGGGGTTTACTCCGGACCGACAATACCAATTCGCCACTACCAGCCGTGATTTTAGGTGTATTTCGACGAAACTCGGTATTCATAGTGGTAATCTACAGGTAAATATGTGTTGTAAAAATAAACTATATCGGTTCATTAGGAGGGGGGTTTACTCCGGACCCAAATTACTAATATACTCATACTGGTCGTAATTTCAGCTGTATTGTAACGAAACGCGGTATACGCCGTGGGTAACTCATGAGAAAGAAGTGTTGTAAAAATGAGCTGAATTGGTCAATCGGAAAGGGGGGTTTACCTTGTAATATACTTCAATAGAAAAGCCAGCCAGACATAGGTTCACAAAGGCGCCGCAAGGAGCGCTAGAGGGACTGTATCCGGTTCCTGCGTTAGATCAAAATACGATAATATGAGGATTTTGTATTTATTACGTAGTGTAGTAGGTACCATGTGTAAACATAACTCTGGAAGCAAATTAATAATTTATCAGTTACTCATTACAAAATTAAAAGAGAACTATTCATGTTTTTATTTTATTTATGTAGGATATTTTAAGCAAATTGTTCTGGAAAGCAGTCAACACTACCCAAATTCTGAGGAAAGTGCTTAGTTATGCAGCTCCTGCGTGACGGACTTTTTTGTAACAGTCATCGATAAAGCATATTTATGCTAAAAAAATCCAATTGAAGGGATCCAAACAGCTGGTAACTTTAGCCAATATTTCTCTTTCTTAACAAAAACAAAATGACCGCATAACATCGCAAAGATATTTTTTTTTCAAATTTCTCGAATCGCCTCGACCACCCGTTGACGTTGATACCCAATATCCCAGAAGATAATAGGCCGCGTGGACAGCCTTCTTGCTGGTGTAGCTTTCCTTGTAAGATTGCTTCATGATGAGATCGGATGGCTGATGGAGTAGGGTTTGGATTCTTGTGGTCAGCACTATGATCCTTCCCAAGGGCTTATAAAAGGGAGGGAGGTTGAGGGTACTGCGGTCCCCACCCCGAAATTGGAAAATTGTGTCATAAAAACATTTAAAATAAATTAAATCATATCAATTAGTATTTTTTATGGGTTTTATAGCGTTTTAATTTACAAACATTCGAAGTTAGAATTCCATACCCCCCTAAATACTCTCGACGCGAGTGCCTTCATTGGCCCCGACCCGATCCGTTGTAGTCACAGCTTGTTAGTTATGAACTTGTAGTGAAGTGAAAATGAATGATTAATTTAAGAAATACCACCTAATAAGCATAGAAACCTTTGATTACCTTGTTGGAGGTATAAAGGAGGAGTTGAGAGGCCAATCAATCTTCCGGAAGTGTTCGTCACTAAAAGAAATCTAGTTAATTTTTAACTGTTACACTACGATAAGAGGAGCATTAGTACTTATATTTTAAAATAATTTATAAGAAAGGTAGCTAGAAGGTTGTAAACATTGGAAGGTTATAAACATCGGATCAGATCCGGTCGGGACCAATGTCGGCAACTCCATTGAGATGCTTGTGTTCGTTTTTCTTCCGACAGTCGGTGGTTATCGGATCGAAACCAATGTAGGTCCACCCTTAGGAATAAACACACAGCTGAATTTAATATGTACAGATTTTTGAACCGACTATGTATTTTCACATTTTCTTTGAATGATTTAAATAATTTGATTTATGATTCCTTGGCATACGCACATCTTTAGCTTCAATGCCTAATATTTTTAGATAATTTCCAAAGATCCAAATTTTATCCTTAAGCAGGCCATTCACGTTCCGACTTGCAGTACGACTTAGTAGGACTACTAGTAGGATAGTCGACTCCACTCACGCTCCGACTTGCTATCCAACTAGCGATGCAACTTTAGTCCTAGTCTGTTTTCACTACTGTGTACGTCGGTCACGAGTCGAAAAATGTATCGAGTGCAGACTGAAGTTGCCCGAAGGTCAAGCACTGACTGAGCTAAGTTGGACGATTTTGATCCAACTCATGCTCCAACTCCGTAGCCAGTTGGATGTCGGACCTTCGAGTCGTCCCTCTAAATGTTCCGACTCGTCCAACTAGACTTCCAACAAGCCCATTCGGAACCACAAGTCGTACTGCAAATCGGAACGTCAATGGCCTGCTAAAAATGTTTCCACCATGTGCATCATCGCCTGATTCTAACATTGCTATTTTGCATTTTAAGAAGTGGAAATAAGAATAAATTACTTTTTCGCATAAAGTTGAAATAGGTAATCACTAAAAAAACAAAGTGTATATTATAAATAAACATAAAATAAACAAGTTGAATGAGAAAAGTCTAAATCGCTAACAATGTTACCGCTAAGATGAGTTCTCCGGGAAAATGGCCCTGATATTTTTCAAAGCCCCCCCCCCCTGCGGATCCCATTTGTTCCTTTTCGCTCGAAATTTGCATATTTATACCGATCAAATGTAATTTACATATAGATATGCCCTCCGGAGAGTTTCGTTTGCCTGGAAAATAATACAGAATACTTTTAAATAAATATATGAAATTCTAAAATCTAAGTTTGGTTTGTCTTACGCCATTTTCTTGTTGAATCTCTTTCAAAGAATCCAGCTTGTAAATCATTTATCAATTTATTATTTGAGAAACCCGCAATGTTAGCGATAGGCAATTACACTTCAGTAATAACGTTAAAATTCAATCCGTATAATTGATGTACTGTTTAATTAAATTTGCTATTTAAAATATATATGTATATGAATTACTTCAAAAGATTTATTTGTAAAATTCTGTAGTATACTTCACGAGGACCCGGATACTATAGAGGTATCTGATTCATGACCATAGGGCACACTAGGGAGATAGTGTGGTCAGTACTATGCTGCGGCCGCCTGATTTTCCCCTTTGTAGTTATCCATTAGTAATATAAAGAAAGTCAGGGTTGCCCAATGGACGGTAAGGGAGGCCGAATTCAACCTATGACCGAAGATACTAGAAGATAAAAATCTTTAGTACTATGCTCGGGATTTGAGCTGAGGTCCTCCAGCATGTTAGTCCAGTGCTCTACCACTGAGCTAACCTCGCCATCCGTTGTAAATTTGAACTGGACCTAGTATCTCCTATAAGTTTTGTGTGATTTGCAAGGTTTTCTCAGTTTGCAGTCCATGGCTATGTGTTTTATTGTTCGGTCCACGTTCAGTGTGAGAATTGTGTTTCTTTTTAAGCAAGTAGTGTCAAATTCTGAGCCTGGTTAATACGACTTCTTTACGTCTTGTGCGGTTCTTGTTAACCAAGCTATTTTTTTTTTTTTTTTTTTTTTTTTTTTTTTTTAACGGCCTATCAACAATTTGGGCTATTAACGCAGAGCTATCTACAGGTTGTCACTCTTTATTGATTTAACGATACATGGTCGGTCGCCCATTCCGGTAATGGCAACGTCTGACGTTGCTCAACTCCAAGCTATTTTATTGTTTAGTCCGATATGATGTTTTGGCACATAAATGTGTTATGACCAGACAGCCAGCGCATCGTCATGCGTTGGAGATGAGCTTAGAGTACAAATGGTTTTCTTGAATGGTTTACGAATGATGCAATGGTATATATTACCCATAGAAAGCTACAAAATCAATAAGTCCGTGCAAATTGTAATATTGCTTATAGTTATTGTTCTGTATATTGTAGTGTTGTAATATCAATACTAATCCTGAACCGTAATTAGGACATGTTTACTCTGATAAATTATTAGTCTGACAGGTATGGCATATAATTATCATGTTTCCTGATTATTAAACCCCACAAAAGTGTCTGCCCTTTTGTAATTATTTTAAAATATGTTTATTGAAGACACTGTTTAAATCGCAGCGTGAATAAAGCACTTAATTTAATATTAAAAATAAAAACTAAATACTTTGTTATTTTTTTTTTATTTTAATTTTAATCGCCTTAAAAGTGTCTGCATTATTTATTATTAATTTTAAAATTACCTTTATTTGAATTTTTTTTTCATTAATAATAGTTGGCTTCTGAATAAAACTCTACTTTTGGGCAATATTGTTTTGCACCTTTCCCCTATGCGCAGTGCCTGGTGTTCCAAAGTATGTCCAGGAAACACATATTTACCTTCTTATCTACCTAAGAGGTATATTATAGCAAAATTTCAGGGTGCATAAAACACTTCATGAAAAGTGCATTGCCAGCTCTCCGACTACTATATATAATACTCATTGGTAAGGTCCTTTAACCCGAAAGACGGACCTTTTGAATAACAGTAAAATATAAAAATAAAAAACTCCAGCGGAGAGAAAGTTGCCCCCCTCAGTATTTTGTAGTGTGTTTCTCAGTGTTGACAGACTATTGTAAACACTAACAGTTTAGTGCGACTCCAAACAAAGCACTGCCCCGTTCTTTCTGAGAAAACTACACTCACAATTAACGAGTATAAATTATTGTAAACAATACCTTGGGGTATTCCATTGTTAACGTCAAGAAGACCTGGAAGACACACACATCTCGTTGGTTTATAACCTTCCCCTGTATCAGCTGTTCCGCTAATGAGTGGTGGGTAAACACAGCCCAAAGAGGATTGATGTGGTGTTCTAACGGCGCCTTGTTAATGTTCCTCTCGCCCACTAGCGCACTCTTGTGGTCTTTCTTCAAACCTTCTTAGGGGGGAAGGAAAACAATGTGCTTGTCGTTCGGTTTGTTTAATGGGGGCTCTTCTTGGTCAAGATGGCGTTAGAGAAAATCCCTTCCCGAGAAAAAATCAAGAACCGATTCACTAAGGGGCCGCCTACATTGGACCCGACCCGATCCGATCCAATAGCCACCGACTGTCGAAAGAAAAACAAACACAGGCTTTTTAATGGAGGTGCCTATATTGGGCCCGACCTGTCCCGGTCCGATGGCCACCGACCCTCGGCCGTTCAAACTTGTTTGTTTCTAGACCGTTTCGGACCGACGAAGCAAAACTGCGCCAAACCATATATTGTGTTTCAAAAAGGTCTACAGCCTCTACATCTTAACTGATTTCAATGTTTTGTTTTTTTTTAATAAAATTTAGAACAACTAGATTAATTCACATTTTTGTTTTTTGCAACTAACCCTTGGGTATACTGAATTGTAATATTGTTTCATTGAGATATTTTATTTATTGTTAAAATCTTTAAATGTCTTGACGTTCATATTTCTACTATTCGGTGGGTTAATGGAAATAAAGATTTATTTAATTAAAGGACTTGCCTTAAATGGTTTATGAAATGTATTTATATGAATATTAAGGTTGTACTTGACACGAATAAGGATTGGCCACATTGGAAACAGCCATTCCCTGAGAGTAAGGAAGAGGACAGTCCAATCAGAAGATATAAATCCTGTCTACAGCAGTAATGTCCAATGTGGGTCTGTGGTCACACTAGACCAGCTGACACCAAATCGTATGTGTGCGTTTCAAGTTCCACCAATGAGGTTCTAGTACTTCATGTAGTTTACCTGTTATATATATATATATGGCTGGACATAAAACGACTTTGCTGTAATGTAGTGATATGTATATGTGTTACAGTATTTATATGTACAGTAAAAATCGATAATATTAAATATATGAAAACATAATGTTAATTAATTAGTTAATCATAAGAGGTTAATTACAAACCATCACAAAATCACAGCATTCTCACAAATTAATAATTTTATTTTTATTAATAGTTTATCGCAAACTGCGGCAATAAAGATTTAGGAAAATAATATATCAATGTTTTCAGTATTAAAACATACAAATAGTTGTAAAAAAAGGGTCGTAAGTAAAGTGCTGTGTGATAACTGAGAGAGTTTAGTTTTCTGTAGATTCTTTGTAGATGTTTCAGTGGCTCACTTAGTAATATATATATATATATATATATATATATATATATATATATATATATATATATATATATATATATAAATCAGTAAGAAAAAAAGGAAGCAAAATGGAAAAATGGGTGTAGCTAAATTTTATCCAAAAGTTTTGTGCTTGAAAATAATTTGAATTTGTCTGTAATATGTTTGCTGTCATCCGAAAGTAATTCATGCATGTTTTGTAGTAAGTTAGTGTTTTGCCTGTCTGCAAAGTCTGCAGTCTGTCAGTAAGTGTAGTTTTGCAGTACTGGCGTGTTGGTCTGTCTTGTCCTGTCATAAGGTACGAGTGAGTCAGTAGAGATTAATTATCAATAGTTAAATAAAAATCCTTATTATGAAAAATTAAATTCTTATCGTTTCCCAAAAAAAGTCACAAGCAATTCAAATCGAAAATGTGAACCAAACAAAACCTAATGCATCATACTAAAATTTAAAAAAATAAATTGTATATTTTCCCAGTGAAAACTGAGTTATTAAAATATTTTAAAATGTTATTAGATACAAAGCGCCAAATAACTTGACATCGATTAGAGATGTTCGTAACAAACCTGAAGCTTTGTTGAACCCAAAAGGCATTAGGCGTGAACCCAAGTGTCCCGTAAAGAGAATTGTCTGGCGATTAAAGCGAGCTAAACATCCAGTCCTTGATACTAAAGCATCCTGCTTAGAATCTTTCAACAGCTAATTCAGGACACTTTGTTCTTCTAGTGTTCCTCTTGGCGTCCATTACTCGGGAATTAACTCTCCTTTTAGGGAAATTACTTCCCGGAAGAACAGAGAGTCCTTATGTTCAAGTGTAGGTACGAGTCTTTAGGACTTCAAGCGTTCTTGTTCCCATATCGTTCCGGAGTTATTATCTCGTGGAATGTTGAAGAACCAACGGCCTTTGAAAACATATCTTTTAATTTTAAAATACCAAAAGTATATATATTCCCTAAAATACGATTACAAATAGACACAACCGCTCGCACGCCTGGTTTTAAACGTGGGAGGTGCACGTTTGAGTAACACCTGTGAAAGTGGCGATGCTAATGAAAGTTTCAACCCCACGATGAATTTTTTAAAGTTGGCAACCTGTAGATAGCCTGGTGTAAACATTGTTGATGCAAATGCGCAATAAAAAATAAATAAAATTATATTTCTTGATGGATAGCGATACCTAATGTACGACGAAAATGAAAAATTCTTGTGTGAAGGTACAAAAACGTTTTATTATAAAAGAAATGATATTCATAAACCTATAAAAGCAAATAATTGACAATTACCTTGTTTATTATACCATTAAGGACCTTCTTCATTATTATACTATAACCTTCATCCGGCCGGAACGTTTCTAGGGGATATATATATATATATATATATATATATATATATATATATATATGTTTACTTTTAAGGTCCAGAGCCTTCCCAGTTAATTGGCTCGCATAGCCTCCGACCAAGAAGGATAAGAAGGGCCCAAATCGCTGACGAGCTCATTCCCTTACCAACGAGCAAGGATGAGTGACTGCCAGAAGAAGCCGGAGAGGAATCCGGTGAAATATCGCGAAGAAAGGAGGAGCAAGACCGCTGGAGAAAGAAGCCGAGTTGCAGAAAACACACACACAAACACACACACACACACACACATATATATATATATATATATATATATATATATATATATATATATATATTTTCCACTTTTTCTTGTTTGTTTTTCTGGCAGGGGGTCGATAAAGCAGTACACTCTTTGTTCACATTAACTGCTTTATTTGTTATATTTCGCCCGACATGTTTCGTGCCTTTTCGCACCTCTTCAGGGGCTTTCCTATGTAACAATATTTCTTTTGTAAATCCAAAACTTTAAATTGTTTACACTAATATACATATCCTGTCCCTAAATAATTTACATTTCAACATATAATTTTTAAACTTAATCTTAATCCTACCTTATCAAGAAGTCCTCTCGTCATGTTGTCTAGCTTGAGTCAGGCGTAGTACTGAAAAGTCATCTATAGTAATTTATATGGCTGTTTGTATCGATTCTTTAGCTATTTTCATGGTATCGATTATTGGTGAAATTTGTTTTGTGAGGTTTAATTTATTATACTATGGAAAATTTGGTGCACATTCTTTAAATCTGTTTTTTTATTTATGGCAGTGTTGGAATTTTTAATTATGTAAATATTTTCTTTGATTTTTCTTTTTAAAGTGTTCCTCTCTTTATTTAAAATGTGAACGTCCTTAAAGTTAAAGTTATGTTTTAAAGTTAGTGCGTGTTCTGTCAATGTTGTCCTGTTTTCGTTTGTGTCTATGCTTTTTGCGTGTTGCACGATTCTCTTTTGCAATAGCTGTGCCGATTCCCCAATGTAGCATGCGTTGCAATCGTTACATCGAATTTTGTATATATTGTTCTTTGTACTTGTTGGTTTAATTTTATCTTTAATATTGCTAAAACTATTTTCTATTTTGTTCCCATATTTCCAACTTATTTTCCCTACGTCTTTACATATTTGTTTAAGTCTATTGGCTATTGAAGGATGGTAATGAAAAGTAAAAAATCGATTTATTTCATTCACATCTTTGTCATTTTCTTTTGTTAAAACCTGTTTTCTCTTTTGTAAAAATAAATGCTCATTCAAAGCTATTTGCTTATTTAAATTCGTATTTTTCATAAAGAATTTTTGAATACATGTCTGTAATAACTTTCGCTTTTTTGAATTGTTCTGTGATTCGGGAGGTTTATCGATTTGATCTCGTTTGCGCTTGTTTTTATTTTCAGTATCATAATTAAGCAAACCTGAAACTAATTTAATTTTTTTAGGTGGCATTGACTCTGTGATAGTATCAGAATATTTTCTTTTCCTTTTGCATTCTATGTCATTAAAAAAGTCGTCAGATATGCTAAAAATTTCAGGTTTAAATTCATATTTGTCATGCTTATTCGGAAGTTCAGTTGGTGTTTTTGTATACAATATACGTTTTTCTGCCCTTTTTATTTGCTGTTCTATTAATGATTTAGGATAGTTGTTTTCTTGAAACATATTTCGCAATTTATTTTTTATTTCGCAAAAATACTTAGAGGAAGTTCTGTACAAAGCTGATAATGTCCGATTGTATAAAATATTCTTTTTAAAATTAAGTGGGTGATTGGAATAAAAATTAATCATTCTTGTTGAATGATACGTCTTTGGTTTCCATTTGTATTCAATAAAATTATCCTCATTTCTCATTAGTTCCATGTCTAAAAAGAGGAAGTTAATAGTTTAAATAAAGAGAGGAACACTTTAAAAAGAAAAATCAAAGAAAATATTTACATAATTAAAAATTCCAACACTGCCATAAATAAAAAAACAGATTTAAAGAATGTGCACCAAATTTTCCATAGTATAATAAATTAAACCTCACAAAACAAATTTCACCAATAATCGATACCATGAAAATAGCTAAAGAATCGATACAAACAGCCATATAAATTACTACAGATGACTTTTCAGTACTACGCCTGACTCAAGCTAGACAACATGACGAGAGGACTTCTTGATAAGGTAGGATTAAGATTAAGTTTAAAAATTATATGTTGAAATGTAAATTATTTAGGGACAGGATATGTATATTAGTGTAAACAATTTAAAGTTTAGGATTTACAAAAGAAATATTGTTACATAGGAAAGCCCCTGAAGAGGTGCGAAAAGGCACGAAACATGTCGGGCGAAATATAACAAATAAAGCAGTTAATGTGAACAAAGAGTGTACTGCTTTATCGACCCCCTGCCAGAAAAACAAACAAGAAAAAGTGGAAAATATATATCGGGTCATCTTTCATAAGAATTAATATATATATATATATATATTACATATACATATAAGAATGGTCCACCAGAATTTCCCTTACCTTCACTTGACTCTTGGCCCCTATAAACGTAAAAATGTTCGGTCGAAATAAATCTCAGGTGAAATGTAGAATATCCAGCAAACAATTTATTTGAAATGTTTACTTCCTATGATTTTTTTGATTATGAACATAATACGTTTCGCTTCCATGACGGACTGCCTGTGCTATGTACCCCTTGCACGATGCCACCAGCACATATTAGTATGCTAGTATTTACTAACATTATTACAGCAAGTTTATTAGTGTTTTTTCCTGTCCAAGAACTAACGAACGATTCGTATATAATGTAGGAGATTTTATTTTTGAAAATCTTATTTGTGTATTGAGATATTGGGACTAGGTGGGACTCCTTCCATTCATAAAAGTGTTTATGAATGAATGTCTGCTAGCAAATCTATGTTTTTATTACCTCGATAGTTCCCTAGAGATGTTCCTGAGGACGATACGAAAACCAGACGCCGACTCCACCTGCTGTTACTACATCATCAGACATTTACTTTAAATATTTTTTTAAATGTTAGAACTATTCAAAAATAGTTCTCTACCACCCTCCCTCCCTCTCTATCACCCTCCCTCCCTCTCTCCCTCCCTCTTTCTCACTCCCTCTCTCCCTCCATCTCTCGCTCTCTCCCGCCCCTTCCTCCCCCTCTCCCTAGATAGCTCCTAGTAAGAAGACCCCTATTATCCGATCCAGCCAGTACCTTATCCATGGACCAATCAGAGCTCCTCCCTGGGCAATCTATTCCTTGATGGACGTGCCCACATCATCATCATCAACACATCCCCTAAGCAGGAAGTGAGCTGTCTTGTCCTCTGACGGAAGTACTCCTGGATACAACCCCTCCCCCCTCGTCCCTCGCCTCTAAAGAACCTGAATATGTTAATGTTGATTTAATCCTAGAGGGTCCATTAAGAAAGAGACTTGGCAGTCGGAGCATAGTGCTAGTCCATTGATAAATCTATCCGTCCGTCGGTAGCTATGATTTAGACTATCGTAATCACGACGAGATCTTTGCCCTGTCCATACCCGAGCTATTTCCAACTCCTGTCGTATCCGCTCTCCGTTCTCGGCTGTCATCTTCGCTTTCTTCAAACTCTAATGGCCCTCCGTCCATGTCAATATCTTCATACGTTTTATGACGGGTGGCGTTTTGAAAAATTGCCTCTGTCAGACTTTTGACATTGGAGATCGTAACCTCACCGTACTTAGACATTCAGGCAGATTTCGACGAGAGCCTTTTACTGCATATATATATATATATATATATATATATATATATATATATATATATATATATATATATACGGTATCCGCCGAAAAAAGGTACCTGCATAGTGTGACAAAAATGAGTTTTGACTTAACAATAGTTTCGGACACTTGAAAGCATGCTCTTTCACGTGAACTTCACCAAAATTCCAAAAAAAAATGTTTAGACCTTTCTTTGGTAATCTTACGTACAGGGCGCTAAAAAAAGATAGGTACACAGTGGATCATATAAATAATGAACGACGTTTTACGACAGGACACATTTTTTTCACCTAGCTTACATTGAAAAGCAGGTACAGAATGTTTGAAATTAAAATCATTATAATTTTTTTTTGGTGCATAATATCATTATTTAGGAAAAATATTTAACGAAGATGTTGAAAAAAGTAATCTATTTCCTTGATGGGAAAAACACGAAGAATTAATGATCAAAAAATAATAAGCTTTTATTAAGAATAAAAAAAATTCAAAAAATAGAAATAAATTAACTAAACTCACCCTCGAGAATAACACAATTATCTAAAAATGAAGTCACAAATTACAAATTTTTAATATTTTTACGTAGGTTTTTTTTCTGAGTTCGAGTTTCGTTTACTCTTTCGGTTTGGCTATCTACGGATGTGGCTGCTGAAGTTACAGATGCCCTGACCAATGATATAAAGAGCTATATGATATATACATATATATATATATATATATATATATATATATATATATATATATATATATATATACATATTTGTATATAGTACATGAGTCGGGTATTCGGAACAGTATTTATTTTAATATATTCATCTGTGGCAGAAGGTCAATTTTATAAAAACACACTTTCTTTCTTCTGTACTCTTTTATTTGGCTCTACATGTTTCACGTCGCTGTGACGCCTCTTCAGGAGCACTTAATCTAAATAAAATAAAATATGGTTACAGCCTATTCCTTAGAGAACCTTCCGCAGGTAGGGCCACGTCTGGACTGATAAGATTAATCATGTCTACTGGGTATCAGCTGTTTAAAATCGATAGTTTTAGGGTAAATGTCGATTTTCCAAAGGAAGTTTTTGTCATTTTATAAAATAATTCATTTTATGTCGTCTTGTTTATTAAATTAAAAAATATTTTATCCAGGTATTTAATATCTGTTTTTTTGTTGACGGTCTTTTTCCTATTTTTAATTATGTGTATATTTTCCTTAATTTTTCTTTTTATAAAAGAGTACAGAAGAAAGAAAGTGTGTTTTTATAAAATTGACCTTCTGCCACAGATGAATATATTGGAAAAATAGGGTCACTGTCTTATAATATAGTATTTATTTTATGTAGTACAATTTTTGTAGATTGAGCCAAGAGATTATAGAACCATAAATTCTCCATATCACTCCCAGTATAGATGCATCGTTGTTTACGTGTAGATAGAAATACATAAAGAAGACAATGTATAGTTGGGATTCGGCTAGGAGAAAAACGTCAGACTTTCAGGAAGAGATCTGTATTTGGACGTTTTGGCTGCACATTGGCAGCCTTCTTCAGCTAAAAAATACAACTTATAAGTAAAAAAATAAATATACAACTTGTAAGTAAAAAACAGGCAGAAATGAGTGTAGTATATACATCAAGACAATAAATTTTAACCAATCTTATTTTTAAACAATGAAAATACGGTAGTTGGAAAGTAAACAGCATGTAGAAAGTAGTAAGTAAACAGTACAAAAAACTAATCAGTACAAAAAAGGAACATTTTTCATATAGTGAGAAAAAACAATCTATTCTATAAGTGAATAACTACCTCCATCTTCATTCATAAGTGAATAACTATCTCCATCTTCACTATGAAATATATAGTAATTATTGTATGGATATAAAAGAACAGATAAGAATTATCTTGAGTCTTGAGATGTTTATTGAATGAAAATACTATAAGTAGGCGATGTGTGTTTATGAATGATTTAGGATTAGTCAGATCTAGATGGAGCAGCTGATTCATAACTTTCCATAAGGAGCCCCTAAGTGGATGAGAGGTTATTCTAGGTTAGAGGTTTTCTAGGTATGCTAGGGATGGTTCGGATTCGTGGTTAACTCAGTCCTATCCCCTCCTTAACATGACAGATTGGGAGAGCTCTGAGATTTCAGGGCTAGGTTGTAGATAGGGACCGAAATTCTCCCAAAGAAAACCAACATTGAAAAAAAGCTATGGTATCATAGTATTGGGCCAAGTTTTAAGCCCTTAATACCTTGCCAAGAACCTAATGATAAACTCTTACATATTTGTGCAGTTCCAACTTGGCCAGTTTTCATTTAATGATTATGACAATCCGATTTATTATAGAGTATCTGGCGTTTAAAAATCCATAACCTGGAGGGAACGTTTCAAGGTTATTATAAACTCTCCGATGACTTAAAACGATCGAGGTGTATGTAACTTAGGACGGCAATCATTTAACAAAAACTGACCAAGTTGAAAATTCCCAAATAAGTGTGAGGGTATTATTAGGTTCTTGACAAGGTAAGAGCCTAAAACTTTGCCAATACTATGATATCATAACTTTCAGAGGCATACTGTTTTTGCACCATCATAGGCAACTTGGCACCATTTTTAACGTAATTGTTTTTGTTTTTTTGTTTTTTTTTGGGGGGGGGGGTATTACTACTTTTGGAAATTGAATTTTGAATTTATGTTTATCATTAACTGGTTCAAAGCTACGAGAGGGTAAATATCGTCTCTAATACTTCTTGTAATAAACACACAGGGTGAATAATCCGGACATTCGCCTAGAGATAGATAGAGAGGGAGAGTGAACGAACGAGAGACATAGAGACAAAAAGAGGGGGAGAGAGGTTACAATAACTTTTCATAAAAAAAAAAACCAAAAAAAAAAACAATAAGATAGTGAAAACCTGTTAAAAACATGAGTTATGATGTCTGAAACGATTGCAAAGAACACTATTTTAGCAGGTTATTCTTGGTGTAGTTATCTGCTGTTGAAAATGAATTACTGCACCCAATCTGATAACACATATCAGGACATTGGAAGAGAATGGGCGAATCAGGAATTCCGGATGTTGGGAAATCGAAGTCAAAGTGCTTCAGGATAGCGAAAGCGAATTTTTACTCTATAAAAAGCTGATTTATAACCCTGATTGAAATGTATGCTATTGAAATTCAATTTTATAATTTATACGAGTGATTTATGGTTAACAAAATGCTGTGAGTGGAGTTTCAGACCCCGGATTCGCCCTTGAAAGCGGGACATTGAATGTTTCATAGATGATGGTCCTATTCACTTTAACTTGAAACTCTTAAGGCGAACCAGAGAAACAAGGCGAAGCATCGTGTTGCCTACATCCTTCTCAATCAGAAAAAAAAAAATAACAAACAAGTCGATTTTTTAGATTCGCCCTTACTCTTCCAAGATCCTGATGTGCTGGGAACCTTACCAAATGTAAACTATTTTTATATATTCTGTATAATATATATATATATATATATATATATATATATATATATATATATATATATATATATATATTAGACATGCAATCGACGGAACAGTGCTATGTTGTGTTCCTTATGCAGAACGTTGACTCGTCGTGAGTGATGGCCTAAGGGGAACACGGTCCGGTGCCAGGCGATATAAAAAGATTGTAACTTCCCTACCTGGTGTCCGTTCGGAGAGAGGATACAGCTGTCGTATTTTGGAAGCCATTCAAAAAGCCCCAGGCAGAATGGGCTGAAAAAAAATCCGCGTTTTGACGGGAAGAAGAGAAGAAGCTGCCAAGATATTGACATGCATCAGCCGGACGAGTCAATAGCCGAGAAGTCTTGAGTCAATAATATTGACTCAATTCTCTGACATATTATGTCAGAGATTTGTGTCAATTGTATCCGGTGATTTCATTTACTTTTTATGACACTCTATAAGCGGAAACTGCTCCTTCAATTCTTATCAATATATTATCTATTATCAATTTATTGGCCGCATTAAATCGTAAACACAAAATAAAATTCCTAGCTTTAGACCTATTCATTTTTAAGCTTTAGGTACTTTGTAGAAAGAAATCTTGTAAAACACAAATATTTATTTTTATATTTCTCAAAAGATTTTTAATAACTTGTTTTAGATAACAATTCGCAATTTGCCATCAAATGTGCAATTCAATAAGAGTGAGATGTAAATATTTTTTTATCCTTTGAGTTCATGGACTGCTGTGGTCATAAGCGCCATTCTTTTTAACTAAAAAAAAATCAATCCCGTAACAGGCCACAAGGGCCCAGAGGGGCAGATACTGTAGAGGTATCTGATTCTTGACCATACGGCACACTAGGGAGATAGTGTGTTCAACACTATGCTCCGGCCGCCTGATTTTCCCCTTGGCTGCTTCGACTGCTAGAGTCAATAGCACCCAAGGTACCCATTATTAATTAAATTAATTAAAGGCTGGGTGAGCCTAGGGACGATCTGGGACCCCAAATCCAACCCTCGAACGGTAGCACTAGAAGATAAAATCTTTAGTGCGCGCTCTGGTTTTGAACCTGGTCCTCCAGTTCATTAGTCGAGTGCTCTACCACTGAGCTAACCTCGCCCCCTCTTTATTAACTAAGTAATATTAAAATCTAATAACACAAATAAAGTTAAATTATAGAAAGGTAAAAATTTTTCCTACATCTTGACTCGAACCATGGGCGTATATGAGGGGGCTGCAGCCCAAAAATCGTTAAAAATGTGTCATACAAACCTTTAAAATAAATTAAATAAGAACACTTAGTTCAGAAAAATAATGTTTTTGTGGTTTAATAGCGTTTTAATTGGCTAAATATTCCAAATATTGGATATTATCAATATATTGGCCGCATTAAATCGTAAATACAGACAAAAATACCTCGGATTAAAGCTACTTACTATATAGCTTTAGGAACAAATAGAATTAAAGGGCGTACAGCAATAATGAGGCAGCTACTATTTTTCACGTTTTTGGCAAATTAAAAGAAAAACCTTAATATTTAGTTTCTTGATACTTTTTTTAATACTTGATCATAACATATCGACCTACTTATGAAAGTAAATCCAAAAAGACCCTATCCTACCTTTTTTTAGTGTGATTTGTCAGGTATAATAATTTGGAGCTGACTCCTTATTGCGCCTCGCTCTATAAAAAAAAAAAAAAAAAAAAAAAAAAAAAAAAAAAAAAAAAAAAAAAAAAAAAAAAAAAAAAAAATTTACGACTTTTTCAATTAAAATGAATGAAATTTTTATTTTGACCACATTTATTTTATTTATTTATTTAATTATACTGCCTCTACCCGTATGAGTCATTGGCAGTTCTATGTTTCTATATTTCATGATAGAGGCCTATATCTTTGGTATATTTGAATACCTTTTGTACAGCCCTTTCGTCGTCCTGTAAGATTTCAGCAAGGTTGCCTTCAATGTTGTTCACTTTTCTCGCCAGTGTGTATCCAGTACATTCTGTTAAGAAGTGTTCAACAGTTAATATAACATTGCAATGTTTACAGGTGGGAGGGTACAGTCCTTTCAGGAGATAACTGTGGGTTAATTTAGTGTGGCCAATTCTCATTCTTGCCAAAACTACTTCCTCCCTCCTGTTCAGGCTTTCAGGGGTTTTCCAAGTATTTAGAGTTATTTTAATGTTTCTTAGTTTTGTTTCTTTTTCTAACCATTCCTTAGTCCACATTGTTAATACTTGTTTTTTAATAAATACTTTTAAATCTTATCCGCACACCTCTGCCACTTTTATGCTATCACTTTGTTCTTTTCTTGCATTATTGGCTTCAATATCTACTTTCTCGTTAAGTTCAATGCCCATGTGGGAAGGAACCCATAAAAGAGCAATATCTTTATTTTGTTTTGCAAGATTTTCCCCAATTTCAGCTATTATAGGATGGCGGTTCTTGAGTTTTGGTAGTGCCCTCATCACGCTGAGTGAGTCCGTGATGATAAGGTTCTTGTTATGTTCTTGAAACCTAGTATCTTCAATGGCCTGCCAAATCGCGAAAGATTCTCCCGTAAATATACTGTTTGCTTCATGCATGTTATATCTTTTGCAGAAGTTGTCCCTCAAAAAGGCACATCCTATTTGGGAGTCAATTTTTGATGCATCTGTATAGGTTTTAGTGTAGTCTGTGTACTTTTGAACATGTTCCAAAACACTTGTTTGATAGATGATTTGGTTTGTAGTAGATTTGGTGTGTTTTGTTAAGGTGAAGTCAAGGATTATTTGCTTGGTTTTCGATAATGGCATAACCTCTGGTGGAAATGCAAATACGTCAGGTATATTTAAGTCGAGTTTGTCCACTATTAATTTAATTCGATATTTGAAATGTTTAGGAATCCTCTGGTGTCCGTGGAGGTTGTTCTGATCTATAGCGAGCAGAGATTCATGCAGTCTCCTCTCTTTGAGTGATACATGGTAAGACAATGTAAGGTAAGCTCGTCTCATTGCTAAAGGCGGTTCCACACTTTCAGCTAATTTTATAATTCCCAGACCACATTTATAATTCAGGAAGCTCATATGACAATAAATGCAACAAAAAAAAAATCAATTAATGCAAAATTCTGTCTTATTCGGGCTCTGTTTCTGTCAAAAACTTCATCTTCAGTGTGACGTTTTAATGCGTTATAGAACTGCATCTCATTTTCTCCGACATATTTGTGTGCAACGATCATTTCGTTTCTTAATTTTTAAGAGCAGGGGTTGGCTGTAAGCAGATGGCAAGTAAATAGTGGGCCTCACACTATCACATATAATTGGACATTATTCACGGATGAAATTTACATTTAATGATTATAGTAAATCTATAAAAATTGAATAAAAATTAAATAATTTAGAGCCTCCTGCTCAAATTCAGGAACAAAAATATGCTTTAAGTCCACCCTACATACCTATGTAATGGACTGTATAACATGAAGTCTTCTTTTTCGTAGATGGCCACCGCGCATGCTCGAACGCCAGCGGACACTTTTTGTAACTTTTATTTTTTTTCAGTTCACGCATCGCTAAAGCATATTTATGTTAAAAAGTCCGTCACTCAAGAGCTGCATAACTAACCACTTTCCTCAGAATTGGGTAGTGTCGATTGCATTCCTGAATAATTTACTTAAAATAACCTATATAGATAAATAAAATAAAAACATAAATAGCACCTGTTTCAATTCAATACAAACATAGTACAATGTAAATCCCCCTCCCCTTCCGATAGACCGATTTAGTTCATTTTTACAACACTTCTTCCTTATTAGATACCCAGGACGTATACCGCGTTTCGTTACAATACGGCAGGAATTATGAAAAATTTTTCCTCTTCAGTTGACCACAACAAATACCGAGTTTCATTGAAATATAACAAAAATTACGGCTGGTATTGACAAATAACTACTTTGGCTCCGGAGTAAACCCCCCCCCCCTCCGGATGGACCGATTTTGTTGGTTAACGAACTCGTTCAATCGTTTGATGGGGGAATGCTACATACCAAGTTTCGTGGCAAAAAAACAAAAACTCTGGCCTGTATCGTGTTAACGGACACATATATAACTATATATATATATATATATATATATATATATATATATATATACATATATATATATACATGTATATAAATATATATATAGATATATATAAATTTTAACTCGAGTCATTTTCGGTGCCTCCTAGGTAGGATCGATAAGGATTCGAAGAAATTTTTCAAAAATTCCGTCATGTGTGCAACCTCAATAGCTACTTTCCTTCGGAGGAAAGTGCTAAAAAAAACATCGAAAATTATAAACGATCTTGCAGCTGGCCTCCTTGCAGATGACACTGACGACACCTGGTCACACCGCTAATGTAGTCCTTTTGGTAAGCTCTTATTTCCAAAAATGATTCGCGAATCCTAGCGATCAGATGGTTTATATCCCGAATGGGAACTATGTACGCTTCCGACTTGCAGAGGGAGAGTACATGGTGTCGAGTGTACTTCCTAGCAAGAAATGCCCCTGAAGAGGTGCGAAAATATGCACGAAACATGTCGGGCCTAGTAAATAAAGTAGTGTGAAGGAAGGATTACTGCTTTTAAGACCCCAAGCCTCCTAAAATTTGGGAGAATATATACATATATATATATATATATATATATATATATATATATATATGTATATATATATATATATATATGTATATATATATATGTATATATATATATATATATATATATATATATATATATGTATATATATATATATATATATATATATATATATGTATATATATATATATATATATATATATATATATATATATATATATATATATATATATAGCAGGTTTGAATTCTATAACTAAACAAGCAAATTGGAAATCATAAATAATATAATCCCAGATATTAAATATTTAAATTTCTTTCAGGTATTTCTAAAATTGTAATATTGATTATGTGTAATACATTGGATATAGAGGTAATCCCGTGCATCCTTTGACAGTTCTTATCTCTTATCAATACTGTTTGGAGTGAATCAGCTGATAGAAGGCGGGAATCTTTCAAAGTCAAAGGGCAATATTTACTCTCAAAGCAAATCATTTATCGTCAAGAGGTTCTCATCTTTTAGTCAAACACAGTCAATCCCTGAATTGAAATATCTTTTTCTTCCGTTTTATTATAATTGCATTTGATTATTCTAATATTTAGTTAGCTTTTTCAATATTAACTTTCAATGATTTGCAATGAAAACATTAAGCTCTTATTAATTCCTTTCAAAAAAGAGAATTTTATGTAAACCAATATATCTTTATGCTTTTTGCATATAGAAATTATTTAACATTTTCAGTATATTATTTCAATAAATGTTTTATTCTTTTTTATAGTAATTAATAATAAGGATAAGTAGTTATTAGGGCTTTCAATTGAAATAATATCTATAATAGAGAAATATATTTTTTCTGCCGAAGTTTCTCAATAAATGTTTCTTTAGTATCATCTAGTAGTTCTGAAAATTTAGTATCATTGGCAGTTTTCAAATGAAATTTGCTAATCTCTGATTCCATAATAAATTGGTAACCCACGCCGAACCTAGGTTATCAAAAGCTGTTCGAAGCAGAACAACACGAATTTCCACAAACTCTTTTTCGCTTCAGGCCTGATCTTCAAGTATCAAAATACTCCAAATATTATTGGCAAATGTCCTCCAAACGCCCATGTTGATTTCCTAACCAATGGCTCTGTTACGTTCAGCACATATTGCTAATGAAATATATATATATATATATAGAAAATGCTTATGAGGAAATGGTGCCGAACATAAAGGAGCCTATTATTGAGGCTAAATGATCGACAATATAGAGTGAGAAAAAAATTGAATTATTTATTTTAGAAAACAAAAGGGAAAAAAATATCTCCTTGTGGAGCAGATGCTGGTTAGTATGTTAGCGTGAATTAAAAAAAAAAAGAAAAAAAAAAAATATTAGCTTATGTGCGAAAAAAAAATAATGAAAAATACAATTATGAATAATTCCTAAGGGACTCAAGGCTGAACTAACTAAGGGCGGGCAGCTCGCAAATCGGCGGTAATCTGTTGACGAGCCCGTAAGGTGCTGCCCTCACTCGAAGATTGCACCGGGAGGTGGCGAAATCTGCAGGCTAGATGGTGAGTCAGTCGTCCTATCGCAGAGATAGTGGTGATCCGCAAGAGGATTAAAGATCGACAAATAACTGCCTCAGGTTCTAACTCTCAGTTGCCACACTATTCCCCTTTAGCTAGACGCTACAATACTTGCAATACAATAATTAAATAAAAGAAAATAAATAATTGGTAATTTATTCTACATGGTCTCTCACAGGCACATATCAACATAATCATAACTTAGGATAAGTTCTTATATATAGTACCTCCCAAATTTCAAACCAAAAACCCCATATATTCCAATATTTTTGTTTTAGACCTTTCCTGTACATACCATCAAGAAGTATCAACTGGTTGAAACAGGAGGGATCTTCGAGAATAATTTTCGAGCTTATATCGTCCCTACCATGTCAAACTATCGAATATGAAAATCGGAGCAAACTAGCGAACGAACATATTCGATGCATTGACGAAATAAGGCCCGGTGCAGACTGAAGAAACTGGTTTCATGAAACCTATTTCATTAGAGCGTGTACGTAGAATAAACTGTTTTCCATCAGTTTCGTGATTGATTCTGACGACGATGCACTTGTGTTGCTCACCCGATGATTAGGGATCACACAAACACAGCTGTTTTGTTGAAGCTCGCCAACTAAAGCAGAGATCCTGATAAATTTAAGGATTCTTTTGGATGTCGAAGCCAGTTTTTGATCGCTTATTAGAACTACTAGATCCATGAACGTGAAACTGAAGCAATAGAAAACTTATCTAACGAATTTCATGAAACCGGTTTCATGATACTCTGTGTGCACCAACCTATAGTTTTCTATCTAGCTGTTTCATGAAACTTGAGTTTCACGAAACTAGTTTAATGAAACCAGTTTCTTCAGTCTGCACCAGGCCTAATATATTGAAAAATGGTCTTATTCGATACTTTATTTACGTCATTTCTGGCTATTCTAAAGGGATTAGAATTGAGAAAATTTGCGACAAACCGTATCTTCGGCAATTCAAGAGCAATCTATTGAATCTGAAAAACGAGAGATTTTTTATATTAGATAGTTCGACATGGTTGCGACGATATGGTTGTAAGTGTACCTAACAATTGTAATTCTTTGTACATATAAGAAGAATTAATTAAGGTCATGTTTTTACAAAATTCAAGAGGTAATATAAAATTCTGAACCGATACACATTACCAAATCTATTATGTAAAAAGATTCCTCTATAGTTAGATGACATTTATTGAAAAGTTGAGATTCGAAGCCCTATTTTATACAGGACTCGGACACACTATCTACTCTGTCATTGGAGGGCCATCGTTACAAGGGATGTTATTGGAATTACATACCTTTTTTCCGATTCGTAAATCGTAAGTGTTGATGTAATTCTGCACGTTTTAAACAGTTTTTTTTTTTTTTTTTTTTTTTTTTTTTTTTTTTTTTTTTTTTTTATTTTAGATATTTTGTGAAAACTCCATATTTTTACATTTTTGTCAAAACTCCATATTTTACTTATTCTGCCGTAACTACATATTTTTGCTTGATATTTTAATATTCATTTTATTTTGCTATAGAAAAAATAAAAGGAAAACCGGAAAGCCCATTGAGTCTAGATCACTGTGTCTTTTCTAATTGCAAGCAGCAAAGGTGGCTGGGAGCCATGCCTCCCCGGCGCTAATGGTCTAGGAGCAGATGCGTTTTAAAAAATATATAACAAATTATTGTGTAACAATTATATTATTTCTTTAATCTATTCTCTAAAACCAATGAACTAGTGAAAGAATCGTTCCGATATCATTTTCCAAACTCGAGATATAAAATAATAAATTCTCAACCTATTTTATTTTATTTCTTAGCTCCTAAGGCGCATTGGGCGGAACGCTCGGACACGTGTCGACTATTTTTCGATGCAGAACCACCAGAAAAAAAAATGGGCCTGATCAGTGACGCCAACCAGTCCATGCCCCCTAGTGAGATTAGACTGGCGTCGTTTCACGTTAGACAATTTAAAAATTCATGTTGCAAACAATTTTCTAATATAATGTTCATCTGTAGGAATTTTCAACTTCTTTTTTTTCCCCTTTTACAATGAGTTCCTCATTTTTATTTTAGCTTTATTTTTCAAAATGTTATAGTGTCCGCCATTTTGTTCTACATATTTTCAACTTTTATTCTTTTCATTTATAATAAAAACGTTCCTAATTATTATTTACGCGTTTATTTTCAATATTTTATAGTGTTTTAGGTATTTGTTTACTAAATATTTTCAATTTTTTATTACATATTCCATAATAAATTGTTAACTATATATGTGTACATATATTGTATTCTATTTTACATGAGCATCCATTCTCTAATGATTACTATGTTATATAGAACATGGCGGTTAACTTCTCAAGGAGACTGGACATATTTAGAAAATTGCCCTAAATAACGACAGCTGTCAGTTCTTCTTGATGAATGGAGCTAGCAGCTGTCTGCTCGTAGTTATCTCTACAGATATCTTATTCAGGATAGAGCGGAGGTTATGAATGGAAATTAATAAACATTAATACTACAGAAAAGTATTTATCAATGAAAATTGTATTCAAAAGTACCGTGCCTTTTGTAAGTTGCATTTGATGCTATATATAGGCAGAGTGTGTGGATTGACAGGACACATCGGCTTAGAGGGGCAGATACTTCAGAGGTATCTGTTTCTAACCTATATATATATATATATATATATATATATATATATATATATATATATATATATATATATATATAAATCACGTGTATGTCTGTTTGTTCCTTATAAAAATCCACACCGTTTGACCGATTTTCACCAAACGTTGCACACAGGAAGATCTTGACCCGGCGAGAGTCTTAGGCTAGGTTAAAATCGTCTATGACTCACAGTTCGAAACAATGAACCCAAATAGTTACAGATTTGCGTTATTAGATTTTAATTAATCGAACATCAGACGCACTCAAACATTCCAATCCAAGGTCCTAAGAACGATGCTCCTTTTTACGTTTCCAACCTCAACCTCCATAAAGACCTCAATATCCTACTCGTTAATGATGTTGTATTATCCAGATTCCAACGTTTCCATCCTAAACTTTCCACTCATCAAAATCCTGAAGTCCTCTCCCTATCAAGGGTCAACTACCCACTCTCTCCACCGAGACAATTTTAATATTAATTATTTGGTTTCAAATTTATTTTTGAATTTTTTAGATGCAGAAAGTAGGTGTAGCATAGCACGCCGGGTAAAAGCTATATATATATATATATATATATATATATATATATATATATATATATATATATATATATATATATAGCTCTCTCTCTCTTTGTGCTTACTTTGCACTACTTGGTTTATGTTGAAGCACTCCTCTAAGGACCACCTGGGAGTTGGAAGCTTGAAATGTCGTCCATCTCGCAGGGTCGACTAGATAGCGTAAAACTTAAAGAATAAGTATGGTAGATATGCAGCATGCATAAACTACAAGGCAGAGCGATTGATTGTGCATATATATTCCGGGAGGGATATCATGGTCAGTAAATTCTCGGAGAACGGGCTAACCGTATGCAAGTCAGGAACATTCTCCGACGAACAGCGGGTTCTGTTGTCATCATGGTTTCCAGGATTTCGACGACGAGGTGACGAATACCTTTACAATGACTCGAACACACTTTTTCAAGGATTCGACGTGTACCGCTCTCTCTCATACCCCCCCCCCTCTCTGTCACTCTCTCTCACTCTCTCTCTCTCTCTCTCTCTCTCTCTCGCTCTCTCTCTCTCTCTCGCTCTCTCGCTCGCTCTCTCTCTCTCTCTCACACACACTCTCTCCTCCCCTCTATTACGTTATCGTAGACCGCTGAAAATGAACCTTTCAAATTTCTTGCAATTATCCACTATATTCCATTTGATTATCCATATATTTCACGGTCCGAATTTTAGCTCAAGTCAAGGACGGTGTGACAGGCCAGATGATAAATAAACAAAATTATAAAAAATAGTCTTCTTTATTAAAATAAAATAAATAATAAGCATCTGACGATAATAATAAATGAAAATCAAATTAAAAGCTTCCGTGTCCAATTCACCACACAAACACCACAATCCACTGATTTCGGGGATCACAAAGGAATGCTTCAGATAAACACGAGGTACTGCACAACAGCTGATGAGCTAGTAATTCATTACCCGCGCAAGTAATCAATTATTAATTTACTAATTAGCGAGTTGCAGGCGGCGCACACTGGGGAAAACACCTACTTTAGGGCGACAAAAGTCGAAAGTGTGATGTCATCGTAAAAAGTCATTTTACGTGTCAACACGTGCTAGAGTCTTCTATTCATTGAAAACCGAACGAGATTTTTTATCTAGTTTAATCCAGACCTGTCTAAGACAATACGGAAGGCAACCATTGCTAGTCTCTAGCTCTATTACGCTGGAACAGCAACATTGCAACCCCAACTTCTAACATACTCAGTAATTTGTTGCTAATTTGTTGCTAATTTGTTACACTATTTTCAAATTTGTCGCTCCAGCCGTTTCCGAGAAAACGTGGCTGTGCTAGCGTAATATTACGCCAGCACAGCCACCCCCGTAACTTTTGATCTAATTGTCTCACGAAATTCAGATTGGTACGAGAATTTGTTGCTAATTTGTTGCTCTAGAATGACACCAATCACGAATTTGTCGCTCCAGCCGTTTCCGAGAAAACGTGGCTGTGCTAGCGTAATATTACGCCAGCACAGCCACCCCCGCAACTTTTGATCTAATTGTCTGACGAAATTCAGATTGGGACCTGAATTTGTTGCTAATTTGTTGCTCTAGAATGACACCAACCACGAATTTGTCGCTCCAGCCGTTTCCGAGAAAACGTGGCTGTGCTAGCGTAATATTACGCCAGCACAGCCACCCCCGTAACTTTTGATCTAATTGTCTGACGAAATTCAGATTGGTACCTGAATTTGTTGCTAATTTGTTGCTCTAGAATGACACCAATCACGAATTTGTCGCTCCAGCCGTTTCCGAGAAAACGTGGCTGTGCTAGCGTAATATTACGCCAGCACAGCCACCCCCGTAACTTTTGATCTAATTGTCTGACGAAATTCAGATTGGTACCTGAATTTGTTGCTAATTTGTTGCTCTAGAATGACACCAATCACGAATTTGTCGCTCCAGCCGTTTCCGAGAAAACGTGGCTGTGCTAGCGTAATATTACGCCAGCACAGCCACCCCCGTAACTTTTGATCTAATTGTCTGACGAAATTCAGATTGGGACCTGAATTTGTTGCTAATTTGTTGCTCTAGAATGACACCAATCACGAATTTGTCGCTCCAGCCGTTTCCGAGAAAACGTGGCTGTGCTAGCGTAATATTACGCCAGCACAGCCACCCCCGTAACTTTTGATCTAATTGTCTGACGAAATTCAGATTGGGACCTGAATTTGTTGCTAATTTGTTGCTCTAGAATGACACCAACCACGAATTTGTCGCTCCAGCCGTTTCCGAGAAAACGTGGCTGTGCTAGCGTAATATTACGCCAGCACAGCCACCCCCGTAACTTTTGATCTAATTGTCTGACGAAATTCAGATTGGTACCTGAATTTGTTGCTAATTTGTTGCTCTAGAATGACACCAATCACGAATTTGTCGCTCCAGCCGTTTCCGAGAAAACGTGGCTGTGCTAGCGTAATATTACGCCAGCACAGCCACCCCCGTAACTTTTGATCTAATTGTCTGACGAAATTCAGATTGGTACCTGAATTTGTTGCTAATTTGTTGCTCTAGAATGACACCAATCACGAATTTGTCGCTCCAGCCGTTTCCGAGAAAACGTGGCTGTGCTAGCGTAATATTACGCCAGCACAGCCACCCCCGTAACTTTTGATCTAATTGTCTGACGAAATTCAGATTGGTACCTGAATTTGTTGCTAATTTGTTGCTCTAGAATGACACCAACCACGAATTTGTCGCTCCAGCCGTTTCCGAGAAAACGTGGCTAATGTACTAAATAGGTCTAATGTACTAAATTTGGTTTGCTTATTCCAAAACTGTAATCGTTTTTTGTTTTTGTTTTTCTACCACGTACCTTTTTTACACAAATAGCAGTTATACCTTAAATGTTTTAATGTAGCTTTGTGTATATACAGCTGAAAAGCAATCAGAATGCGAACAAATTGTGCTGATAACATTGTTGAATTTATGAATGTGCTTCATAGCAACATAACAATGTAACAGACAAAAATAAATGCCTTATGGAAAGTGCAATCCATGTTAAAGTAGCTTTAAAAAAAATAAAATCCCTCATCTACGTATAAGTGATGAACAATTTGAAAATCTTACAACTGAAGGCTCTAGATGTTCGGATCCGGTTAGGCGAAATAAAACTTTTTGTAATATTACCAAACGAGCGACTGATTTTTCTAATAAATTAACCATTACCTTTTTATAATAATGTGAAAAATTATATGACATTTCTGAAAGTTAAAGTTTTTAAGCGCTTAAAAAAATTGTTTTCTATTTTTTAATAACTTTTAGTACAAATATTTTTTCCCCTTATGACTGCTATGAAAACATTCACAAGGAAACTAAAAAAAGTCCGACTCGCAGGAACTGCGTCATCTTAGCCCGGTTCCGTTCTTACCCCTAGTGTCATCTGTAAAGATTGGAATACAAACATTTATTTTTATATTTTAAGAAACAAACATCTAAACAGTGACATACCGGAGAACGGGAGATTATAAGAATCAGCCTTCACAGGAATCTGACAGTACCTAGTAGCTACAGGAAATTCACCGCTTCCTCCCGCTCATTCTTAACTCTCCTGGCTTGTCCACGTGATGTTATGTTTACATACCTGGTAACAACACCTCTCGCAGGCTCAATACGTTAACTAACATTGTCAACGTTATTAGAATAGAAACAATTAAATACATTTCTCTGTTATATTATGTTCTTACTTATGTTTTTTATTAATGTATGTTTTATTGTATAATTTAATTTATTTTTCTTTCTTTATTTTAAACATCGTTTTATTTATAAAATGTATTTAATTTAAATAAATTTCATTCACTTTGTTTTTTATAAATAAATATTTTGTAGAATATTTGGCCTACTTTTCTTTTTTTTTAAATAATAACTCATGTTTCATCATTTTTATTTGCTCATCTTTTTTTTTTCGTTTCGAATGTTATTTACTGTTTATTTTTATGTCACTATATATACATATTTATTGATGAATTATAAATTAACCAAATTATTAATGATAATAATATAATAGGTTAAACTTATTCTTCGTACCTATTGAAATAATTTTATCACCTAAAAAAACCTAAAATGGATTTTTAAATAAAAACCTACAAAGGCCTATTTTTTGAACCTACCTATTGAAAACATTTTTATCACCTAAAAACCCTAAAATGCAATTTTAAATAAAAACCTAAAAAGACCTCTTATGCCTGTTGCAAAAACCTAATTGGGTGCTTATTTTATCCTAAAACTCCGGTCCCTAGTAATAATCTATGAATGACTTATAAATAAATAAAAACAGCCTTTATATTTATTTAATTAAAATATGAATAAGTGCTGCATAAATAATGTAAGAATTGTTAAAATTTGTTTACTGATTTTGCGGATGATGAAGTCGTTACTTCTCCAGATGTGGATTCTGTAGTTGGAGTAATAAATGTCGGTATCAGAATATTCAAGGAAAGTGGTCTGGAGATTAACCCAATGAATCCTCGGCTATTATTATTATTATTGATACGGGAAATTTAGTGAAGGGAAAGCTTTTTTTCAAGCGAAATTCGCGCGAAAAAAATCGCAATGCTTACATTTTTGAGCTCATTTTCTTGCAGGTACCTGCTCGTTTAATAGGTTTCTTAAAATAGAAAACGAATGAAACCATTTTTAAGACAATATCTGTAACCGTTTTTGAGAAAAGTGGAACAAATGTTTCTGTAACTCATTTCTTTGGCGGGTACTTAGAATCATGGGATTTAATTTAAATATTTTCTACAACTTTTAAATTCACCTAAACCTAAGATGTTTAAATTTCGGTTACATTTTGAGTTACGTATTCGAGAAAAATATTAAGGGATGTCCCGTAAATGTGTAATCAAATTTTGAGAATGGATAGTACACTTCAAAAGGAACAGGGAAGTTTATATAAAGTATGGTTCGATTCTCAGTAAGGGAGATATTATACTTTTTCTGTTTCCTTAAAGATTGCTTATTTTTTTACAAACAAAGCTACAGTAGGCTCCGTCCGAGTTGGTCGGACAGAAAAGCAAATGATACCCGGAGGTTTAGTTTCAAAGCTGGTAAGGGAATTCATACATTCAGGGATTTGCATACTTCAACTACCTATCTTCATATTAGGTATTTACATTACCTCATGTATAACAGACCTGTGTATATATGGTATATATATATATATATATATATATATATATATATATATATATATATATATATATATATATATATATATACCATATATACACAGGTCTGTTATACATGAGGTAATGTAAATACCTAATATGAAGATAGGTAGTTGAAGTATGCAAATCAATATATATATATATATATATATATATATATATATATATGTGTTGTTTGTTCGGCATCTGTCTCCAGCGGTCTTGCTCCTCCTGTCATCGCAATATTTCGCCGGATTCCTCTCCGGCTTCTTCAGGCAATCATTCATCCTTGCTGGTTGGTAAGGGAATGAGCTCGTCAGTGGTTTGGGCCCTTCTTATCCTTCTTGGTCGGAGACTATGCGAGCCAATGAACTGGGGAGGCTCTGGGCCAATCGGGTTCCGTCTGTGTCTGTTCACTTCCTCGGTCGTCCGTTCGGGGCGCTGGTGGTCCTGTATGAGTGGATTGTCTCCAGTCTTCTTCAGGATGGCCCGCCAGGTGTTGGAGAGGATGAGTCCTTCTTCTCTATTGAAGTTGGCTGGATTTTTGTGGATCTCAATCGCCTCTCTGATGAGTCTCCTGTTCAGCGTGTCTTCCTTAGCCAGGGTCTTGGCTTGATCAAACAGGACTTGTCTGGGGCACTCTTCTCCATGTGTTGCCACAGCAGAAGTTTTGGTGCGTCCCAGCCTGTAGTCTGCAGCGTGCTGCGCGATTCGAGTGGCTACCTTCTTCCCTGTCTGTCCTATATACACTTTCCCGCAGTCACATGGTAGAAGATATACACCCTGGTCTTGCAACCGCTGCTTGTCCTTGCTTTTGCTCAGCCAATCCCCGATTTTGTTCAGCGGCTTGTAGGCGACCTCCATATCCTGTTTCCTAAATAGTCTGCCTAGCTTCTCGCTGACCCCGCTGACATACGGTAGGGTAATTCTGTTTCTAGTTTGTGTTTCCCTCCGGTTACTCTCATCACGGTGGCGATTTTTCACCATCCTTATCGTTCGGGCCAACTTCTTCCGGTCGTATCCATTCCCGGCTAAGTCGTCCGTCAGTTGACTGAGTTCTGCTCTTAGGAGTGATTCGTTACTGCACAGAGTTATAGCTCTGTGTGTCAGTGTCTTAACCACTCCCATTTTTTGTGCCGTGTGGTGGTGAGAATCGGCGTGGAGGTATCTTCCTGTGGCCGTGGGTTTCCTGTATACTGTGTGCTCCAGTTCACCGTTGGTTCCTTTCATGATCAGGAGGTCCAGGAAAGGCAATCTGCCATCCTTCTCTTCTTCGATGGTAAATCTGATAGCTGGGTGCAAATTGTTCATGAGATGGAGGAATTTTTTGAGTTCCTCTGCACCATGTTGCCAGATTGCGAAGACATCGTCCACGTATCGCAGCCAAAGCTTCGGTTTGTGTTCGCTGCCCTCGATCAGTCGCCTTTCGAAGTCCTCCATGAAAATGTCAGCCACAACTGGTGATAGGGGACTACCCATGGCCACTCCATCCTTCTGCTTATAGATGATTCCCTTGTACTGGAAGTAGCAGGAAGTTAGAACTAGTTCAGCTAGTTCCATCATCCCTCCCTCCAAGAATTTATTGTCTTTGATGATCTGGGTAGCATCTTTAGCTGGAAGGTTGGTGAAGAGGGACTCCACATCAAAGCTCACCATCAGGTCTCCTTCTTCGAGCCTTGTGTTTTTTAGGATTTCCACCAAGTGAATGGAATTTCGTACTGCCGAAAAGGACTGGCCAGTGTAAGGTTTCAGAGCTTTTGCCAGCACCTTGCTGGCTCTGTACGTGGGTGCTCCAATCATTGAGACTATAGGCCTGAGGGGTGCTCCTTCTTTGTGGATTTTTGGTAAACCATAGATCCGGGGTATTCTGGAGTCACCGGGGGCCATCTCTGCGATTCGTGCCTTATCTTTGATCTTCTCCTTTAAGATTTTGTTTATTTGATTTTCAATTCGCTTGGTGGGGTCCTTTATGTTCTTATCGTATGTGTTTATGGACAGTAAGCCTTCCATTTGATCTTCATAGGATGTTTTGTTGAGGATCACTGTCATATTTCCTTTGTCAGCCTTTGTGATTATGACATCTTCCCTCTTCCTCAGATCACATAGGGCTTTTCTTTGGGCTGGTGTTAAGTTGTCTTTCGGGGGCCTGGTTCTTCCTACGAGGTAGGCAGCTTCTAACCTGATCGTTTCAGCCTTGTCTTTATCCATCCGGGAGAGGGCGGCCTCGATGCTGGTTACAAGTTCCTCCGTCGGGTTGCGTTTTGGTGCCACAGCGAAATTCATGCCTTTTTCAAGGACTTCTGTGGCTTCCTGAGACAACTCAATACCAGCCAGGTTTACAATGACTTTTCTGTCCACTGGTGGGCGTGGTAGTTGTCGCAAAAAATCATCTTCAACGACCCTTTTGAGGGCCACCAAATTTGATTTTTGCGTCAATTTGTCCCATTTTTTCGTTTTCTTATCGGCGTTTTTTGTCCCTTCCTTTTTTGCCTTGTCATCAGTAATACGGTCAACAGTATCCCACATGTCTGGGTCGACTATTGAGCGTATTTTTTCTTTTAGGGACGTTTCATCTGTTAATTGGCTCCACAACCTGTGGCGATACGCTCCAATTCTTTCCCTTAGCAGCGCCTTCTCCATGTTGTCATAGATCCGGGCTGCTTTGGGAGTCTTGAGGGGCCTCTTCATCCTCAGGAAGGGGGGTGTCACCTTCTCGTCCCTGCATCTCCGTAGGAAGTCCAGATCATTACGTGTTGTCGCTATGCGGCACCTCGTTTTGCTCAGTCTCCTGGTCAGGGTGTACGTTTCCTCGCCGTAGAGGTTTGATATGCTATTTTTCAAGCTACTTCGCTGGGAATTACATGTGTTGTTTGTTCGGCATCTGTCTCCAGCGGTCTTGCTCCTCCTGTCATCGCAATATTTCGCCGGATTCCTCTCCGGCTTCTTCAGGCAATCATTCATCCTTGCTGGTTGGTAAGGGAATGAGCTCGTCTTTTTTTTTTTTTTTTTTTTTTTTCCTAAACCCCACTTTAGATAAAAGAGAAATAAAAAGCATGCAAGGAAGGGCATGATGAAAACGAAAGTGAAAGAAAAACGTGCAGGAACGCAAAGAAAAACTAAGGACCTCGAACGACACAGGCGGGCGTAAGGGCCACAGGTAGAGGGAGGATGAGGGAGGAGGTGTCCTTATTCTGCATTAATGCACTTGAAGGCGGTAAGTAAAGGAGAAAAAGGTGTAGGATTCCCAAAGGGAGGTATGTGTAATGTGCTGTGTGGGGCACAGCGATAGAGGAGGAGGTAAAACGAAAGATAGTCGGAGAGTAGAAGAAAGAAGAAAGGGGAAGAAGGTCAGTTATACTGTCTTACGTGTCAAGTGTCAGTGTAATTTGTGTTTGTTGGAAATGTGTTGTGTTCTAGTACGTCTACTAGGCGTCGTGTGAACTCTGTTGGTCCTTGCCAGCGTCCTGGTCGTCCAGGTGGTGTGATGTCGTTAAAGAGTGGATTGTCATGGTACTTAAGTCCGTCAAAGAATTTGATGTGACGTCGTTTTATGAATTCTGAAACTGTAGGGAGTTCTAAGAGTTTGTGTAAGTCGGGGGCTTTGAGTTTATTGTGTGAGGTGCTCCGTGTGACTGTTTTGAGTATTCGGTTCTGAAAAGATTGTAGTGTTCTGAGTATGGTGGGGTTCAGGAACCGAAAGAGTGGTGTGCCGTATAGTAGTGCCGGTCGTAGGACTCCTTTGTAAATGAGTAGCTTCAGTCTGAGTGAGAGGTTTGGTGAATTGAGTAAATATCCAAGAGAGCGGGCTTTCGTCCTGACAAGCTTTAGCTTCTTGGTAAAGTGTGTGTGGAAACTGAGATGTGTTCCTAAGTGTATCCCCAAGTAATTAATATGTCTTTTTAATTTGTTTCTTTTGTTTCTAACCGTGAAATACTTGGGGCGTGCTCGTGTTGAATTGCCATGAAAGGCGAAGAGTAGTGCGTCTGTCTTGGTCGGGTTTACTGTGATGTGTATTCGTCGCAGTTCGTCTACTACGTCTGCGCAAACCTCTTCAGCTTGTTTTAATGCCTTTGAATGTGACATGGATGTGCTGTATATCGCGATATCGTCGGCGTATGCGGCTATTTTTGTGTTTGGGTACTGTTCACCGACGATTTCTGATGTGTAAATGGAAAAGAGTGTTGGTGCGAGTACTGACCCCTGTGGTACACCGCAGGGGATTGGGTGTGTGCTGGAGAGGCTTGCCCCTACCCTAACCGTCATAGTACGTCCGTATAGGAAAGAGTGTATTATGTTATAGAGTTGTTCTGGACATTCGTAAGTTCTGAGTTGCTGCATGAGTATATTATGTGAAACAGAGTCAAAAGCTTTCGTACAGTCAATCGATATGAGTGCTGTAGTCCGGTTCATGAGCATGTTGTTTGTGATGTGTGATTGGAGCCTTACTAGCTGGTGTTCTGAACTGTGTGCAGGGCGGAAGCCGAACTGCTCAGCAGGGATTATATCCTCCTCTGCGCAAAAGTCTTTCAGATATCTCAGTATGATCTTTTCATACACTTTTGATAGATGAGGCAGTAGGCTTATGGGTCTGTAGTGTTCAGGTGTGTCGCCCTTTTTGTTAGGTTTGAGTAGTGGAGTGATGATGGCGTGTCTCCAGTGTTCGGGGAAGTGTCTGAGGCGGAGGCATGTGTTATATATGTGTACGAGATAGTGTAGTCCTTTTCTCGGTAGCTGTTTGAGTAATATGTACTGAAGTCTGTCATGTCCTGGGGATTTATTCCCTCGTGTCTGTCTGAGTATGGCTGTCAGTTGTTTTGGTGAGACGTACATGTAATTGTCTTGTAGTGTAAGTCTGTATTCAGGTGTACGGTCTTTGTTGCGAGTCTGAGCGTCATGTGAGTAGTAGGTAGCGAGTATGTCCGCCTGGTCTTTTTCGTCTAGTAGAGTATCTTGTCTGTGTATTTTTACTGTGTTAGTCTTATGCGTGCGTGTTCGTATGAGCCTCCAGAATTGCCTGTAGTCACCATGTGTCTGCCTGAGTTTCTCATGCCACATGGACGTCTTCCATTGTGACATGAGAGTGCGTATTTGTGTAGTGAGTGAATTTAGTGCAGTTTTATAGTGTCTGTCTCGTGTTCTGTACCAAATGTTTTTGATATTGTTTCGTTGTTTGATGAGTGTGAGAATGTGCTGTGGTGGTTTCCTAAGATTTGGGGGTGCTGGCGCGAACTTAGGAATGCTCGAGTCGGCCGCGAAGGTGATTGTGTCTGTGAAATGTTTAATGGCCTCGTCGAGAGTTTGTGTGTCGTGTATGGGTGTGATAGGGGGGGTGTGTTCGTGTATGAGGTGTTTGTATTTATGCCAGTCTGCCTTGCTGTAGTGGTAGTTTGTGGCTGTGGGTGTGGGGATGTGCCCGTGTAGTTCGTATAAGACCGGCCTGTGGTCTGATGTGATAAAATCGAGTGCAGTGCACGCGGTTATTACGTGTGGTTGTCGCGTAACTAGCAAGTCAATCGTAGAAGTCATGCTGGGATCTGCGAAATGTCTGAATGTGTGTGTGCCTGGGTGTATGACTGTCAGGGGGTATTTAGTCAATTTAGTCCCTGCGGGGTTGTTTTTCGTATTATGCCAGGCAGTGTGTCTAGCGTTCAGGTCACCTATGAGTATGTGTCGTCTGTCTGTCGAAGTTTCTGAAAGGAGAAGTCCCAGTCGTGAAAGTCGTCCTCTCGGTCTCCGATAGTATGCGGTCAGTTTGTACGTCTTGTTCAGTTTTACTATAATTGTCAGAACAGAATTGTATTCGTCTGGGTCTATGATTGGGTCTATCCGTTTATAGCGTGTACCGTGTCGAAGGCCGATGGCGACTCCACCGGCTAGTGTATTGTCCATGTCGTGCCGGAGAAGTGTATAGCCTTGAAAGTGTGCGTAACTACCTCTGGTCAGTCGTGTGTCGGTTAGTATGAATACTGTGGGCTGTATTTGTCGTAGAAGTAAGTCCACGTCTTGTAGTTTTGGAGTAAGTCCGTTTGTGTTGAGATTTAGTATGGTGTGTCCGGTCATTTTGTCGAGATCAGTTTAGTCATGAGTTCTACTAGTGAACGTACTTGTGACATGAGCATGGACATCATGTCAGTCATTGTGTTAGTGAGTCGTTCTACCCATGCTGGTGTTCCGTCACTTGTGTGTTGTAGTGGTGTGTTTTGTGTAGGTAATTGGTAAGTGGGTGGTGTTGGTGGAGTGGGCAGCAGAGCTGGTCGGGGGTTCTGTTGTGAGGGTGTATTTCTGGGTGGAAGTGCTTGTGTGGGTGGTGGTGGGGGTAATTGTGATGCGTGTCCTGTGAATGCGTTAGAGTAGCTGAAACCAGGGTCAACTGTGCGATATGTGCGTGTTGGTATGTTAGCCGGGGGGCCTACTATAGTCTGGCGGGCTGTTCGGCTCTTCTCGAGGAGTTGAAGCCGGGCTGTACATTGCCTGTAGGAGGCGGGATGCTGTTCACCACAGTTGGTGCATTTTAGGGCGTTTTGGACTCGATCACAATCCTTGGATGTGTGGTTACTGCCACAGCGGACACAGCGCTCGCGGAGGTTACAGTTGTTTTTGGTGTGCCCGAAGCGTTGACACCTAAAACACTGGGAGATGCCTTTGTCCTCCCTGTAGGGTTTAAAATTAATTTTTATTTGATCGATCGAGGTGATCGATTTGAGGTGTGAGGGGTTGAATTTGTGCGTAAAGGTACAAAGAAGGGGGGAAATGGGGACCCTAGTACCGTCGGTTTGAGTTTTGCTCATTCTTTTCACGGACACGATATGTTCCGTGTTGAGCTGCGCGGCTATGTTGTCCAGCGGGTGGTCTGAGTCCAGCCCGAGGAGTACGAAAAGCTGATTTTTAGGGGAGCCCTTCGGTGTGTACGTGAAGAATTGTGTCTTGTTAGTAGTCAGTTGGTTTCTGATGTGTTCATGAGTGGTGATGTCGTGGGCAAATATTTTATTCCCGGTTTTACAACGCTGTACAGTAAAATTCTTGCAACCGGCTGTGTTGAGTTTTCTAACTAGGCTATTTGCATCTGTGTAGTGAGGTGGTAGTACTATTGGTGGGGGCTTGATCTTGGTCAAGGGTTCGTATTTGTTATGTGTAGTGACTGGGGGTGGTGTGTTGGTGGTGTTCTGGGGTTTAGGCGTAACCTTCCTTTGTTTATGCCTTTTGGTTTTTACTTCCGTGAAGATTTCACTGTCGGTGCCCGTTTCGCTATCTGAACTGGAAATTATGGGACGTTTGTGTGCTGGGGGGAGGGCAGGGAAATCTGCTGTGTCTACTCCCTGCTCCATGGGAGATTCAGGGGCCAAGAGGGTGAAGAGTTTTTCTAATTCTTCTGAAGTGAGTGTCCTGCTGGCTAAAGTTTCAGTGAGCTGCTTTTGTGACATGTTTGCTAGTGGCTTGTGTGTACTGGTGGTGGGAGGTGGTGTGTCAGAGCGTGTTTGGTGAGTTGTGTGAGGGTGCTCATGTGAAAACATGGTGGGGGGTGGGCGTGGCGAGAAGAGGGGGTAGAAGAGAGAGGGGAGAGTCAGAGTGGGGGTAGTAAGAGTGGGGGTACCCTGGTGGTGGGGGCCGCCTGCGGTCGTACCTGAACCGACCGTCAGACGGGTGGGCAAAGCCCCGGAATACAGAACCCCTTAGCAATTCCCTTGTGGGTCCGGACCCAACGGCTTGCTTAGAGATCCTGGATGTGCCCCTTACTCTCTTCTTCTGCAACTGCTGCTGGTCCTGGCTGCTACACCAGGCGCTTCTGCTCTTACGAGCTTACTGACCGAGCGGGTGCTCGGGGCCTAGCTTCTTGAGTAGCTGGTCCTGCTGGAGATCACTGGAGAGCTGCCGGCGAATACACGAGAGCTGTGAAGAGGTAGACAAGTTCCAAGTAAGCAGGCGATGTGTTCTGAACGAGAGCTCATGGAGGAATGTTGATGAGCTCGTCAGTGGTTTGGGCCCTTCTTATCCTTCTTGGTCGGAGACTATGCGAGCCAATGAACTGGGGAGGCTCTGGGCCAATCGGGTTCCGTCTGTGTCTGTTCACTTCCTCGGTCGTCCGTTCGGGGCGCTGGTGGTCCTGTATGAGTGGATTGTCTCCAGTCTTCTTCAGGATGGCCCGCCAGGTGTTGGAGAGGATGAGTCCTTCTTCTCTATTGAAGTTGGCTGGATTTTTGTGGATCTCAATCGCCTCTCTGATGAGTCTCCTGTTCAGCGTGTCTTCCTTAGCCAGGGTCTTGGCTTGATCAAACAGGACTTGTCTGGGGCACTCTTCTCCATGTGTTGCCACAGCAGAAGTTTTGGTGCGTCCCAGCCTGTCGTCTGCAGCGTGCTGCGCGATTCGAGTGGCTACCTTCTTCCCTGTCTGTCCTATATACACTTTCCCGCAGTCACATGGTAGAAGATATACACCCTGGTCTTGCAACCGCTGCTTGTCCTTGCTTTTGCTCAGCCAATCCCCGATTTTGTTCAGCGGCTTGTAGGCGACCTCCATATCCTGTTTCCTAAATAGTCTGCCTAGCTTCTCGCTGACCCCGCTGACATACGGTAGGGTAATTCTGCTTCTAGTTTGTGTTTCCCTCCGGTTACTCTCATCACGGTGGCGATTTTTCACCATCCTTATCGTTCGGGCCAACTTCTTCCGGTCGTATCCATTCCCGGCTAAGTCGTCCGTCAGTTGACTGAGTTCTGCTCTTAGGAGTGATTCGTTACTGCACAGAGTTATAGCTCTGTGTGTCAGTGTCTTAACCACTCCCATTTTTTGTGCCGTGTGGTGGTGAGAATCGGCGTGGAGGTATCTTCCTGTGGCCGTGGGTTTCCTGTATACTGTGTGCTCCAGTTCACCGTTGGTTCCTTTCATGATCAGGAGGTCCAGGAAAGGCAATCTGCCATCCTTCTCTTCTTCGATGGTAAATCTGATAGCTGGGTGCAAATTGTTCATGAGATGGAGGAATTTTTTGAGTTCCTCTGCACCATGTTGCCAGATTGCGAAGACATCGTCCACGTATCGCAGCCAAAGCTTCGGTTTGTGTTCGCTGCCCTCGATCAGTCGCCTTTCGAAGTCCTCCATGAAAATGTCAGCCACAACTGGTGATAGGGGACTACCCATGGCCACTCCATCCTTCTGCTTATAGATGATTCCCTTGTACTGGAAGTAGCAGGAAGTTAGAACTAGTTCAGCTAGTTCCATCATCCCTCCCTCCAAGAATTTATTGTCTTTGATGATCTGGGTAGCATCTTTAGCTGGAAGGTTGGTGAAGAGGGACTCCACATCAAAGCTCACCATCAGGTCTCCTTCTTCGAGCCTTGTGTTTTTTAGGATTTCCACCAAGTGAATGGAATTTCGTACTGCCGAAAAGGACTGGCCAGTGTAAGGTTTCAGAGCTTTTGCCAGCACCTTGCTGGCTCTGTACGTGGGTGCTCCAATCATTGAGACTATAGGCCTGAGGGGTGCTCCTTCTTTGTGGATTTTTGGTAAACCATAGATCCGGGGTATTCTGGAGTCACCGGGGGCCATCTCTGCGATTCGTGCCTTATCTTTGATCTTCTCCTTTAAGATTTTGTTTATTTGATTTTCAATTCGCTTGGTGGGGTCCTTTATGTTCTTATCGTATGTGTTTATGGACAGTAAGCCTTCCATTTGATCTTCATAGGATGTTTTGTTGAGGATCACTGTCATATTTCCTTTGTCAGCCTTTGTGATTATGACATCTTCCCTCTTCCTCAGATCACATAGGGCTTTTCTTTGGGCTGGTGTTAAGTTGTCTTTCGGGGGCCTGGTTCTTCCTACGAGGTAGGCAGCTTCTAACCTGATCGTTTCAGCCTTGTCTTTATCCATCCGGGAGAGGGCGGCCTCGATGCTGGTTACAAGTTCCTCCGTCGGGTTGCGTTTTGGTGCCACAGCGAAATTCATGCCTTTTTCAAGGACTTCTGTGGCTTCCTGAGACAACTCAATACCAGCCAGGTTTACAATGACTTTTCTGTCCACTGGTGGGCGTGGTAGTTGTCGCAAAAAATCATCTTCAACGACCCTTTTGAGGGCCACCAAATTTGATTTTTGCGTCAATTTGTCCCATTTTTTCGTTTTCTTATCGGCGTTTTTTGTCCCTTCCTTTTTTGCCTTGTCATCAGTAATACGGTCAACAGTATCCCACATGTCTGGGTCGACTATTGAGCGTATTTTTTCTTTTAGGGACGTTTCATCTGTTAATTGGCTCCACAACCTGTGGCGATACGCTCCAATTCTTTCCCTTAGCAGCGCCTTCTCCATGTTGTCATAGATCCGGGCTGCTTTGGGAGTCTTGAGGGGCCTCTTCATCCTCAGGAAGGGGGGTGTCACCTTCTCGTCCCTGCATCTCCGTAGGAAGTCCAGATCATTACGTGTTGTCGCTATGCGGCACCTCGTTTTGCTCAGTCTCCTGGTCAGGGTGTACGTTTCCTCGCCGTAGAGGTTTGATATGCTATTTTTCAAGCTACTTCGCTGGGAATTACATGTGTTGTTTGTTCGGCATCTGTCTCCAGCGGTCTTGCTCCTCCTGTCATCGCAATATTTCGCCGGATTCCTCTCCGGCTTCTTCAGGCAATCATTCATCCTTGCTGGTTGGTAAGGGAATGAGCTCGTCTTTTTTTTTTTTTTTTTTCCTAAACCCCACTTTAGATAAAAGAGAAATAAAAAGCATGCAAGGAAGGGCATGATGAAAACGAAAGTGAAAGAAAAACGTGCAGGAACGCAAAGAAAAACTAAGGACCTCGAACGACACAGGCGGGCGTAAGGGCCACAGGTAGAGGGAGGATGAGGGAGGAGGTGTCCTTATTCTGCATTAATGCACTTGAAGGCGGTAAGTAAAGGAGAAAAAAGGTGTAGGATTCCCAAAGGGAGGTATGTGTAATGTGCTGTGTGGGGCACAGCGATAGAGGAGGAGGTAAAACGAAAGATAGTCGGAGAGTAGAAGAAAGAAGAAAGGGGAAGAAGGTCAGTTATACTGTCTTACGTGTCAAGTGTCAGTGTAACTTGTGTTTGTTGGAAATGTGTTGTGTTCTAGTACGTCTACTAGGCGTTGTGTGAACTCTGTTGGTCCTTGCCAGCGTCCTGGTCGTCCAGGTGGTGTGATGTCGTTAAAGAGTGGATTGTCATGGTACTTAAGTCCGTCAAAGAATTTGATGTGACGTCGTTTTATGAATTCTGAAACTGTAGGGAGTTCTAAAAGTTTGTGTAAGTCGGGGGCTTTGAGTTTATTGTGTGAGGTGCTCCGTGTGACTGTTTTGAGTATTCGGTTCTGAAAAGATTGTAGTGTTCTGAGTATGGTGGGGTTCAGGAACCGAAAGAGTGGTGTGCCGTATAGTAGTGCCGGTCGTAGGACTCCTTTGTAAATGAGTAGCTTCAGTCTGAGTGAGAGGTTTGGTGAATTGAGTAAATATCCAAGAGAGCGGGCTTTCGTCCTGACAAGCTTTAGCTTCTTGGTAAAGTGTGTGTGGAAACTGAGATGTGTTCCTAAGTGTATCCCCAAGTAATTAATATGTCTTTTTAACTTGTTTCTTTTGTTTCTAACCGTGAAATACTTGGGGCGTGCTCGTGTTGAATTGCCATGAAAGGCGAAGAGTAGTGCGTCTGTCTTGGTCGGGTTTACTGTGATGTGTATTCGTCGCAGTTCGTCTACTACGTCTGCGCAAACCTCTTCAGCTTGTTTTAATGCCTTTGAATGTGACATGGATGTGCTGTATATCGCGATATCGTCGGCGTATGCGGCTATTTTTGTGTTTGGGTACTGTTCACCGACGATTTCTGATGTGTAAATGGAAAAGAGTGTTGGTGCGAGTACTGACCCCTGTGGTACACCGCAGGGGATTGGGTGTGTGCTGGAGAGGCTTGCCCCTACCCTAACCGTCATAGTACGTCCGTATAGGAAAGAGTGTATTATGTTATAGAGTTGTTCTGGACATTCGTAAGTTCTGAGTTGCTGCATGAGTATATTATGTGAAACAGAGTCAAAAGCTTTCGTACAGTCAATCGATATGAGTGCTGTAGTCCGGTTCTTGAGCATGTTGTTTGTGATGTGTGATTGGAGCCTTACTAGCTGGTGTTCTGAACTGTGTGCAGGGCGGAAGCCGAACTGCTCAGCAGGGATTATATCCTCCTCTGCGCAAAAGTCTTTCAGATATCTCAGTATGATCTTTTCATACACTTTTGATAGATGAGGCAGTAGGCTTATGGGTCTGTAGTGTTCAGGTGTGTCGCCCTTTTTGTTAGGTTTGAGTAGTGGAGTGATGATGGCGTGTCTCCAGTGTTCGGGGAAGTGTCTGAGGCGGAGGCATGTGTTATATATGTGTACGAGATAGTGTAGTCCTTTTCTCGGTAGCTGTTTGAGTAATATGTACTGAAGTCTGTCATGTCCTGGGGATTTATTCCCTCGTGTCTGTCTGAGTATGGCTGTCAGTTGTTTTGGTGAGACGTACATGTAATTGTCTTGTAGTGTAAGTCTGTATTCAGGTGTACGGTCTTTGTTGCGAGTCTGAGCGTCATGTGAGTAGTAGGTAGCGAGTATGTCCGCCTGGTCTTTTTCGTCTAGTAGAGTATCTTGTCTGTGTATTTTTACTGTGTTAGTCTTATGCGTGCGTGTTCGTATGAGCCTCCAGAATTGCCTATAGTCACCATGTGTCTGCCTGAGTTTCTCATGCCACATGGACGTCTTCCATTGTGACATGAGAGTGCGTATTTGTGTAGTGAGTGAATTTAGTGCAGTTTTATAGTGTCTGTCTCGTGTTCTGTACCAAATGTTTTTGATATTGTTTCGTTGTTTGATGAGTGTGAGAATGTGTTGTGGTGGTTTCCTAAGATTTGGAGGTGCTGGCGCGAACTTAGGAATGCTCGAGTCGGCCGCGAAGGTGATTGTGTCTGTGAATTGTTTAATGGCCTCGTCGAGAATTTGTGTGTCATGTATGGGTGTGATAGGGGGGGTGTGTTCGTGAATGAGGTGTTTGTATTTGTGCCAGTCTGCCTTACTGTAGTGGTAGTTTGTGGCTGTGGGTATGGGGATGTGCCCGTGTAGTTCGTATAAGACCGGCCTGTGGTCTGATGTGATAAAATCGAGTGCAGTGCACGCGGTTATTACGTGTGGTTGTCGCGTAACTAGCAAGTCAATCGTTGAAGTCATGCTGGGATCTGCGAAGTGTCTGAATGTGTGTGTGCCTGGGTGTATGACTGTCAGGGGGTATTTTGTCAGCTTAGTCCCTGCGGGGTTATTTCTCGTATTATGCCAGGCAGTGTGTCTAGCGTTCAGGTCACCTATGAGTATGTGTCGTCTGTCTGTCGAAGTTTCCGAAAGGAGAAGTCCCAGTCGTGAAAGTCGTCCTCTCGGTCTCCGATAGTATGCGGTCAGTTTGTACGTCTTGTTCAGTTTTACTATAATTGTCAGAACAAAATTGTATTCGTCTGGGTCTATGATAGGGTCTATCCGTTGAAATCGTGTACCGTGTCGAAGGCCGATGGCGACTCCACCGGCTAGTGTGTTGTCCATGTCGTGCCGGAGAAGTGTATAGCCTTGGAAGTGTGCGTGACTACCTCTGGTCAGTCGTGTGTCGGTTAGTATGACTACAGTGGGCTGTATTTGTCGTAGAAGTAAGTCCACGTCTTGTAGTTTTGGAGTTAGTCCGTTCGTGTTTAAGTTAAGTATAGTGTGTCTGGTCATTTTGTTATCAGTTTTGTCATGAGTTCAACTAATGTACGTATCATGGACATCATGTCGGTCATGGTGTTAGTCAGTCGTTCGACCCATGCGGGTGTACTGTCACTGGTGTGTTGTTGTGGTGCAATAGGTGTTGGTAATTGGTAGGTTGGTGGTGTAGGTGGGGTGGGCAACAGAGCTGGTCTGGTGTTTTGTGTGCGTTGGGGAAGTGGTTGTGTTGGTGGTGGTGGTGGAGGGGGAAGTTGTGTGATGTGGCCAGTGAAGGCATTAGAGTAGCTGAAGGCTGGGTCTACTGTTCTGTATGTTCGTGCGTTAGCCGGGGGGGCTACTATTGTTTGTCGGGCTTTTCGGCTCTTCTCTAATAGGTCGAGCCGGGCTGGGCATTGCCTGTATGAGGCGGGGTGCTGCTCCTGACAGTTGGGGCACTGGAGTGTGTTGGTGATCCGGTCGCAGTCTTTCGACGCGTGTGCTTTGCCACAGCGAACACAACGTTCGCGTAAGTTGCAATTATTTCTGGTGTGGCCGAAGCGCTGACACCGGAAACACTGAGAGATTGAGTTGTCTCCCTTGTAGGGTTTGAAATACACTATTATTTGATCGATCGATTTGATCGATTTTAGGTGTGTTGGGTTGAATTTAGGGGTGAATGTGAGTAAGACAGGGGGGATGGGGGCTCTAGTACCGTCTGTCGTGGTTTTGCTCATACGTTTCACTGATACCAGTTGATCCGTTTGGAGCTCCTGCTTAATGTTCTCTAGCGGGTGGTCAACATCCAGCCCGAAGAGCACGAATGATTGGTTTTTGGGGGAGCCCTTGGGTGTGTAAGAGTAAAATTGCGTCTTGTTGGTCGTAAGTTTGTTTTTGATTGTTTCGAAAGTCTTGAGGTCTTGGGCAAATATCTTATTTCCGCCTTTACATCTTTGTACAGTGTAATTTTTAATGCCGGCTGTGTTCAGTGTTCTGACGAGACTGTTTACGTCAGTGTAGTGTGGGGGCAGTACAATGGGTGGTGGTTTTATGTTCCTGAGGGGTTCAAATTTGTTCTGAGTTTTAATAGGGGCGGGGGTGTTGTTGACAGTGGGTGTGGTGTTGCGGGCCACCTTCCGGTGTTTTTTGCCCTGTGGCTTGACCAGTGTAAAGATTTCACTATCAGTGATATCTTCGCTATCTGAAGAGCTGCTGGTCTCAATAGGTCTCTTGGAGGCCGGGGGAAGGTTAGGAAAGTCTTTCGTATTTTCTAAGGCGATTCCCTGTTCCATAGGAGACTCGGGGGCCAGGAAGTTGAAGAGACGATCCATCTCTTCGCTTGTGAATGTTCGTGTGGCGAGGGCTTCTAGGGTTTCCTTTTGTATGTGTGTGCTTGTAGAGGGTGGTGGTGTGTCTGAGCGTGTTTGGTGGGTTGTGTGAGGGTGCTCATGTGAAAACATGGTGGGGGGTGGGCGTTGAGCTCGTCAGTGGTTTGGGCCCTTCTTATCCTTCTTGGTCGGAGACTATGCGAGCCAATGAACTGGGGAGGCTCTGGGCCAATCGGGTTCCGTCTGTGTCTGTTCACTTCCTCGGTCGTCCGTTCGGGGCGCTGGTGGTCCTGTATGAGTGGATTGTCTCCAGTCTTCTTCAGGATGGCCCGCCAGGTGTTGGAGAGGATGAGTCCTTCTTCTCTATTGAAGTTGGCTGGATTTTTGTGGATCTCAATCGCCTCTCTGATGAGTCTCCTGTTCAGCGTGTCTTCCTTAGCCAGGGTCTTGGCTTGATCAAACAGGACTTGTCTGGGGCACTCTTCTCCATGTGTTGCCACAGCAGAAGTTTTGGTGCGTCCCAGCCTGTCGTCTGCAGCGTGCTGCGCGATTCGAGTGGCTACCTTCTTCCCTGTCTGTCCTATATACACTTTCCCGCAGTCACATGGTAGAAGATATACACCCTGGTCTTGCAACCGCTGCTTGTCCTTGCTTTTGCTCAGCCAATCCCCGATTTTGTTCAGCGGCTTGTAGGCGACCTCCATATCCTGTTTCCTAAATAGTCTGCCTAGCTTCTCGCTGACCCCGCTGACATACGGTAGGGTAATTCTGCTTCTAGTTTGTGTTTCCCTCCGGTTACTCTCATCACGGTGGCGATTTTTCACCATCCTTATCGTTCGGGCCAACTTCTTCCGGTCGTATCCATTCCCGGCTAAGTCGTCCGTCAGTTGACTGAGTTCTGCTCTTAGGAGTGATTCGTTACTGCACAGAGTTATAGCTCTGTGTGTCAGTGTCTTAACCACTCCCATTTTTTGTGCCGTGTGGTGGTGAGAATCGGCGTGGAGGTATCTTCCTGTGGCCGTGGGTTTCCTGTATACTGTGTGCTCCAGTTCACCGTTGGTTCCTTTCATGATCAGGAGGTCCAGGAAAGGCAATCTGCCATCCTTCTCTTCTTCGATGGTAAATCTGATAGCTGGGTGCAAATTGTTCATGAGATGGAGGAATTTTTTGAGTTCCTCTGCACCATGTTGCCAGATTGCGAAGACATCGTCCACGTATCGCAGCCAAAGCTTCGGTTTGTGTTCGCTGCCCTCGATCAGTCGCCTTTCGAAGTCCTCCATGAAAATGTCAGCCACAACTGGTGATAGGGGACTACCCATGGCCACTCCATCCTTCTGCTTATAGATGATTCCCTTGTACTGGAAGTAGCAGGAAGTTAGAACTAGTTCAGCTAGTTCCATCATCCCTCCCTCCAAGAATTTATTGTCTTTGATGATCTGGGTAGCATCTTTAGCTGGAAGGTTGGTGAAGAGGGACTCCACATCAAAGCTCACCATCAGGTCTCCTTCTTCGAGCCTTGTGTTTTTTAGGATTTCCACCAAGTGAATGGAATTTCGTACTGCCGAAAAGGACTGGCCAGTGTAAGGTTTCAGAGCTTTTGCCAGCACCTTGCTGGCTCTGTACGTGGGTGCTCCAATCATTGAGACTATAGGCCTGAGGGGTGCTCCTTCTTTGTGGATTTTTGGTAAACCATAGATCCGGGGTATTCTGGAGTCACCGGGGGCCATCTCTGCGATTCGTGCCTTATCTTTGATCTTCTCCTTTAAGATTTTGTTTATTTGATTTTCAATTCGCTTGGTGGGGTCCTTTATGTTCTTATCGTATGTGTTTATGGACAGTAAGCCTTCCATTTGATCTTCATAGGATGTTTTGTTGAGGATCACTGTCATATTTCCTTTGTCAGCCTTTGTGATTATGACATCTTCCCTCTTCCTCAGATCACATAGGGCTTTTCTTTGGGCTGGTGTTAAGTTGTCTTTCGGGGGCCTGGTTCTTCCTACGAGGTAGGCAGCTTCTAACCTGATCGTTTCAGCCTTGTCTTTATCCATCCGGGAGAGGGCGGCCTCGATGCTGGTTACAAGTTCCTCCGTCGGGTTGCGTTTTGGTGCCACAGCGAAATTCATGCCTTTTTCAAGGACTTCTGTGGCTTCCTGAGACAACTCAATACCAGCCAGGTTTACAATGACTTTTCTGTCCACTGGTGGGCGTGGTAGTTGTCGCAAAAAATCATCTTCAACGACCCTTTTGAGGGCCACCAAATTTGATTTTTGCGTCAATTTGTCCCATTTTTTCGTTTTCTTATCGGCGTTTTTTGTCCCTTCCTTTTTTGCCTTGTCATCAGTAATACGGTCAACAGTATCCCACATGTCTGGGTCGACTATTGACCGTATTTTTTCTTTTAGGGACGTTTCATCTGTTAATTGGCTCCACAACCTGTGGCGATACGCTCCAATTCTTTCCCTTAGCAGCGCCTTCTCCATGTTGTCATAGATCCGGGCTGCTTTGGGAGTCTTGAGGGGCCTCTTCATCCTCAGGAAGGGGGGTGTCACCTTCTCGTCCCTGCATCTCCGTAGGAAGAACCAGGCCCCCGAAAGACAACTTAACACCAGCCCAAAGAAAAGCCCTATGTGATCTGAGGAAGAGGGAAGATGTCATAATCACAAAGGCTGACAAAGGAAATATGACAGTGATCCTCAACAAAACATCCTATGAAGATCAAATGGAAGGCTTACTGTCCATAAACACATACGATAAGAACATAAAGGACCCCACCAAGCGAATTGAAAATCAAATAAACAAAATCTTAAAGGAGAAGATCAAAGATAAGGCACGAATCGCAGAGATGGCCCCCGGTGACTCCAGAATACCCCGGATCTATGGTTTACCAAAAATCCACAAAGAAGGAGCACCCCTCAGGCCTATAGTCTCAATGATTGGAGCACCCACGTACAGAGCCAGCAAGGTGCTGGCAAAAGCTCTGAAACCTTACACTGGCCAGTCCTTTTCGGCAGTACGAAATTCCATTCACTTGGTGGAAATCCTAAAAAACACAAGGCTCGAAGAAGGAGACCTGATGGTGAGCTTTGATGTGGAGTCCCTCTTCACCAACCTTCCAGCTAAAGATGCTACCCAGATCATCAAAGACAATAAATTCTTGGAGGGAGGGATGATGGAACTAGCTGAACTAGTTCTAACTTCCTGCTACTTCCAGTACAAGGGAATCATCTATAAGCAGAAGGATGGAGTGGCCATGGGTAGTCCCCTATCACCAGTTGTGGCTGACATTTTCATGGAGGACTTCGAAAGGCGACTGATCGAGGGCAGCGAACACAAACCGAAGCTTTGGCTGCGATACGTGGACGATGTCTTCGCAATCTGGCAACATGGTGCAGAGGAACTCAAAAAATTCCTCCATCTCATGAACAATTTGCACCCAGCTATCAGATTTACCATCGAAGAAGAGAAGGATGGCAGATTGCCTTTCCTGGACCTCCTGATCATGAAAGGAACCAACGGTGAACTGGAGCACACAGTATACAGGAAACCCACGGCCACAGGAAGATACCTCCACGCCGATTCTCACCACCACACGGCACAAAAAATGGGAGTGGTTAAGACACTGACACACAGAGCTATAACTCTGTGCAGTAACGAATCACTCCTAAGAGCAGAACTCAGTCAACTGACGGACGACTTAGCCGGGAATGGATACGACCGGAAGAAGTTGGCCCGAACGATAAGGATGGTGAAAAATCGCCACCGTGATGAGAGTAACCGGAGGGAAACACAAACTAGAAGCAGAATTACCCTACCGTATGTCAGCGGGGTCAGCGAGAAGCTAGGCAGACTATTTAGGAAACAGGATATGGAGGTCGCCTACAAGCCGCTGAACAAAATCGGGGATTGGCTGAGCAAAAGCAAGGACAAGCAGCGGTTGCAAGACCAGGGTGTATATCTTCTACCATGTGACTGCGGGAAAGTGTATATAGGACAGACAGGGAAGAAGGTAGCCACTCGAATCGCGCAGCACGCTGCAGACTACAGGCTGGGACGCACCAAAACTTCTGCTGTGGCAACACATGGAGAAGAGTGCCCCAGACAAGTCCTGTTTGATCAAGCCAAGACCCTGGCTAAGGAAGACACGCTGAACAGGAGACTCATCAGAGAGGCGATTGAGATCCACAAAAATCCAGCCAACTTCAATAGAGAAGAAGGACTCATCCTCTCCAACACCTGGCGGGCCATCCTGAAGAAGACTGGAGACAATCCACTCATACAGGACCACCAGCGCCCCGAACGGACGACCGAGGAAGTGAACAGACACAGACGGAACCCGATTGGCCCAGAGCCTCCCCAGTTCATTGGCTCGCATAGTCTCCGACCAAGAAGGATAAGAAGGGCCCAAACCACTGACGAGCTCATTCCCTTACCAACCAGCAAGGATGAATGATTGCCTGAAGAAGCCGGAGAGGAATCCGGCGAAATATTGCGATGACAGGAGGAGCAAGACCGCTGGAGACAGATGCCGAACAAACAACACATGTAATTCCCAGCGAAGTAGCTTGAAAAATAGCATATATATATATATATATATATATATATATATATATATATTAATTCTTCTGAATATGACCGTAATACTACGCCTGACTCAAGCCAATACACATGACGAGAGGACTTCCCGATAAGGAAAGCCCCTGAAGAGGTGCGAATTAAGGCACGAAACATGTCGGGCAAAATAGATGAAATAAAATAGTTGAACAAAAACAAATGGTGTTCTGCTTCATCGACCCTCTGCCAAATAAAGAAAAAAGAACAAGTGGAAAATATATATATATATATATATATATATAAATATATATATATATATATATATATATATATATATATATATATATATATATATATTTAGATGGAACGGCATTTTTCTCCAGCGGTGGTACTCCTCCTCACCTCTTCCCGGAATGTTTCGATGGATTCATCTCCATCTTCTTCAGCCAGGTACTTGTTTCTTCCTCGGTGGTAGCCAAGGGAGATGAATATGGTGGTAGAAGATGGAGATGAATCCATCGAAATATTCCGGGAAGAAGTGAGGAGGAGTACCACCGCTGGAGAAAAATGCCGTTCCATCTAAAAATACTATCCCAGCGACGAAAAATAACATCAAACATATATATATATATATATATATATATATATATATATATATATATATATATATATATATATTATTTTTTACAGTTCTTCGCTGGGGAGAATTAACGATCGATTGGGTGCTATTTCGCATAAATCCCATTCAGCTTCGTCAGACAGTTGTCCAAGCTTATATATATATATATATATATATATATATATATATATATATATATATATATATATATATATATATTTGTTTCCTCCTTACAGTAACCCTGCAAGAAGGGAGTTTATTTTTGTCTGCAAGTCTTATGCAATAAATAGCATACCACTTGCATTTGTATATTAACAATATATATATATATCGACCGACGTCGATTGTTTTTTTCTTTTTTTTTGTTTTTTTTTGACAAATCTAAATATGATTCTAAAATCTAGATTAAATTTCCGATTAGAAACACCCGTTCTTGAAATATTGCCATGTAAATTAGGATTTTCAAAATGTCCTCCTTTCTGTTGCCTACAAATATAAGCTCGACGACTATGAGAATCCAGGGCTATACGGAGGACGTCTTGTCTCTGGGTCTTCATGAGCTGGCTCTGCTTATGGATCCTATTGATGAGTTCAATTATGTTTAGAATAATTATTGTAATTATTTTCAATATGTTCTTCTATAATATTCCTCCACCCTTAATCAGAGCAAAAAGAATGTGAACGTAGTGTGGGAAGGATGAGACACCACAATTATCGTGTAAAATTAGAGAATGTGCTTAGAATGGCTCCTTCACGCTAAAGCACATTTACTGGTTTTGACTTACGAATCAGTAAAAAGTAGATTCAAATAACTTTTTTTCTGAAATAACGAGATAGCACATTTAAGATTATTAAATAAGGCTAATAGCTGATCAAGAAAATATTGAATAATTGAAGAAAACACTAAAATCAATAGTTCACATCTATATGGCTCTTAGTATAGCTTCTAATTTACAAGTCAATATTTCACTAACGGGCGTTTCTTATTAGGGAAATATAATTTAAATCCTAAAAATGTTGTTTTTATTTACGATAAGATAACCAGAAATCCGTGTTTTTTTTTGTTTTTTTTTTAAGATAGACAAAATGTTCAGATAGAACGTTCATTTCTGCTCCTCAGAACTACAAATGGGGTGCAGAATAAACCCCTAAAGTTGTGACGTCTCAATGCGGGAAACCCTGCATAAAGAGACAGCTGTGTGATAAAAAAAAAATTAATCGGACCGGGTTTATTTTTATTATCTGCTAGAAAGAATCGATGCAGATTTGAAGAACTTTTTAAAAACGTCTTTCACGAGAAGAATCTTAATTAAAACGTTCCTTATAAAAGTGCTAAAAGACACATCATAATAATACACAGGTCGTAAAATAATATCAGAAAAATACCTAAAACGTAAAAAATGGTAGAAACATCAGTTTTGCGTTAGTTTGAATTTTAAAAGGTTAATCCGTCGTGCTATATAGTTTAATCCGCAAACGTGAAGGCAAATACCTAGAGACCTTCATTTGTAAGATATCAATATTTCATCAGTTCTACGTAGGTAAGAATATTTAAAAAAAAAAAAAAAAAAAAAAAAAAAAAAAAAAAAAAAAAAAAACTAAACTTATGTAGTATCTTGAGGCTATTGTAGCAACGATTTTTGGAAACGACTGGAGCAAAAAATTCGCGATTGTTCTCAATCCAGAGCAACAAATTATGGCCCCAGTCAAAATTTCGTCGGACAATTAGATCAAAAGTTACGGGGGTGGCTGTGCTGGCGTAATATTACGGTAGCACAGCCACGTTTTCTCGGAAACGGCTAGAGCGACAAATTCGTGATTGGTGTCATTCTAGAGCAACAAATTCAGGTACCAATCTGAATTTCGTCAGACAATTAGATCAAAAGTTACGAGGGTGGCTGTGCTGGCGTAATATTACGGTAGCACAGCCACGTTTTCTCGGAAACGGCTGGAGCGACAAATTCGTGATTGGTGTCATTCTAGAGCAACAAATTCAGGTACCAATCTGAATTTCGTCAGACAATTAGATCAAAAGTTACGGGGGTGGCTGTGCTGGCGTAATATTACGGTAGCACAGCCACGTTTTCTCGGAAACGGCTAGAGCGACAAATTCGTGATTGGTGTCATTCTAGAGCAACAAATTCAGGTACCAATCTGAATTTCGTCAGACAATTAGATCAAAAGTTACGAGGGTGGCTGTGCTGGCGTAATATTACGCTAGCACAGCCACGTTTTCTCGGAAACGGCTGGAGCGACAAATTCGTGATTGGTGTCATTCTAGAGCAACAAATTAGCAACAAATTCAGGTACCAATCTGAATTTCGTCAGACAATTAGATCAAAAGTTACGGGGGTGGCTGTGCTGGCGTAATATTACGCTAGCACAGCCACGTTTTCTCGGAAACGGCTGGAGCGACAAATTCGTGATTGGTGTCATTCTAGAGCAACAAATTAGCAACAAATTCAGGTACCAATCTGAATTTCGTCAGACAATTAGATCAAAAGTTACGGGGGTGGCTGTGCTGGCGTAATATTACGCTAGCACAGCCACGTTTTCTCGGAAACGGCTGGAGCGACAAATTCGTGATTGGTGTCATTCTAGAGCAACAAATTAGCAACAAATTCAGGTACCAATCTGAATTTCGTCAGACAATTAGATCAAAAGTTACGGGGGTGGCTGTGCTGGCGTAATATTACGCTAGCACAGCCACGTTTTCTCGGAAACGGCTGGAGCGACAAATTCGTGATTGGTGTCATTCTAGAGCAACAAATTAGCAACAAATTCAGGTACCAATCTGAATTTCGTGAGACAATTAGATCAAAAGTTACGGGGGTGGCTGTGCTGGCGTAATATTACGCTAGCACAGCCACGTTTTCACTGAAACGGCTGGAGCGACAAATTCGTGGTTGGTGTCATTCTAGAGCAACAAATTAGCAACAAATTCAGGTACCAATCTGAATTTCGTCAGACAATTAGATCAAAAGTTACGGGGGTGGCTGTGCTGGCGTAATATTACGCTAGCACAGCCACGTTTTCTCGGAAACGGCTGGAGCGACAAATTCGTGATTGGTGTCATTCTAGAGCAACAAATTAGCAACAAATTCAGGTACCAATCTGAATTTCGTCAGACAATTAGATCAAAAGTTACGGGGGTGGCTGTGCTGGCGTAATATTACGCTAGCACAGCCACGTTTTCTCGGAAACGGCTGGAGCGACAAATTCGTGATTGGTGTCATTCTAGAGCAACAAATTAGCAACAAATTCAGGTACCAATCTGAATTTCGTCAGACAATTAGATCAAAAGTTACGGGGGTGGCTGTGCTGGCGTAATATTACGCTAGCACAGCCACGTTTTCTCGGAAACGGCTGGAGCGACAAATTCGTGATTGCTTTCATTCTAGAGCAACAAATTAGCAACAAATTCAGGTACCAATCTGAATTTCGTCAGACAATTAGATCAAAAGTTACGGGGGTGGCTGTGCTGGCGTAATATTACGCTAGCACAGCCACGTTTTCTCGGAAACGGCTGGAGCGACAAATTCGTGATTGGTGTCATTCTAGAGCAACAAATTAGCAACAAATTCAGGTACCAATCTGAATTTCGTCAGACAATTAGATCAAAAGTTACGGGGGTGGCTGTGCTGGCGTAATATTACGCTAGCACAGCCACGTTTTCTCGGAAACGGCTGGAGCGACTAATTCGTGGTTGGTGTCATTCTAGAGCAACAAATTAGCTACAAATTCAGGTACCAATCTGAATTTCGTCAGACAATTAGATCAAAAGTTACGGGGGTGGCTGTGCTGGCGTAATATTACGCTAGCACAGCCACGTTTTCTCGGAAACGGCTGGAGCGACAAATTCGTGATTGGTGTCATTCTAGAGCAACAAATTAGCAACAAATTCAGGTACCAATCTGAATTTCGTCAGACAATTAGATCAAAAGTTACGGGGGTGGCTGTGCTGGCGTAATATTACGCTAGCACAGCCACGTTTTCTCGGAAACGGCTGGAGCGACAAATTTGTGATTGGTGTCATTCTAGAGCAACAAATTTGCAACAAATTCAGGTACCAATCTGAATTTCGTAAGACAATTAGATCAAAAGTTACGGGGGTGGCTGTGCTGGCGTAATATTACGCTAGCACAGCCACGTTTTCTCGGAAACGGCTGGAGCGACAAATTCGTGATTGGTGTCATTCTAGAGCAACAAATTAGCAACAAATTCAGGTACCAATCTGAATTTCGTCAGACAATTAGATCAAAAGTTACGGGGGTGGCTGTGCTGGCGTAATATTACGCTAGCACAGCCACGTTTTCTCGGAAAAGGCTGGAGCGACAAATTCGTGATTGGTGTCATTCTAGAGCAACAAATTAGCAACAAATTCAGGTACCAATCTGAATTTCGTCAGACAATTAGATCAAAAGTTACGGGGGTGGCTGTGCTGGCGTAATATTACGCTAGCACAGCCACGTTTTCTCGGAAACGGCTGGAGCGACAAATTCGTGATTGGTGTCATTCTAGAGCAACAAATTAGCAACAAATTCAGGTACCAATCTGAATTTCGTCAGACAATTAGATCAAAAGTTACGGGGGTGGCTGTGCTGGCGTAATATTACGCTAGCACAGCCACGTTTTCTCGGAAACGGCTGTAGCGACAAATTCGTGATTGGTGTCATTCTAGAGCAACAAATTAGCAACAAATTCAGGTACCAATCTGAATTTCGTCAGACAATTAGATCAAAAGTTACGGGGGTGGCTGTGCTGGCGTAATATTACGCTAGCACAGCCACGTTTTCTCGGAAACGGCTGGAGCGACAAATTCGTGATTGGTGTCATTCTAGAGCAACAAATTAGCAACAAATTCAGGTACCAATCTGAATTTCGCTGACAATTAGATCAAAAGTTACGGGGGTGGCTGTGCTGGCGTAATATTACGCTAGCACAGCCACGTTTTCTCGGAAACGGCTGGAGCGACAAATTCGTGATTGGTGTCATTCTAGAGCAACAAATTAGCAACAAATTCAGGTACCAATCTGAATTTCGTCAGACAATTAGATCAAAAGTTACGGGGGTGGCTGTGCTGGCGTAATATTACGCTAGCACAGCCACGTTTTCTCGGAAACGGCTGGAGCGACAAATTCGTGATTGGTGTCATTCTAGAGCAACAAATTAGCAACAAATTCAGGTACCAATCTGAATTTCGTCAGACAATTAGATCAAAAGTTACGGGGGTGGCTGTGCTGGCGTAATATTACGCTAGCACAGCCACGTTTTCTCGGAAACGGCTGGAGCGACAAATTCGTGGTTGGTGTCATTCTAGAGCAACAAATTAGCAACAAATTCAGGTACCAATCTGAATTTCGTCAGACAATTAGATCAAAAGTTACGGGGGTGGCTGTGCTGGCGTAATATTACGGTAGCACAGCCACGTTTTCTCGGAAACGGCTGGAGCGACAAATTCGTGATTGGTGTCATTCTAGAGCAACAAATTAGCAACAAATTCAGGTACCAATCTGAATTTCGTAAGACAATTAGATCAAAAGTTACGGGGGTGGCTGTGCTGGCGTAATATTACGGTAGCACAGCCACGTTTTCTCGGAAACGGCCGGAGCAACAAATTTTAAAATAGTGTAACAAATTAGCAACAAATTAGCAACAAATTACTGAGTATGTTAGAAGTTGGGGTTGCAATGTTGCTGTTCCAGCGTAATAGGGCTGACATTTAAAGAGTTTTTCGCCTCTGTTGCAGAACTCTATAAATTAAATAAATAAAAAAAAGAAATAAAGGCCCATAAATGTTGTTAAAGGCTAATGTACATTAAATGTTCTTAAAGGCTAATGTACATTAAATGTCCACAATTATCTCATTCAAACCGTAGTATCAATTCAAACAATAATAATATAAACTTCTGGTTAGAGACAACGTTTCGAAAATCACTACTCTTCGAAAATAAATCCTCCAGACTGCCGAATCACACAAATGTTGTTTTATTTAATCAAATTTCCAAAGGAATACTCAAAACGGAGATTATCTCTCAATTTCATAATGTAATTGAAATTCTAGAATAAAAAAAACAGCAAATAAATAAGAGTAATTTGTGTTTGTTTTTTTTGTGATATCATCAAAATTAAATGAAAATTATTCTTGATATTAATTCTTGCATAAAAGTTAATTACAGAACAAATAGATCGAAAATTATGAACGTTTTTACAAAAGGCTTCCTTGCAAAACACACTGACGACACCTAGTCACACAGGTGATGTGATGATGTGCCGACTAGAACATTTTGCGTTTCAGATCCCCTAGAGATCGAAAATAATGGTGGTTCAAATTTATATATATATATATATATACAGGGTGTTCGAAACTCGATTGACACCCCCCTTTTTTCCACAATTTTTGATATTTGCGAAACTTGGTGGGTCTTAACGTGGTGGAATGTACATTCATTGGACCCAATGCACGACCCCTCAACTTTTATTATTTAGGAAATTCGTCGCTGCACCCTGGATGTCGGCACTAATGGCCTAGATGTCAAGACGCCGTAAAAAATAAATAAATCGTCCAACACAAAAATAATTACTACGAAATTCTAATCATTAGGTGAGTTCTATTGCTTTAAATTTATTATTTTAATGCCTTTATAAATTAATTGAATTTGATTTTTAGGTGGAGCAAAAAGTTTAGAAAACGTTTATTAAGTTTTACGGATGCGTAGACCACGTTGATCATTAACTTTTCTGAAAACTTCAAAAACAAAAGTGTGTTTTGCCCCATTCCTATTTACGTTTTAGGCATTTAAAGGTACTTTTTGGAAAGAAAATTTAATCCTCTACAACGATTATACTAATTACTTTTTCCATTACGGACATACTTTCTGCGTTATTGGCAGAAAAGTGACAAAAAACAAGGGTTTTAACGGTTTTTGGCAATTTTTTACTCATTGGTGCGCTTTAGCGAAAAAATGACCGATATAAAATCGACCTAAAATTCAATTCTCTACAATAATCCGTCATAAAAATAACCCCCTTCCATTGAAGATTCCAGAGTTAGGGTTGCTGGAGAAGACCTGGAGAAAGTTGAGGGGTCGTGCATTGGGTCCAATGAATGTACATTCGACCACGTTTATACCCACCAAGTTTCGCTTTTAAATATCAAAAATTGTGAAAAAAGGGGGGTGTCAATCGAGTTTTGAACACCCTGTATATATATATATATATATATATATATATATATATATATATATATATATATTTTAATATTTTAAAACTAATTTTTAATGTAATTTTTTTTTTTTTAAGTTCTATTCTTAACATTATTTTTTAATACAATGCAATAGCACTAACACAATATATAAATACTCAAAATAATTTAAAATCATGTAATCTAATATTATATGTATATGTACATATGTATTTAAGTAAATAATAAAAACAAACTTATATTAAGCATAATTTAATGTTAGTATGTAAACATATAGGCAATAAGGTAATATAATGCGATGTAATAATATATACATAAAAAAGAAGGTAATATAATGCAATGTAATAATATATACATAAAGAATAAGGTAATATAATGCAATGTAATAATATATACATAATATACATATATAGGCAATAAGCTCATATAATGTTCTGTAATAACTATATAAAATATAAGGTGTACTTCGGCATAATGCAGAACACCAACAAATAAATAAACTAAATAAATAAATAAATAATAAATAAAGAAACAACAAAATACCTAAATCGATCCGCTGCCTCTCTCAGAGCCTCCTTCTTGGTTTTGACATCGTCAATCATATTCTTCAAAGCCTCTTTGGAATAAATACTGTTTTCCTTTAAGCCAAGGGGACGCGGGTATAATTCATGCATGTCCGAACTCACCCCACGGGGCAGGGAAAATTTCGGGGGGGGGCTGAGACCATTTCCAGGGTATGGAATACTAAAAATTTAGAGATTGGAATAGTTTTAGGCAACTAAAACGTTATTTTTATTTATTTTTTTTTTGTGCATCTACGGTGAGTGGTCATTTGCACCTTAAAACGTTATTACACGTAAAATGAAATATGTATTATGAACTAAGTGATCTTATTTAATATATTTTTAAGGGTTTAATGACAAGTTTTTATCAAGGACCGAAATCAAAATTAAATGTTTCCTAAATATGATTTAATTAAAAAAATGAAAATTACTTCATAATTTATATTTTTAAAATTAATAATTAACTGTTATGAAATAATTTTTATTTTTAAGTTCTTAAAATAAAAATTATTGGAAAATTGTTTTAAAAAAATAATGAAATATATCAATTACGATGGAATTTTTATTTTGAATTCACAATAATAAAAATTAAAGGTAAAGTGAAACTCATTTATTAAATATCTCTTATCCTCGGAATAAATCAATAAATACTTGATTTGAAACCTTTTGATTAATATAAGTTATTTGCTTATGTCAGTGAATCAAAGTTCCTCTAAATCCAATTGATTTGTATGAGTATATATTGTATATTATAGACTTCGTTTTTGTGCATTACTTTCTATTTATTATAGCATTAATTTTTTTTTATTATTTAAAATAATGTTTAAAGTTAAAGTAAAAAAAAAAATGTTATTGAAAATTGTTATAAAAAAATGTCGAAATAACATTATTCAAATAATTTTTATTTTTAAGGTTTTGAAATAAAAATTATTAAACTTTTTTTTTAAAATATTAAAATATAATATATTTTATATCTAATTGATATTATCAATTACGATGGAATTTCTATTTTTATTTCCTAATAATAAAAATTAAAGGTTAAGTGAAACTCATTTGAAATAAAAATAGTTATTTTCGGTCTCTGGTTATTACCATGAAATCAAAATTCCGGGAGGGGCTGCAGCCCCTAAGCCCCCCCCTTATATACGCCCATATAAACAATAAGAAAAATTAGGGTTTAATTACATACACAGACGTTTCATCATCTACGAAAATCATGGGAATTACAACTCACCTTAAAATATTCGTTACTCACTTCAAAGTGTTCTCAGGGCGATTTCGGCTTAAATATATAGGAAAAATGGAATATCGGTCGTATTTGTTGAACCAATTATGACCTTAATGAAAAAACTTGCTCAAGGTCACGTGATTTCCTGCGCTATGCGTCCGAACTCGTGGCGTAATATTATGCTTGCACAGCCACGTTTTCTCGGAAACGGCTGGAGCGAAAAATTCGTGATTGGTGTCATTCTAGAGCAACAAATTAGCAACAAATTCTCGTACCAATCTGAATTTCGTCAGACAATTAGATCAAAAGTTACGGGGGTGGCTGTGCTGGCGTAACATTACGCTAGCACAGCCACGTTTTCTCGGTAACAGCTGGAGTGACAAACTCGTGATTGGTGTCATTCTAGAGCAACAAATTAGCAACAAATTCTCGTACCAATCTGAATTTCGTCAGACAATTAGATCAAAAGTTACAGGGGTGGCTGTGCTGGCGTAATATTACGCTAGCACAGCCACGTTTTCTCGGAAACGGCTGGAGCGACAAATTCGTGATTGGTGTCATTATAGAGCAACAAATTAGCAACAAATTCTCGTACCAATCTGAATTTCGTCAGACAATTAGATCAAAAGTTACAGGGGTGGCTGTGCTGGCGTAATATTACGGTAGCACAGCCACGTTTTCTCGGAAACGGCTGGAGCGACAAATTCGTGATTGGTGTCATTCTAGAGCAACAAATTAGCAACAAATTCTCGTACCAATCTGAATTTCGTCAGACAATTAGATCAAAAGTTACAGGGGTGGCTGTGCTGGCGTAATATTACGCTAGCACAGCCACGTTTTCTCGGAAACGGCTGGAGCGACAAATTCGTGATTGGTGTCATTCTAGAGCAACAAATTAGCAACAAATTCTCGTACCAATCTGAATTTCGTCAGACAATTAGATCAAAAGTTACAGGGGTGGCTGTGCTGGCGTAATATTACGCTAGCACAGCCACGTTTTCTCGGAAACGGCTGGAGCGACAAATTCGTGATTGGTGTCATTCTAGAGCAACAAATTAGCAACAAATTCTCGTACCAATCTGAATTTCGTCAGACAATTAGATCAAAAGTTACGGGGGTGGCTGTGCTGGCGTAATATTACGCTAGCACAGCCACGTTTTCTCGGAAACGGCTGGAGCGACAAATTCGTGATTGGTGTCATTCTAGAGCAACAAATTAGCAACAAATTCTCGTACCAATCTGAATTTCGTCAGACAATTAGATCAAAAGTTACAGGGGTGGCTGTGCTGGCGTAATATTACGCTAGCACAGCCACGTTTTCTCGGAAACGGCTGGAGCGACAAATTCGTGATTGGTGTCATTCTAGAGCAACAAATTAGCAACAAATTCTCGTACCAATCTGAATTTCGTCAGACAATTAGATCAAAAGTTACAGGGGTGGCTGTGCTGGCGTAATATTACGCTAGCACAGCCACGTTTTCTCGGAAACGGCTGGAGCGACAAATTCGTGATTGGTGTCATTCTAGAGCAACAAATTAGCAACAAATTCTCGTACCAATCTGAATTTCGTCAGACAATTAGATCAAAAGTTAAAGGGGTGGCTGTGCTGGCGTAATATTACGCTAGCACAGCCACGTTTTCTCGGAAACGGCTGGAGCGACAAATTCGTGATTGGTGTCATTCTAGAGCAACAAATTAGCAACAAATTCTCGTACCAATCTGAATTTCATCAGACAATTAGATCAAAAGTTACGGGGGTGGCTGTGCTGGCGTAATATTACGCTAGCACAGCCACGTTTTCTCGGAAACGGCTGGAGCGACAAATTCGTGATTGGTGTCATTCTAGAGCAACAAATTAGCAACAAATTCAGGTACCAATCTGAATTTCGTCAGACAATTAGATCAAAAGTTACAGGGGTGGCTGTGCTGGCGTAATATTACGCTAGCACAGCCACGTTTTCTCGGAAACGGCTGGAGCGACAAATTTGAAAATAGTGTAACAAATTAGCAACAAATTAGCAACAAATTACTGAGTATGTTAGAAGTTGGGGTTGCAATGTTGCTGTTCCAGCGTAATAGGGCTATTAACCTGTTTGAATTCCTGGATGCTACAAATTTAACAGACAAAATCTAACATAAAACTGTATTTTGCTGATACAAAATATTCTCTTATATCAACCAGCTGGCTGTCTGTATATTTATTTATTATACAAATCCACACCGTTTGGCCGATTTTGACCAAACTAGGCACTCAGAAATGTCTTGATCCGGGGAGTGTCATAAACTAGGTCAAAAAGGTTTCTGAGATATAGGCGATGGAAAATCGGAATTTATAGGACTCACTCACTCAGTCATCAAAATTATTTGGCAATTCCCAAGAAGCTAAAGACTTGAAATTTTACAGCATGATAGACATTAGGGTGTTATTAAAGTCAAAAATCAAAAAATCTGAAAAGTTGTGATTGTTTACGCTTTCAAGGGGGGGGGGGTCCCCATTTTGTACTCGTTGTTCCATCAAAAACCCATCATGTAGGGTATCAAATGAATCGTCCCGGTATGTTAGATATTTGATGTACCTACATCGATAAGGCAAAATTATCCCATCAGCCCTCCACAATAAATGAGAATTAACTGCTGTTCCTGTGGCTTATTATCTAACTAAAAGCTAAAATAGTGTTTCTAAATTATTCTTCTGAAGAAGGTTCTTAAATTTTAAGGTTGTGTTTTACTTCTTCGTTGCCTCAATTAATAACAACTTTTTCATTAAGTGTATGATTTTCACTTGCGATGAAGTTTTGCAAAATCCCAATGTTCCTCCGGCAGTCGGGAAAGTCTGTGGATGAAATTCTGGCAAAAAAGATGGAACTCCATTTTCCCCCCCTCCCTTGATCCCCTCATTAGCGAACAACACCCTCACCACTACCCCACCATTATGCCCCCCCCCCACACAGTGCAGCGAGATAATTAAATTCCGAGCAGACAAATCAGTGGAATTCTGTGCTCTGTTGCTTATTGATTGTGACAGCCTTCTCTCTCGCCGCAATCACATTTAGATACATGTACCTAACAATAATTTAGGTATGATTATGGAGAACTTGCCAAATCCCCAAAACAACGAAGAATTTAACTGTATGAACGTCTTCATATATTGGGAAAACGTCCGACTCGCAGGCACTGTGTCATCTTAGCGTGATTCTAATCCCCAGGGAATTTAGATAGCTTCCATCAAAAAAAGTCCGACTCGCAGGAACTGCGTCATCTTAGTGCGGTTACGTACATCTCGAAGAAATGGAATAGATTAGGGATCACAAATAACAGGAAACTGATGTTAGCCAACTTACACAGAAGCGGATAATTCTTAATCTGTATAAGTCACTACAATTATGTACTGAAAACGTAATTACTCGACTACTGCTGAGAAGGCTCTATTCAAAACAACCAAAAATTCGTTGTCATTTTAAGTATCTGGTTTTACTAGCAAATTCGTTTTACTGTTATAATCATGTGTAAATATGTGCTTCATGGCGAATAAAATTCCATTCTCTCTTGTGTCAAATCTTTGCAATAAAATAAGAAATAATGATAATTTAAGTTCTAGCAGAATAAGGAAGGTTATATAGATAGGAAAATTCAAAACAAACCTTTTATACGCCATCATGATAAGAAATAACGATAACTTCAGTTGGAGGCTATGAGGAAGGTTATATAGATAGGAAAATTCAAAAAAAAACTATGCATACGTCATCATGATTAGCCACAGCCATCTTGATTACCACAGCCACTCCAAACTTATTACCAATACCTTTCACCGTTTCTTAGGTTATTTTACTACAATACTAATTTTACTGATAAATGCAATTGTAAACAAAAAACAACCAACTAAAAAGTGCGATAAACAAAGAGAAAACCCCTTTCAAAACAAACACTTTTTAAGTTTTAAGCGCTTATATCTCTGATTGACGTTGCCCCATCGAATATTGCTTCAGAACCTTTTTTGTAGAGACTTTAGTAAGCATTCGAATGGTCACCTTCCACTTACCACGATTTCCCAACCGTTATCGAGATATTTACGAAAAATGTATGAAGATCCGAAAACTTTTCATGTCTATTAATAAAATATTTCGTGATCTCTGGGGTCTGAAACGAGAAAGTTTCTAGTCGGCACTTCCGGATTGCGTCGTGAGGTCAACCTCATAAGCGGGTTCTCCCTATGGAGGTAGGGAGTAACCGCGCTAAAAGTTGTAAAATTTAGTTTTGTTAATTCCCGGAAAATGTATATGTTATCTGCAAAGTGTAGAAGCCAGGCAATTTATAGAATGCATAAGTGGTTTAGGCAAAGTATAGAAAGTATTAGTTTTTACAACATATTACAGACATTGCCTAGGGATTGTATAAAATGCCTAGGTATTCTATTGAATGCCTGTTCCTTATTTGGCATTGTATAAAATGCCTAGGTATTCTATAGAATGCCTGTTCCTTATTTGGCATTGTATAAAATGCCTAGGTATTCTATAGAATGCCTGTTCCTTATTTGGCATTGTATAAAATGCCTAGGTATTCTATAGAATGCCTGTTCCTTATTTGGCATTGTATAAAATGCCTAGGTATTCTATAGAATGCCTGTTCCTAATTTGGCATTGTATAAAATGCCTAGGTATTCTATAGAATGCCTGTTCCTTATTTGACATTGTATAAAATGCCTGGGTATTCTATAGAATGCCTGTTGCTTATTTGGCATTGTATAAAATGCCTAGGTATTCTATAGAATGCCTGTTCCTTATTTGGCATTGTATAAAATGCCTAGGTATTCTATAGAATGCCTGTTGCTTATTTGGCATTGTATAAAATGCCTAGGTATTCTATAGAATGCCTGTTCCTTATTTGGCATTGTATAAAATGCCTAGGTATTCTATAGAATGCCTGTTCCTTATTTGGCATTGTATAAAATGCCTAGGTATTCTATAGAATGCCTGTTCCTTATTTGGCATTGTATAAAATGCCTAGGTATTCTATAGAATGCCTGTTCCTTATTTGGCATTGTATAAAATGCCTAGGTATTCTATAGAATGCCTGTTCCTTATTTGACATTGTATAAAATGCCTGGGTATTCTATAGAATGCCTGTTGCTTATTTGGCATTGTATAAAATGCCTAGGTATTCTATAGAATGCCTGTTCCATATTTGGCATTGTATAAAATGCCTAGGTATTCTATAGAATGCCTGTTGCTTATTTGGCATTGTATAAAATGCCTAGGTATTCTATAGAATGCCTGTTCCTTATTTGGCATTGTATAAAATGCCTAGGTACTCTATAGAATGCCTGTTGCTTATTTGGCATTGTATAAAATGCCTAGGTACTCTATAGAATGCCTGTTGCTTATTTGGCATTGTATAAAATGCCTAGGTACTCTATAGAATGCCTGTTCCTTATTTGGCATTGTATAAAATGCCTAGGTACTCTATAGAATGCCTGTTGCTTATTTGGCATTGTATAAAATGCCTAGGTATTCTATAGAATGCCTGTTCCTTATTTGACATTGTATAAAATTAAAAAGGTTTTTGAGCTTGCTCTATACACTTTGATCTAGGTAATTCGAATAACTTGGTTGAAAACAAGCTCTTTTCGTACTGCAAACAATTTATTTAAAACAACAATTTATTGTTATTTAAATATTTAGAGCTACTTGTTGGAGCAGGGCTGAGTATTGTGACACTTAGAATTCCATTTTCTTTGCTCTTTTACACATTTACATGAAGGCCCCCGTCGTCCGCCGGTAGTTACTCCTACAAGCTACAAATCCTTTCTTTCATACTTCATCTAAAGCGCAGTAGGCATTCTATATAATACCTAGGGAAAGTATGAGATACGCTTTATTTCATACATTTCCGGCTGGATATAGGCGTTCTATAGAACGCCTAATTTTATACTTTGGTGGTAACATATAAATGAGGAAATTATTGACGTATCGAATTATTATTTGGAATAATATGCATAGATAAAATTTAACTGTATATTTATGTTTATGTATGGATAATATTATATTAATAACTTTTTTTCATTTTTTTTAAATGAGGTAGATTGTAAACTATTTGATATTTAACGCATTTTTAATATTTTTTTCCTGAAAGTAACTTGCCCCATTAGCTTGGACGAATGAGCTTGTAAATGACTGGCTTTTACTTGTCCTTTTACGAAATTAGTGCGAAAACACGCTAAGCAGGTTTCATGGCGGCTCTTATCATCGCCTCATTACTCACAAATTCCACACTTTTAGTAACAATCATGAATTATGTATTCGGCCGACGGACCGGTTGTAGAACACGTTATGTCGGAGCAAAATTAGAGTGATTAAGGTGTCTTCGCTCGCAAGGTTGTTATTAATACGGCGTGTATCGTGTCTCGGGGGTGCAGACTCTTTCAGGATGGACTTTAGAGATGTGGGAGTGATAATTACTTCCAGAGGAGCCACACAAGAAGGAGGAATATACAGGTATCCATATTGAAGAACAAGGAGAAATAATTATTCCCGGAGATATGAACAACAAATGGAGTGATTGGGCAACTAACCGTTAGATACAGTAACCGTAAGAGACAGTAATTAACTACCAATATCCGTATCCTTGTCTGAGGAATCAGCTGAATAAATCCTATCACAAAAATTAATTTTTTTTTATTCAATAATTTTATGGAATAAACATATTACTTCTCGATACCATAAATTACTTCCAGAGGAGCCACACAAGAAGGAGGAATATACAGGTATCCATATTGAAGAACAAGGAGAAATAATTATTCCCGGAGATTTGAACAACAACTGGAGTGATTGGGCAACTAACCGTTAGATACAGTAACCGTAAGAGACAGTAATTAACTACCAATATCCGTATCCTTGTCTGAGGAATCAGCTGAATAAATCCTATCACAAAAATTAATTTTTTTTTATTCAATAATTTTATGGAATAAACATATTACTTCTCGATACCATAAATTACTTCCAGAAGAGCCACACAAGAATGAGGACGATAGTGGTATCCATATCGGAGTATAAGGACAATTAATTATTCCCGGAGATATGAACAACAAATGGAGTGATTGGGCAACTAACCGTTAGATACAGTAACCGCAAGAGACAGTAATTAACTACCAATATCCGTATCCTTGCCTGAAGAATCAGCTGAATAAATCCTATCACAAAAATTAATTTTTTTTATTCAATAATTTTATGGAATAAACATATTACTTCTCGATACCATAAATTACTTCCAGAAGAGCCACACAAGAATGAGGACGATAGTGGTATCCATATCGGAGTATAAGGACAATTAATTATTCCCGGAGATATGAACAACAAATGGAGTGATTGGGCAACTAACCGTTAGATACAGTAACCGTATGAGACAGTAATTAACTACCAATATCCGTATCCTTGCCTGAGGAATCAGCTGAATAAATCCTATCACAAAAATTAATTTTTTTTTTATTCAATAATTTTATGGAATAAACGTTTACTACTTCTCGTATAAATTACATCCAGAGGAGCCACACAAGAAGGAGGGAGTAGAAGAAAGATAGAGGTATCCATATCGGAGTATACGGACAAATAATTATTCCCGGGGATATGAACAACAAATGGAGTGATTGGGCAACTAACCGTTTGCACGTGAAAGATACAGTAACCGTAAGAGACAGTAATTAACTACCAATATCCGTATCCTTGCCTGAAAAATCAGCTAGTGAAATCCTATCACAAAAATTAAAATTATTTTTTTATTTAATAATTTTATGTAATAAACATTTATATCTAGTATAATTTCCTTTTTTTAAAACCTAGACTGTCTTATAATAGACGATTATTGTTCATTATTTAGCCAACATAGTTTTTTTCATTTCGAGTTATTATTCTTCATTTAGGTAATGATTTTCTTCAAATTAATAATATATACTTACTCCTGATTAGGTACTGATTGATAACTATAATTAATTATGTATTGTTTATGAAAACAGTGATTTTTATTTACATTTGGGAAAAATATGAGTAGTGTAACAGTGAGACTACAATTTTTCTCTAGGACTGATATACTTCCGAAAGATTGAATGGCCTCTCAACTCATCTTTTATACCTCTAACGTTCAACCTAATCGAAGGTTTCTATGCTTATTAGGTGGCATTTTTTAAATTAATCACTCATTTTCACTTCACTACGAGTTCATTACTGACGAGCTGCTACTAGATCGGATCGGATGAGGTCGGGACCAATCAAGCCACTCACGTTGGCGGGCGTCGGTCAACCGATATCAGATCAGATCGGATCAGGAGAAATACGGGTCCAATGTAGGTGTACCCTAAGGAAGATGGGGTTTCGTTGTCGATCCCCAGTAGACCAACAATGATGTTTTTGGTTAGTGCTGGAAACTCTTCGGACAGTGTTTATGTGTTTCTGTGAATCTGATGTTTAACAAGTCCTTGTGCCAAAGACTATAAGGTTGTATTCGTACTCAATATTGTGAGAACAGTTCCTGGTCTTTTATTATTATTTTTTTTTTAAGTCTGTTTGCCTGAATGGCTAATTCTTCAACACACTCGAATTGGCGGAGGAACGGCTTACAAGTTTCGTTAATTAGACCCAGCTTGGCATTCCCGCGGTCGCCGTGCTCCCTAGCGGCCAAATATTTGAACTTCCCCAGCGGTTTGGGGATTTTAAAAACCCCCTCTAGTGCGGGGGGGAGGCAGTGGCTTCCTCGTCCAGCGAAAAACTTTAAATGAAAAAGCCCCCGAAACAAGGCAATGAGGAGGCCGATATCGACACAAAACTCTCTTTTCGGCCGAGAACTTTCTGCAGAAGGGTGGGGGGGTTCGGAGGGAACTAATTAAAATTCATCATCCAGGAAAGGGGGGGGGGTGGAGCAAACATGGCGAACCCCCAACATTCTTCTCTTGCATGTTTTATCACGAATTCCCAACTCCATTCTTGTTATGTTTACCAAAAATCTACCTACGGTTTCGCGAGTATGCGAAACTTTTCTTTTCTAGATATCGAGACCGTTAAGACCGAGGTAGCTACAGGTTTCCACCCAACCTGAGCATCCATGGAACAGCAGAGAATACCTTCAACTAGCCCTGAAATAAAGTCATTCAACTTACTGCAGATAGGACTCGAACCCACCATCTGCCATATGTCTGCTCTATAGCAGTTTTCATGTTTTCCACGTTGGATTATCACTCCATCGTAGGAGTTAATTTAACTACATTTGCCATCCTTTCTGAATACTACACGTATTAAGGAAAGGACTTTGGCTGTAAAGATTCTCTCTCTTATAAGCTTATCACTAGGAGGATTAAAACGTTTTTAGCCTTAGCTTTGGCTAATTATTTCTATAGAAGTTTGTGGATCAGTTGTAAAATGTAAGTTCAAGGAGGTCTTATTCCTCTAAACAATCATTTATAAAGATTTTGATATATGTGGTAATTAATTTATTTTTTGAGAGGAGATTGTTGACCGTTGATGATGCAAGGTAGGGATTGTCGGGGTTCGGTCACTGCTACTTAATAAAACTACATTTTATCGTAAAGATCGTTTTATTGTGCGGACGTTTCGGCTTCATCAGGGCTGTAAAAACAAGTAGGACATATTTAGAACTAATATATACACATATCTTTCTAAATATATATATATTTATACATATATATATATATATATATATATATATATATATATATATAAATATATGCATATGCACATACACATATACACGCACACACATGTACATATATATGCCCACATACATACACATATATACATACATATATGGGGAAAAAACACATATAAACGTAATGTACAGCTAGAACAACAATGTGCTATAGAAATTAAACAGATATTAGAATACAATAATATGGGCTTACCGATGGGAAGGTTGAGAACTATACCTCACCGATGTGGGATCATTTCTGACTTGATATAGGAAAACAGGGCGAAGGAGTTGGTGAGGGGGGGGGTTAATTTATTTTTTTATTAAAAAAGCATTAACTGTGATTAGACCTTCTATCAACAACTGCACATAATAAATTTTGTAATATATTTCAATGTATGTGTTTGTACCGTATACACATGCGCCGAAAATGTATTCATATAAGTAGGTACTTTTCGAATGAAAGTCATATTTACAAAGAGTCTTAAAACAGGCGGCGTTCAGCTATGGATACTTTGGTCGTTGGTACGTCTATGATATATGGACTAGCTAAAGTGACTTTCGAAAAGTCATTTCCGACAAATTTGAGTAAAGTCATAATAAAGAGGGACTTAGTCGATAACCTTGCGAGATTCCCTATATTCCTGACAATTCCTGATACTTCTTGAACCCTGGTATTAGAGGCGAGTCACGGACATCGGTCTTCTGCGGTTCGCTCGTCGAGCTAAGCGAGTGTCCTAATCGAATTACTGAGCTCGTGCGAGCATTCGCTCTTCGCTCGGAGCTATCACGAGCATCCACGAACCCGGCAATCTGCTTGGCCTCTGACCTCTTGAACACGCCAATCCTTCCGACACGAGTATGGAACCATTCTCAAAACCTTAAGTCATGACACGAGAATCATCAAGACAGCTGTTGTATCTAGAGTGAGCTATTCGATGATTGGGTAACACAATGCAAGTCGGGTCCATCCGTCATCTAGTGGATCAGACACTTGATTATCACCAGAGAAATGCGGGTTCGAGTCGCGATTATGGCAACCCGATGGAACCCTGAATATCTGGTCCCCTGAAAAAAAAACGGATAATGGATACGACTAAACTAATAGAAATTTACTAAATTCACATAAATCTTTACAGAATCGATTAATTATTAATTAATTAAGAACATTTAGAGCAGTGAAATTGACAGGACTCAGCATCGGTCATTACTCGCCCATCTCTGTAAGCTTCGAGCTAATAACGGTTGCATGTAGCCGTTTATAATACAGGGTGTACAGTAGATGACAATACTACTCATGGGGTTGAAACTACACAAAAAAATGTAGTTACCCTGCCAACAGCATGCTCCTATCCTGTAAAAACTCCAATTTTCTCTGCTTGTACTCATTGTTTTTCAACGTTATCATACCTTTTTTGAAATCAGCATTCAGTTATCTTTGCGGCTAATGCACTTTCAATGTTTACAAGTGTCTATTTTAAACCGTAATAACGGTTCAAAAAGTAGATAATAATAAAAAAAACATTTCGAGCTTCACTACTCTTCTAAAAATATTCTGCAAACTGCGGAATTTCACAATATTTGTATGATTTGATTCATTTCCCAACAGTATACTTAGATCTGAGATTATTTCTAAATTTCATAATGTAATTAGAAATTACAGCCCCCTCCCCGCCAAGTAAGCCCTCGAAGAAGGAGATGTACCAGAGAGCAAAGTATTTGCGAACGACGCTAAGCCAAGTCATCAAAAAGGCACTCCTTAACAAAGCATAAAGTAAAGTCCTTCATTATTACGCACTTCGCTAAAGACTATACACGGTCAGGCAGGCCTGTCAGTTAGACCTGAACAGTCCGCCTGAAAGCCGTTTTCCTGAACGTGTGTATATTCCCGCCGGTCTGTCAGATAAGACTGTTCAGGCGGCCGGAATATATACATGTTCAGGCGACCGGCTTTCCGGCCGAAATGTTCAGGTCTAACTGACAGGTCTGCCTGTCCGTGTATAGCCTGTTGAAGCCACGTTCTCCAAGTGACAAGCTATGTTAAGATTTGAAATTCTATTTCTGACTATGTAAGAGTGGGACTGAGGAGTTACCCAAGGGTGCAGATTAAGCACCTCATGAATTAACCCCTACTACCTGGCATGTAACCCCTCTAAAGAAGAGGTTATATCAAGCAAAAAACCACCCTCAGAGGAGCTCCTACGATCCATTCCTATTCAATATTCATCAGAGGTCATCTCCCTTTTAGAACAAACATGATATATGCCTATCACATTATACAAACATTGCAATCACCTACAAATAACACTCACACAAGATGGCGCTGTAATTATCACACAAACAATTTCTTTATTTTTCTGGATTATGTCATGGGCATATATAGGAAATAATTTCGGAGGGGGCTGGGAAAACTTCGGGGGGGCTGATACCATTTCCAGTATATGGAATACTACCTATTTAGATCTTGGAAGAGTTTTAGCCAACTAAAACGCTATTACACTCAAAATGGAATATTTTTTATGAACTAAATGATCTTATTTAATTTATTATTAAGGGATTTATAAAATTTTTACCAATCAAATCAAAATATCGGGGGGGGGGCTGCAGTCCCCCTTATATGCGCCCATGGATAATGTATGTTTCATTTGTAGTTTAATGTATATTTCTGTTAATTTTGTCCTAATTTAATATTTGTTTTATCTTCATTCCTTGTTAATGTTTTCGTTCTTCAATATTAGGGATTATAAGAACTAGTTATAAAAATATCTTGATTTTCTTATTATATTTTAGTAACTGGTGTAAAAATCATATTCTACATTATTATAAATGTACAAATCGATTTTATTGTGAGTTTATCAAAGCAAATAATCATTGAGTGTTATTATTTTTTTTTATAACGTAATCATTGATTTTTAATCAACGTAATCATTGATTTTTAATCAACGTAATCATTGATTTTTAATCAATGTAATCATTGATTTTTTTATAACGTAATCATTGATTTTTAATAAAAAAATGGGAGTCTCGGTGGCTATGAGTTTAAGGCGTGAGCAATTAACACTCTGTACCAAGGGTCGTCGGTTCGAATACCACTAGGGGTTGGTGGCTTTTCTTTAAGATATATAAAAGACATCAGCTCTACCCTTGCTGGAAAACGAGTCATTAAATTCGTAATTTAGTTTAAAATTTAAATAAGCAAAAAATGTTTGTTAAAAGACGAGAAGTCTGTATAATAATAAGTACTGTAGGAAGACAGTTGGTCAGTTATGAGATATTTCTCACGAGTCTACTTTGATATATATATATATATATATATATATATATATATATATATATATATATATATATATATATATACTGCATTATATTTATAATACTTAAAATTTTGCGACATATAGTTAATTAATTTGTTAATTATTTCCTTCATTGCATGCAAGTTATTAGTGTTTCGGCCTCATTGTATTCCCTACTCCTCTACTTTCAGAAATGTTTGTACTACTTTATTTACAGAAATGGATACTATGTTCTCGAAGACTAGTGGTGCTAGTGTGGAATAAGATTTTCGAAAGCGCTGATTTCGATTATCATATTTGTGATTCTCACACTATATTAGCTTAAGGATCTAGGAACAGTATGATTTTCGCCCCTGCTTCAAGGTTATGTCCATTAATTTAGGCACACTGTTATAACGATAGAATATTATGAATAATAAACTACTCTAAATGAGTGATATACAATTGTAAAACAGTGAGAATAATTATCATTTTTTCCCCTGCTCATCGATCATCAAATAAGCCAACATCAGCCAAACAGGGCAAAGATAAAACATATTAAATTACTTTACAACGCTATAAGTTACGAATTGTAAATAAGCATTGATAACAGCTGTGGTCACAAAAAATGCTACGCCTTCCTCCGAGATGTGCAAGATAACTTGTCAAACTAGACATATTAAAGTTAAGATTAGAACAAATATCATCTGCCTTTATCTGCTTATCCGATCATAACACCACAAAGAAAGGAAAGGATTACAGTACGCCTTTGTTTGTTGCACTATCTAGGTTACCCTATTGGCTCAGATAATACATTAATTCGAGTTCATTCTAGGTGTTAACGTTGTTTAGTCATGAGCTCTCATGAGTCAAAATTAAATACCCCGATTTGTGTGAGTACTTGCGGGGCGTTACGAACTTAGACGTATTTCGTCAGCTAAATTACCTTCAAATATACACTTAAAAAACTTGTTTTGAATAGTGCAACCTAAAAAACTTGTTTTGAATAGTGCAGTCTAAAAAACTTGTTTTGAATAGTGCAACCTAAAAAACTTGTTTTGAATAGTGCAACCTAAAAAACTTGTTTTGAATAGTGCAACCTAAAAAACTTGTTTTGAATAGTGCAAAAAAAAAAAATAAGGTAAAAATGCAGTTTCACGCCCTCCGAACCGATTTGTACAATAACGTATTTTGATGCACTAAACACGAATACGATAAAAAAAAACCGTCGGATTTAACTAGGAAAGAAGTTATTAAGCACTAAAGTTCACTGTTATGTTGGTTATGAGAGCTATTAATTATAGCGAGTTGGATTGACTGGGGTTTTGTTATCTTCTTGAGGGAGGGTAGCGAGCGGAAACGCATAGAACGTATGCCCTTAAGCGACTAATGATGATGCCCTTAAAATTAACAATATTTTTGAATAAATGGTTTCTGAACATTTCAAATGAGAGTTCTCTGTTTCCCAATGTTACATATCTGCGCATGCGCGGGTTTACAAATACGCTGATGACGCCTAGTTTTATAACCTTCCTAACTTTAGTGCTTAATATTATATTCTATTAATTTTAGCGAGTTGGATTGACTGGGTTTTTGTTATCTTCTTGAGCGAGCGTAGCGAGCGGAAACGCATAGCATGTATGCCTTAAAGTCGTCATTTATGCCTTAAAGTCGTCACAAATTTAGTTGTTTACATTAGCTCTCATAACCTGCATAACAGTGAACTTAAGTGCTTAATAACTTCTTTCCTAGTTAAATCCGACGGTTTTTTTTTTTTTTGTCGTATTCGTGTTTAGTGCATCAAGATACGTTATTGTGCAAAATTTGAAATAAATCGGTTTGGAGGGCGTGAAACTGCATTTTTACCAATAATAAGAAACATTTATCTTACCAACAGGCTTTCATTTCATCTTTAATTCTTCAAAATTCTAATAAAAACTGTTGACCTTGATTTTTGTTCTGATTCAAATGAAACCGTTCACAGTTATCTATATTTACCTGTTCTCGAAATATTGATTTTTTCCACGTTTTTTGGCATTTCGGCCCTACTTAGCAACGTTCGAATTTTCTGGATTTGGCCTTGTCGAGGCAACGGTCTTTTTGCTAAGATTCTTTGCATCACCGGGAGCTCTTTATTAATTATATCTTAAAATAATCGATTGCTATGATATTTATTAATGTTTCATGATAATTGCCAGAAGGGATATTGTTAAACAAAGACCTGGTTATAGAACGGGGATTTGACGGGCCAATCAAGAGGAATACGGAAATTTAATCAGCTGTTTACTTTCCATTTAATCTTGTTTATATTAACGAAGTGCATTATGGGAGCTCGGCTCTCATTATCCCTTCATACATAATATATAGCCTAGGTACAATCAATACAATCAGAACGGGGAGTCGAGAAATTGTTTAATAATAACCAAACAGTATACTATATATATATATATATATATATATATATATATATATATATATATATATATATATATTAAGTATATTATAATAATTAGCAGTGTTAACTATTTATATTTTAATAAAAATATTTATTTTTTCAAATAGGTTCATTAAATAATTATTATTAAATATTTCATTATATTAAATAAATGTTAAAAATCGATTTAAACTATATGAAAAAATAATAATTACGTTATTCCCGGTTAACTTTACAGGTATGGTATCCTATAATACCGAATCCGCAACAACAATTCCTTCAGCGGGCCCGCTGTCGTGGCGTATTCGACAATTAACTAAGTTGTAATTAATCCACTAAAAGTACATCATTTCACAAGTTTCTTCATTTTTTTTTTTTTTTATATGTTTGTCCAAATAACTATTAAAAAAAAACTTGGGCCGTGTGAACTTTTTTCGAAACCTTCGGTCCTGAAAGCGTTATGGAACAGTTAAGTTTGGACATTGTATTACACTTACGTGTGGATCACTTGGATGTGGTTCCACGTTATGGAACAGTTAATAACACAGGCACAACAAAAAAAAAAAAAAAAAAAAAAAAACGTCCAGATATGCGTTTTATTTTTTCTATTGTAGTCCTGAAAGTCATTTCAGCGTACTGTTTGTTCCAATAAAAAAATCAAAAATAGGATTATGTGGCCTCATTGAACTAGAATACTACGTTAATAAGTTCTTGGGGTCGCTAAAAATGAGGCCCTAATAAGGGCAGTTGATTTTTTTTTTTTTTTTTTTTTTTCAAAGTCGTTCCAACTTTAGTGTCTTTAACACCATTGAATGAACTATTCATAATATTTTGTGGAGGTCTGTTTTTCTAATTCTTTTGATGTTGTTAATTTATTAAGACAGTTTTTAAATTTTAGAGAAACAACGGGGTCAGGTCCAAAGAGGAGCGGAGTTTGTGAATAACTCACAATATGCATACACACAAGCACACACCCAAGCGCGCGCATATATACTTCCATACACACACAACACACGTACGTACCCCTCAACGCACACACATACTCACATACACAAACCCACATCCATTCAACCTTACTCTTTCGTTCACACACAGACATAAACAGCCTTCAAACAGTTTGAACGTCAAATTTCGAATGATGTCGTTTCAGAAGAAAAAAACTACAGCTTCCAAGGATTTGATGGTCGCTGAATTCGCACACGGGGTCCGAATAATATTATGTGCCTAGACTTCTAGGTCGCACGATCACGGTCATTTCAAGGACTAATATATTAATTTTGCAAAAGATTAATTTTTGTCTGCAGATTCCGAAAGAACGGAAAATTTTACGCCCAGATATATTGTTTGTGGTCTATCTACCATATTTTATATGGTGTAGATTCGACCAGTGGCGGTAAAAGGACTGGAGAGATTTGTGGATGGTAACTTGAAATCAGAATTTATTTGAACTTATCCAAGTTAAAATAAATAAATAAAGTTTGGGTGTAGGCCAAAACTCAGAAACATATTTATGGTTATTGGGTTAGTTAAATTTTGAATAATTGAGGAGATATGAAAATTATAAACTGCTGATGGAGGTTGGGATGAGATGGTTGAACTGTTGAAATGGTTTTACTGGATCTTCATGCTTAATGGAATTAAAGAGAGGTACCTGGTGTCTTGGAGGATTATGTGCTTAAGCATAATGTATAAGCCCTGTAATTTTCTACATTTTCTTCCTTCATGCTTAATGGAATTAAAGAGAGGTACCTGGTGTCCTGGAGGATTATGTGCTTAAGCATAATGTATAAGCCCTGTAATTTTCTACATTTTCTTCCTTCATGCTTAATGGAATTAAAGAGAGGTACCTGGTGTCTTGGAGGATTATGTGCTTAAGCATAATGTATAAGCCCTGTAATTTTCTACATTTTCTTCCTTCATGCTTAATGGAATTAAAGAGAGGTACCTGGTGTCCTGGAGGATTATGTGCTTAAGCATAATGTATAAGCCCTGTAATTTTCTACATTTTCTTCCTTCATGCTTAATGGAATTAAAGAGAGGTACCTGGTGTCCTGGAGGATTATGTGCTTAAGCGTAATGTATAAGCCCTGTAATTTTCTACATTTTCTTCCTTCATGCTTTATGGAATTAAAGAGAGGTACCTGGTGTCCTGGAGGATTATGTGCTTAAGCATAATGTATAAGCCCTGTAATTTTCTACATTTTCTTCCTTCATGCTTAATGGAATTAAAGAGAGGTACCTGGCGTCCTGGAGGATAATGTGCTTAAGCATAATGTATAAGCCCTGTAATTTTCTACATTTTCTTCCTTCATGCTTAATGGAATTAAAGAGAGGTACCTGGTGTCTTGGAGGATTATGTGCTTAAGCATAATGTATAAGCCCTGTCATTTTCTACATTTTCTTCCTTCATGCTTAATGGAATTAAAGAGAGGTACCTGGTGTCCTGGAGGATTATGTGCTTAAGCATAATGTATAAGCCCTGTAATTTTCTACATTTTCTTCCTTCATGTTTAATGGAATTAAAGAGAGGTACCTTGTGTCCTGGAGGATTATGTGCTTAAGCATAATGTATAAGCCCTGTAATTTTCTTCCTTCATGCTTAATGGAATTAAAGAGAGGTACCTGGTGTCCTGGAGGATTATGTGCTTAAGCATAATGTATAAGCCCTGTCATTTTCTACATTTTCTTCCTTCATGCTTAATGGAATTAAAGAGAGGTACCTGGTGTCCTGGAGGATTATGTGCTTAAGCATAATGTATAAGCCCTGTAATTTTCTACATTTTCTTCCTTCATGCTTAATGGAATTAAAGAGAGGTACCTGGTGTCCTGGAGGATTATGTGCTTAAGCATAATGTATAAGCCCTGTAATTTTCTACATTTTCTTCCTTCATGCTTAATGGAATTAAAGAGAGGTACCTGGTGTCTTGGAGGATTATGTGCTTAAGCATAATGTATAAGCCCTGTCATTTTCTACATTTTCTTCCTTCATGCTTAACGGAATTAAAGAGAGGTACCTGGTGTCCTGGAGGATTATGTGCTTAAGCATAATGTATAAGCCCTGTAATTTTCTACATTTTCTTCCTTCATGCTTTATGGAATTAAAGAGAGGTACCTGGTGTCCTGGAGGATTATGTGCTTAAGCATAATGTATAAGCCCTGTAATTTTCTTCCTTCATGCTTAATGGAATTAAAGAGAGGTACCTGGTGTCCTGGAGGATTATGTGCTTAAGCATAATGTATAAGCCCTGTAATTTTCTTCCTTCATGCTTAATGGAATTAAAGAGAGGTACCTGGTGTCCTGGAGGATTATGTGCTTAAGCATAATGTATAAGCCCTGTAATTTTCTTCCTTCATGCTTAATGGAATTAAAGAGAGGTACCTGGTGTCCTGGAGGATTATGTGCTTAAGCATAATGTATAAGCCCTGTCATTTTCTACATTTTCTTCCTTCATGCTTAATGGAATTAAAGAGAGGTACCTGGTGTCCTGGAGGATTATGTGCTTAAGCATAATGTATAAGCCCTGTCATTTTCTACATTTTCTTCCTTCATGCTTAATGGAATTAAAGAGAGGTACCTGGTGTCTTGGAGGATTATGTGCTTAAGCATAATGTATAAGCCCTGTAATTTTCTACATTTTCTTCCTTCATGCTTAATGGAATTAAAGAGAGGTACCTGGTGTCCTGGAGGATTATGTACTTAAGCATAATGTATAAGCCCTGTCATTTTCTACATTTTCTTCCTTCATGCTTAATGGAATTAAAGAGAGGTGCCTGGTGTCCTGGAGGATTATGTGCTTAAGCATAATGTATAAGCCCTGTCATTTTCTACATTTTCTTCCTTCATGCTTAATGGAATTAAAGAGAGGTACCTGGTGTCTTGGAGGATTATGTGCTTAAGCATAATGTATAAGCCCTGTAATTTTCTACATTTTCTTCCTTCATGCTTAATGGAATTAAAGAGAGGTACCTGGCGTCTTGGAGGATTATGTGCTTAAGCATAATGTATAAGCCCTGTCATTTTCTACATTTTCTTCCTTCATGCTTAATGGAATTAAAGAGAGGTGCCTGGTGTCCTGGAGGATTATGTACTTAAGCATAATGTATAAGCCCTGTCATTTTCTACATTTTCTTCCTTCATGCTTAATGGAATTAAAGAGAGGTACCTGGTGTCTTGGAGGATTATGTGCTTAAGCATAATGTATAAGCCCTGTAATTTTCTACATTTTCTTCCTTCATGCTTAATGGAATTAAAGAGAGGTACCTGGTGTCCTGGAGGATTATGTGCTTAAGCATAATGTATAAGCCCTGTCATTTTCTACATTTTCTTCCTTCATGCTTAATGGAATTAAAGAGAGGTACCTGGTGTCTTGGAGGATTATGTGCTTAAGCATAATGTATAAGCCCTGTAATTTTCTACATTTTCTTCCTTCATGCTTAATGGAATTAAAGAGAGGTACCTGGTGTCCTGGAGGATTATGTACTTAAGCATAATGTATAAGCCCTGTCATTTTCTACATTTTCTTCCTTCATGCTTAATGGAATTAAAGAGAGGTGCCTGGTGTCCTGGAGGATTATGTGCTTAAGCATAATGTATAAGCCCTGTCATTTTCTACATTTTCTTCCTTCATGCTTAATGGAATTAAAGAGAGGTACCTGGTGTCTTGGAGGATTATGTGCTTAAGCATAATGTATAAGCCCTGTAATTTTCTACATTTTCTTCCTTCATGCTTAATGGAATTAAAGAGAGGTACCTGGTGTCTTGGAGGATTATGTGCTTAAGCATAATGTATAAGCCCTGTCATTTTCTACATTTTCTTCCTTCATGCTTAATGGAATTAAAGAGAGGTACCTGGCGTCTTGGAGGATTATGTGCTTAAGCATAATGTATAAGTCCTGTCATTTTCTACATTTTCTTCCTTCATGCTTAATGGAATTAAAGAGAGGTACCTGGTGTCTTGGAGGATTATGTGCTTAAGCATAATGTATAAGCCCTGTCATTTTCTACATTTTCTTCCTTCATGCTTAATGGAATTAAAGAGAGGTACCTGGCGTCTTGGAGGATTATGTGCTTAAGCATAATGTATAAGTCCTGTCATTTTCTACATTTTCTTCCTTCATGCTTAATGGAATTAAAGAGAGGTACCTGGTGTCTTGGAGGATTATGTGCTTAAGCATAATGTATAAGCCCTGTCATTTTCTACATTTTCTTCCTTCATGCTTAATGGAATTAAAGAGAGGTACCTGGCGTCTTGGAGGATTATGTGCTTAAGCATAATGTATAAGCCCTGTCATTTTCTACATTTTCTTCCTTCATGCTTAATGGAATTAAAGAGAGGTACCTGGTGTCCTGGAGGATTATGTGCTTAAGCATAATGTATAAGCCCTGTCATTTTCTACATTTTCTTCCTTCATGCTTAATGGAATTAAAGAGAGGTACCTGGTGTCTTGGAGGATTATGTGCTTAAGCATAATGTATAAGCCCTGTAATTTTCTACATTTTCTTCCTTCATGCTTAATGGAATTAAAGAGAGGTACCTGGTGTCTTGGAGGATTATGTGCTTAAGCATAATGTATAAGCCCTGTAATTTTCTACATTTTCTTCCTTCATGCTTAATGGAATTAAAGAGAGGTACCTGGTGTCCTGGAGGATTATGTGCTTAAGCATAATGTATAAGCCCTGTAATTTTCTACATTTTCTTCCTTCATGCTTAATGGAATTAAAGAGAGGTACCTGGTGTCCTGGAGGATTATGTGCTTAAGCATAATGTATAAGCCCTGTAATTTTCTACAGTTTCTTCCTTCATGCTTAATGGAATTAAAGAGAGGTGCCTGGTGTCCTGGAGGATTATGTGCTTAAGCATAATGTATAAGCCCTGTAATTTTCTACATTTTCTTCCTTCATGCTTAATGGAATTAAAGAGAGGTACCTGGTGTCCTGGAGGATTATGTGCTTAAGCATAATGTATAAGCCCTTTAATTTTCTACATTTTCTTCCTTCATGCTTAATGGAATTAAAGAGAGGTACCTGGTGTCCTGGAGGATTATGTACTTAAGCATAATGTATAAGCCCTGTAATTTTCTACATTTTCTTCCTTCATGCTTAATGGAATTAAAGAGAGGTACCTGGTGTCCTGGAGGATTATGTACTTAAGCATAATGTATAAGCCCTGTAATTTTCTACATTTTCTTCCTTCATGCTTAATGGAATTAAAGAGAGGTACCTGGTGTCCTGGAGGATTATGTGCTTAAGCATAATGTATAAGCCCTGTAATTTTCTACATTTTCTTCCTTCATGCTTAATGGAATTAAAGAGAGGTACCTGGTGTCTTGGAGGATTATGTGCTTAAGCATAATGTATAAGCCCTGTCATTTTCTACAGTTTCTTCCTTCATGCTTCTCCAAATTCGTGGAGGGCTGGCCAACTCCATTCCTGCTCCCTGCGCCCGGCCTGGGTGGCTTGGATAATTACTCCAATTTTGAGGGTAAAACTTGGCAAGAAAGACTCAGAGAAGCTCCACACTGCTTGCTTGGTGACTATAGGTTCTGAACTTGTCCCTTCGTGCAGATTCATACTGCCGCGGGCAGATAGTTCCCGGGCACACGGCTAGGGTGCAGCACTTTACGGGGTAGACCTCGATGAGCGGCGTTCCGCGAGCATATGTGTTTTATTTTATTTTTATTTGTTTCTATTATAGTCCTCAAGTTCATTTACAGGTTACTTTATGTTCCTATACAATATGCAAAACTCGATTTTGTGGCTTCATAGAACTAGGAAACTAAGTGGATAAGTTCTGGGGGTCGCTAACTTTGAATCTGGGTAATTTTGAAATATTAAATATTATATATTGTGCGGTACCCTTGACCGCATTAGTCGATGCACCGGGGAAAAAAAAGAAAACCAATTATAAATTGTGGGCACTATCGTGTCAATAAACACACCAAGACACGCACATATAAATATATATATATATATATATATTTTTAGATGGAACGGCATTTTTCTCCAGCGGTGGTACTCCTCCTCACTTCTTCCCGGAATATTTCGATGGATTCATCTCCATCTTCTTCAGCCAGGTACTTGTTTCTTCCTCGGTGGTAGCCAAGGGAATGACATTTTTCTCGATCTGGGCTCCTTTTCACCCCTCTAGCCACAGTATCGGCGGACGAATGGTGTTGAAGCTCCCTGGTGTAGTTGGGATTCTGTCCGTTGGCAGCGCTGATGGTATTGCGTCTTTTTTTTTTTTTTTTTTTTTTTTTTTTTTTTTTTTTTCTCCTCCTGCTTCTATTTTCCTCGCCGTAAGGTTTTATATGTTTGATGCTATTTTTCGTCGCTGGGATAGTATTTTTAGATGGAACGGCATTTTTCTCCAGCGGTGGTACTCCTCCTCACTTCTTCCCGGAATATTTCGATGGATTCATCTCCATCTTCTTCAGCCAGGTACTTGTTTCTTCCTCGGTGGTAGCCAAGGGAATGACATTTTTCTCGATCTGGGCTCCTTTTCACCCCTCTAGCCACAGTATCGGCGGACGAATGGTGTTGAAGCTCCCTGGTGTAGTTGGGATTCTGTCCGTTGGCAGCGCTGATGGTATTGCGTCTAATAGAAGCAGGAGGAGAAAAAAAAAAAAAAAAAAAAAAAAAAAAAAAAAAAAAAAAAAAAAAAAAAAAGACGCAATACCATCAGCGCTGCCAACGGACAGAATCCCAACTACACCAGGGAGCTTCAACACCATTCGTCCGCCGATACTGTGGCTAGAGGGGTGAAAAGGAGCCCAGATCGAGAAAAATGTCATTCCCTTGGCTACCACCGAGGAAGAAACAAGTACCTGGCTGAAGAAGATGGAGATGAATCCATCGAAATATTCCGGGAAGAAGTGAGGAGGAGTACCACCGCTGGAGAAAAATGCCGTTCCATCTAAAAATACTCTCCCAGCGACGAAAAATAGCATCAAACATATATATATATATATATATATATATATATATATATATATATATATATATATATATATATATATGTATATATATATATATATGTATATTACCAGAGGTCATTGTAGGCATATAACAGGTAGGATCGATTAAGCTTAGAAAAAGGTTTCTAAAATTCCTTTATGAGTGCAACCTTCGAATGTGCTGCTTTCACTAACCACGCGGGTCACCAAATGTACACTCCCTCGCCATAGCCGCAGGGGTATCTTGGCTATTTATTGGAGAAGAAGTGAGCACCGCGGGAGTTCGGGATAAATATTTGAAGAGTGCGGGGAAGGAAACTTGAAAAAACTTGGTAGAGAACTTCTAGTTAAGGGGGGGGGGGCGGTGCTTTAGGGGGGGCTTTCCGTCCAAGCCGGGGTCGGAAAATACTTTGTCTCAAATACTTTATCTTACTTTATTCCGAATACATTTCTAGTGAATATTTATGTATTTATTTATTTATTAGCCGAGAAATAATAACAATATCAAAGGAAGAAATTCCAAAGAAACTAATTCGGATCTGGAATATGGAGGTAGATGTCACACCTAACCTATCTGACCGCCACTTTACAACTATCCCGGATGTATCGCACTAGTGTTTCTAAAGGGACAGAACTCAAAAATCGGTATTTTTCAGTTATAACTATGAAAGACACGGTAAATATCTCTTTATCAACCATGAAAACTGTATGTACCTAGCTTCAGAGCTTGTACTCCAGAGGGCATTTGTGTCACCCTTCCTACCTTAATGCTATTCCCCCTACATAGGCAAGAGTGACACATCAGTTGAGTTTTCTTTTGAGTTGTGTCACTTCAGAAATACTTGTGCGATATCACTGCATTCAGAAAGTTTCAGTAGAATTAACCATTTAAAAAATATTTATTTATTTAAATGTTAACATCCATTTAATATTGACAACGAATTTTAGGACGGGTTATCTATAGGTTACCACCCTTTTCTAGCCAGGATAGAGCTGATGCCTTTTCTTTTTCCTAAAGAATAGCCACCATCCCTAGTGGGAATCAAACCAGTCACCTTAGGCACGGAGTGCATACGCCTTATCACTCACGGCCACAGGGCCTCCTTATTTCAAAATTATATAATTGTACATATCTTTAATATTAAATTAAATTATTATTTTTATTTTGCCTTAACTTTTAGTAGATTTAGCTCTTTATTATAATGGTGCAAGACACTGCTCTTTTTAAAATACAAAAAAAAAAGTATACATATTTATATGTTCCCTATTATCAGTAACTTACCGAAATAAATACAACAAAAGTATACATCTATATGTTCCCTATTATCAGTAACTTACCGAAATAAATACAACAAAAGTATACATATTTATATGTTCCCTATTATCAGTAACTTACCGAAATAAATACAACAAAAGTATACATATTTATATGTTCCCTATTATCAGTAACTTACCGAAATAAATACAACAAAAGTATACATATTTATATGTTCCCTATTATCAGTAACTTACCGAAATAAATACAACAAAAGTATACATATTTATATGTTCCCTATTATCAGTAACTTACCGAAATAAATACAACGAAAGTATACATATTTATATGTTCCCTATTATCAGTAACTTACCGAAATAAATACAACAAAAGTATACATATTTATATGTTCCCTATTATCAGTAACTTACCGAAATAAATACAACAAAAGTTTTAGGAGAGCATACAACAAAAGTTAGTAGATTTGTGTTAAGAATTTAGGGTTATACATTATTTACAGCATTTCTATTTACACTATAGTTAATATATTTACATAACATATCACTAAAAATACTAACATTATTTAATTATTTATTAGGTCATGGAGAACGCTACATTTTGTGGCCTTCTATTATTGACCAAGTAAAATTAAATAATAATTGATTAATTGATATTACGTAAAAAAAATAATTTAATGGTCATTAATTGAAAACAGATTAATATACCATCGAAATAATATTTTTAGAGGCTTCCGACTAATATTTTCCTAGAATTAAATTTTTGTGTGTAGGTTGTGTTGTTTTAAGAATGCTAATATATCGTTAATGAAGGGGCTACAGTATTTCCTGTAAGTTGTAAGGTAATTTTCGTTTTTCTCGTATTCTGCATTCCGTTAGTAAGTGTTTTGCTGTCATTGGAACGTTACACTGTCTGCAAATGGGTTGTTCTTTATTTGTCATTAAATAAGAGTGAGTTAGTAAAATAGAGTGACTATGTCATGACATTAAATAAAACTTTGAATAGAACTTAAAAAAAAATAGTCCTTCGATCAAATATACACCTGAGCATCCGTAAATGAAGTGATAAATAATATTCCGGGCTATCTACGGGTTACCACCCTTTTCAAGCAGGGATATTGCTGATGCCCTTACTTCAGTTACGGTTAGTATTTTTATTATAACATTGAACAAAGTTTGTCGACAATTGTAAGGATTCGATGAATGATAAAATCGGAATTTAATCAGCTGTGAACGAGGAACCACAACGACCAATGGTTGCTCGTTGTATCATGATACCAACTGACTGCTATCATATTCCATAAAGCATGGGCTGGATTCATCCACGTGACACCGGCTCGTGGTTCGGCTTGTCAAAACTCATTAGTCACTTGGATACACCAGCTGACTATTCGATCAGCTGTATTTGAGATATTGTATCTACTGTTTTCGTATCTATTGGATACGGTGATTATTATCATCCTTATCAGCTGTCTTAAGTTGTACATATATATGTATATATATTTTGTTAGTACAGCATTCTCCAGCGGCCAGTTTCTCTGGGTGATATTTCGCAGGAATCCCATCCTGCTTCATCAGACCGTTGTCAATGTTTTTGACTTTTTGTCTTTTTCGACTTTTAGTTTGTTAATTTGTTATAACCTTTTCAATTTGAAACTTATTTTGACATATGGCGCTTTACAGATGTACATTTATCGAATCAGTGCCTCTTGACACTGCGTGGAGCCGATGTAACTGATTGACGCTTTTCTTCGTCTTCCTGCGGTTTTCTTGATTGTCTGTCCACGGCCAATCTTCCTTTAACCGTCCTAAGTACGGGCTTCCAGGTAGGGTGTAGGATCACACCTTCATCCCGGTTCAGAGTCTTGGGTTGCTTAAAAATCTCCACAGCCTATCTGACTAACCTTCTTTTTAGATTTATATATATATATATATATATATATATATATATATATATATATATATATATATATATATATATATGCATACATGAGAATTCCTTGCGGGGCACAGTGGGGCCAAAGGACTTTTCGTGGTTCAAAAAAGGCTACAGCCTCCAAATCTTAACCGATTTCAATGCATATTTTTTTTTTTTTTTTAAATGAAAGCTAATACAATTTATAACAACATTGTCTTGCCAGATATTTGTTTTTTCCCCTGTTTATTAATTCACGTTTAAATAATTCACAAAATTTTACAATTAATAATAATATTTTATTTTTCATCTAACTTAATATCAGCACTGATATCGTTAAAATTAAACGTGGAAAAAATCATAATCTATTTTCAAATCATTCAAAAATCCTGTTATTTAAATTAATCTCATTGTTGAATTAAGATAAATTTAAGTTTTGAAGATGTCAGTCTCATGTTTTCCAAGTCTAATCAGGTTTCCAAAGTTCAATTTGAACTATATCAGTGCGGCGTCCTAAATCAAATCTTCGTCCGAAGCCATTCAATCATGAGGTCTTTATTTTAATACACTTCTTCTATTAGAAGAGAAATTGAAGAATTCAGAAGGTTGAGTTTGTTACCTGAGTATCAATATGGTAACAGTTATCAGGTACCTGTTCCTAGATAACAGTTACCGGGGAGGGAGTTAACAATCACTCAATGAATACAAGGTTGTAAAAATAAATTCTTCTACTTGAAACTAAATATATAAAGTACAACATGCCAGGCAAAAATAATAAACGAGCATTTTCAGAATAAAATAATAATAAATAAATAGCATGCTTTACATGCTTATAACACAATACGTCGAGTGCACTCATTAACCCTTTCGTTGCTCTGTACGAGTTAACTCGTGTACGAAAAGCAGTGCCCCAGACACTCCACACGAGTTAACTCGTGTTCCACTGTCGGTGCCCCTCACACTCCACACGAGTTAACTCATGGCCGGTATTAGCCCCGTCTGTCGCTTCTCCGGCCTAGTGCTATTAACTCGTATAAAATCAGTGGGACCTAGCGATATTAAGGATGGTTCGTAGGTTCATTAAATCCACGGAATATTATAATTTTTTAATTAACTAATGTGTTTATACATTAACCATACTATTTAAGATATTATAATATCTTATCTCTGAGAAATCTAAAGAAGCCATAATGAAATGATGCATTCAATATAATTTTCTGAGCATTTCTGGGATCTGTAATGACTAATAGTTTTTCTCTAAAGGTTAAAGTAACAGAGACTTTATATCTCAATTATCCTATAATTGCTAGTGATTTTATTATTTACGAATAGAGCTTCATCCGATTCTTCACAAATATATAATTTTCGATTTCATCAAATCTTCTTCGTATAATAATTGAAATTTATCATTGTGCAAGTCTATTAGTATCTATAAAAAAAATGTAAAGTCCTAAAATCGGCATTGTTATGTGAAATTGTTGAAGCTGGCGCACCTCGCCGCCTAGTTTCAGTGTCGCACTCAGATTTGTCTCTCCAGCCATTTGTTGCTGGTTTTTCAGTCACAATTTGGATCTTGTATAGTACGGTATAGATAGCCTCCTTGGATATGAGTGACGGTTGGTATAGATAGCCTCCTTCGATATGAGTGACGGTTGGTATAGATAGCCTCCTTCGATATGAGTGACGGTTGGTATAGATAGCCTCCTTCGATATGAGTGACGGTTGGTATAGATAGCCTCCTTCGATATGAGTGACGGTTGGTATAGATAGCCTCCTTCGATATGAGTGACGGTTGGTATAGATAGCCTCCTTCGATATGAGTGACGGTTGGTATAGATAGCCTCCTTCGATATGAGTGACGGTTGGTATAGATAGCCTCCTTGGATATGAGTGACGGTTGGTATAGATAGCCTCCTTCGATATGAGTGACGGTTGGTATAGATAGCCTCCTTCGATATGAGTGACGGTTGGTATAGATAGCCTCCTTGGATATGAGTGACGGTTGGTATAGATAGCCTCCTTCGATATGAGTGACGGTTGGTATAGATAGCCTCCTTCGATATGAGTGACGGTTGGTATAGATAGCCTCCTTGGATATGAGTGACGGTTGGTATAGATAGCCTCCTTCGATATGAGTGACGGTTGGTATAGATAGCCTCCTTCGATATGAGTGACGGTTGGTATAGATAGCCTCCTTGGATATGAGTGACGGTTGGTATAGATAGCCTCCTTGGATATGAGTGACGGTTGGTATAGATAGCCTCCTTCGATATGAGTGACGGTTGGTATAGATAGCCTCCTTCGATATGAGTGACGGTTGGTATAGATAGCCTCCTTCGATATGAGTGACCCCTCGTTTTCTCATAGAGAGGAAAGAGTCGAACGGTAGTGAAGTCGAGATGAGGAGATATTGGCGAGCGTACGGGAGGAGTTAGACGGAAAAGCATCGATCATACCGGGCGCTGCGAGTCGCTTAATTCGTCAGCAAAGAAAGGGTTAAATATTACTTACTAACTAATGGCCATCGATCTAAGTTGCTTGGGCATGCCCTCAGAGGTTTTTATCACACTTAACTTCGCCACGCACAGTATAATTAACAAATTATATTACTGCAGCACCAAACACAAAAAAGTCCGACTCGCAGGAACTGCGTCATCTTAGCGCGGTTACGTACATCTGGAAGAAATGGAATAAATTAGCATCACAAATCACAGTAAACTGACAGTAGCCAACTTACACAGAAGCGGATAATTCTTAATCTGTATAAGTCAATACAATTATGTACTGAAAACGTACTTACTCTTCGACTACTGCTGAGAAGGCTCTATTCTAAACAACCAAAAATTCGTTGTCATTTCAAGTATCTTGTTTTAGTAGCAAATTCGTTTTACTGTTATAATCAACTTTAAATATGTGCTTCAAGGTGTATAAAATTCCATTCTGCCGTGGGTTAAATCTTTCTATAAAATCAGAAATAACGATAACTTCTATTGGAGGCTATGAGGAAGGTTATATAGACAGGAGAATTCAAAACAATCTACGTCCTCATGATTAGCCGCAGCCATCTTGATTACCACAGCCACTCCAAACATATTATTACCAATACCTTTCACCGTTTCGTAGCTTATTTTACTACAATTCTAATTTTACTGATAAATGCAATTTAAAACAAGAAAAAACCAATTGAAAAGTGAGATAAACAAAGAGAAAACCCCTTTCAAAACAACAAAACGAACACTTTTTAAGTTTTAAGCGCTTATATCTCTGATTGACGTTGCCCCATCGAATATTGCTTTCGAACCTTTTTTGTAGAGAATTTAGTAAGCATTCGAATGGTCGGTCACCTTCCACTTAGCACGATTTCCAACCGTTATCGAGATATTTACGAAAAATGTATGAAGATCCGAAAACTTTTCATGTCTATTAATAAAATAATTTTTTTCGCATACTTCCTTAACTCCAAATATAACCAAAATTTAAACATCTTAGTTGGGGTTAATTTCCAAGTTGTAGAAAATATTTCAATTGAATCCCGCGATTCTAAATACTCACAAAAATATAATGACTTACAAAAAACATTGATCCCACTTTTCTCAGGGACGGTTACAGATATCGCCTTATAAATGGTTTCATTCGTTTTCTTATGTTAAGAAACCTATAAAACAAGTACCTGCAAGCATATAAACTCAAAAACGTAAGCGTTACGATTTTTTTTTGCGCGAATGTCGCCCCAAACACTATTTTCTAGTACGCGGATTCTGCTGGTTAACGAACTTGACCTTTCAAATTAGTCGACAGATGTTTTTACCAAATTTCGTTAAAATCGGACCATTTTTGAGCTTGCTAGAGCGCGAACAGACAAGCATATATATAAATATATACATATATATATATATATATATATATATATATATATATATATATATATATATATATATACATACCACCTATATTTTCGTGATCTATAGGGTCTGAAACGTGAAAGTTTCTAGTCGGCACTTCCGGATTGCGTCATGAGGTCAACCTCATAAGCGCGGAGATAGGGAGTAACCGCGCTAATTGGTTATGATTCTTGCTTATTATATCTAAACTCTACTTGCTCTAAGAGATTCATGGAATTTTAGTTGAGTTATTGTTTGCCAAAGTACAACAAATTTATTGTGCAATTGTAATAATAAACTATAATAAAATCATTAATGTATGAAAATAAAAAATGATAATAGAGTATAATGGAGTTGTAAATGCCCGTAGGTGGTAAAAAGCACATGTGAGGGCTATTATTTCCCCCTGACACACCCTCTATTCCAAGGGGGCGGGTCTTTATCATTTAGTCGGGGCTACTCAGGGAATAATAAAACTCAAATAAAAAAGAAAAATATATAACTGTCCTTGATAGTGAAGTGGCGATTCCAGAAATGGTCATTAAGGTTGGAAAAGCTACTAGAAAAAGTATATATATACAAATTTGGGCCACCTATATTTTCGTGATCTATAGGGTCTGAAACGTGAAAGTTTCTAGTCGGCACTTCCGGATTGGGTCATGAGGTCAACCTCATAAGCGGGTTCTCCCTATGGAGATAGAGAGTAACCGCGCTAAAAAAACTACAAAACGTGCGATTCCTAGAACTCGAGAAGCAAGACCTACCTGTGCTTTTTCCAACGCACACCCAAACCTTACTCCTCAGTCTCTTACAAAGAGGTACGGGCAACAGGCGCGATTATTTCCCGATGCAGGTAGCTCCCGCTGCAAGTTTATCAAGAAGTTCAATTGCTCTTTAAAATGTTAAAATGTGACTGGAATTCGAAAGATGCCATACAAGCTCTTCGATATGAGCCAGACAGGAAACTCTTTTACCGCGGGCGATAGTCTGCAGGTGGTTATTTTAATTAATCTAGAACAAAAATTTAAAATTATTTTAAAAGAAGAAGCTAATATCTAGTACGTTTCAGAAATTTTAATTTTTTCGAAAATGGTCAACAATTCTTCATTTTCTATTACAAAATCCGTCGATAATTGGTCATAAAATCATTATAATTCAATGAATCGAAAAATTCCTACGTACTTTACGTATATCATTAGGAAGCTGCAGATAAAATTTGATGTTGATCGGGTTAAAATTGAAGGCGCTAGCATATCACCCGATTTGAAAAATATAGTTTTGAGAAAATCTACCGTTAAGTTTATTGTAGTGATATTTTCATTTTTTTTCTTCATAATTTCTTAGAACAAATTTTAAAAAGTTCGTTTTAAATTTTGAAATTTATTGGGACTTTAATTGAAAACTAAACGGACACATAAACGGAAGAACATAAAGGAAGACGCTTCTTTAAATTTAACCACCAGGAAGACCAGATTACCTTTGTAAATTATATTGTTGTTTTCTTCTCGTGTTTATGTATTTATTCTAGTTCATATCTTTTTATAGCCCCCATTCCTTCAATATTTATTTAATTTTTTTAATATTTATTTGTTTATTTTAAAATCTTTAATTTTATTCCCATCCCCCTTTGAATATTGTATCATCATTGCCCCAATCCAATTGTGTGTACATATTTACTTATATTTCATTTTATTATTTAAGGCTTCATATATAATATTTGTATTAGTTTTTTTTTATACTTTTGTTTTTTCTTTATTTATATTTATATTTTTAGGTTAAATTTCTTTATTGTTTATTTTGTATTTATTTTTATTCTTATGGGACGAAGTCCCAGAATAAAGTTTTTTTTTCATTCATTCATTCATAAACACTCTTGGATATCATTTAGTCGAGGAAGCAAAAGAAAATGGTAAAAAACAGTTTCAAGGTAGTATTACTTCTTAAGTATCAATCCTGGACCCCGGATAAAATGGCCCGAGGGGCACAGTAGAGTGATAGTGTGGTCAGCAACATGGTCCAGGTCATTATTCTTAAATTCTCATAACGATTCTATTCCTACGGTAGTTAACAATTGATGAGTGATATATAGTAGAATAAACGTACCATCCCGTACAATAGCATGCGTAATGATATGTAATAATGGAGAAACCGCAATCTCGTACGAATAGCAGTACTCATGTTGATGTATTCTCAACTTCTTGTTTTGACGTGAAGGAAAAAAAAAACTGAAAATGGTAAACGCAAACGAAACAAAGGGATGGAGAAAAAATTGTATCGTTATACGATATTTTTGCGGCTCCCCTCGCGGCGGCGGTTCAAATTGACAAACTTTTAATTGAATAGAACCGCAGGGGGAACTCGAAATTTTCCTGAACAGGGAGTGGGGATCCCCCCCCCCCCGGCAGAAGTAGGGTAATTTTAAATTGAAGAGGGATTATATTTCGATTCCAAACCTGAATGAAATTGAGTTGAAAAATAAAATGAATGATTTTTATGTCTTATCGTTCCTGTTCCTGTTATCAAGAACTTGTCATATCAATAACATTGTCCGATGATAACTCGCTTACCACGCATGCTCAAATTTAGCAGATACCTGGACTCGGGGGATTGTGGTGTCACTTTCGAATGTTCTCTCACTTACCACGCATGCTTCAATCCACTGGATAGTAGGACTCATGGGATTGTGGTGTCACTTTCCAATGTTCTCTTACTTACCACGCATGCGTCAATCCACTGGATAGTAGGACTCATGGGATTGTAGTGTCACCTTCCAATGTTCTCTCACTAACCACGCATGCGTCAATCCACTGGGTAGTAGGATTCATGGGATTGTAGTGTCACCTTCCAATGATCTCTCACTTACAATACATGCTCCAATCCACTGAATAAAAGAATTCAGGGGATTGTGGTGTCACCTTCCAATGTTCTCTCACTAACCACGCATGCTCCAATCCACTGGACACCAGGACTCTGGGGATTGTGGCGTCACCTTCCTATATTCAATCACTTACCACGTATGCTCTAATCCACTGGATACCAGGACTCTGGGGATTGTGGCGTCACCTTCCTATATTCAATCACTTACCACGTATGCTCTAATCCACTGGATACCAGGACTATGGGGATTGTGGCGTCACCTTCCTATATTCAATCACTTACCACGCATGCTCTAATCCACTGGATACCAGGACTCTGGAGATTGTGGAGTCACCTTCCTATATTCAATCACTTACCACGCATGCTCCAATCCACTGGGTACTAGAACTCAGGGGATTGTGGTGTCACCTTCCAATGTTCTCTCACTTACCACGCATGCTCCGATCCACTGGACACCAGGGCTTGGGGGATCGTGGTGTCACCTTCCAATGTTCTCTAACTTACCACGCATGCTCCAATTCACTAGATAACAGGACTCGGTGCATTGTGGTGTCACCTTCCAATGTTTAATCACTTCCCACGCATGCTCCAATTAATTGGATAACAGGACTTGGGGGATTGTGGTGTCACAAAACCGAAATTCAGCAATCTCATAATAATCAATAAATAATCGATATATTATTTAATAAATATATAGAAAAATGTATTTTCTGAATGTCGAATAGTTTTCGTAAATTCCTAGAAACCAAGTTAAAATGTGAAGACGAATAACTTGTGAATAACCATTACTTTGTATTTGTGTCCCTTAAAGGAGTCGTTAGCATGCAAGCAAGGAACATTAATCGTTCGACCATTTCCTGCCGACAGTGGTGAGGAGAGCTCGTACGTCACGTTCTGAATGCGCGGCTAAAATTATATAATGTGCTTTCCGTCGGGAGAATAAGGGCGGGAGTGAGAAGTGCCACGGTCTCCTAATAGACGATATGATTTATCGAGATGGCATTGGCTGGCATCGAGGGCTGTTATTTCCGGCCGATGTGTGGGGTCTCCGCTAGTCCAATATCTATCTTCCTATTTAATATTGGCTAGGAATAAATAGACAGGAAAACAGGAACACTGTTAAGCTTGGTGGGGGGGGGGGGGGGGGGGGGGTTAAGCAAATCCCAATAATAGCTATACACAAAATAAATGTACTCAAAACCTCATTTATCATCCCTGCTACCAAATGTACACAATAACTTAGAAATACCTCTACGCCATTTTATAACATACCAGCAGTGTTGGGCAAAACTAACGTTTATAAACTAAACTAACGTTAGTTTTCCCTAACTAAAACTAAACTAATGTTATATTTTTAGTTTTAGTTTTAGTTTAGTTTTAGATTTGTATAATTATTAATCATATGGACTCCGTTCTTAGTAATGCAATTAGTTTAGTTTAGTAAAAGAGACCTAAATTTGTGATTTTAGTTTAGTTTTAGTTTTTAGTTAACTAATTTAGTTTATCAAAGAACATATGTTTTCAAATTACGAGAAAAAGCCACAATTTTTTATTCTTAAGCAAGTTCTATTAGTTTTAATAATTTACTTAATTATCGAAATAACATATGATTTATATTAATTCATGTTATTTTAGTAAAACTAAACTAAACTAAACTAAATTTTTAGTTTAGTTTTTAGTGAATTCCCAAAGATTTAGTTTTAGTTTTAGTTTAGTTAAAATCCATTAATTAGTAAAATTTTAGTTTTAGCTTTTTTTAGGTTGCAATTTTTAGTTTAGTTTTAGTTTATTCCAAAAAGTGAGTTTAGTTTTAATTTTAGTTTTAGTTTTTAGTTTTGCCCAACATTGCATACCAGCTGTTTCCCGGCGTGTCATGCTACACCTACTTCCTGCATCTACAAAAGTTTAAATAAATTAGAAACCAAATACGTAATTTCCACATATACTTTATTTTTGATCTCCACCTCAGCCAATTTAATTAATGAGCTAATTACAATTCCTCATTTAAACGTTTCGGCCTCAGGGCCATCCTCATTAAACTTATTTCATAAATCCACATATATTCACCCTATTTCCACAAGGGCTTGTCATCACTTTAAATCTATGGGCTTGTCATCACTTTAAATCTATGGGCTTGTCCATCTTCTATAACTAAAACTTTTTTACATTTTAAACCATTTGAGTTACCCCAGACCATGTGGCCACAACTTGGCAAAGTCTTGAGGCCGAAACGTTTAAATGAGGAATTGTAATTAGCTCATTAATTAAATTGGCTGAGGTGGAGATCAAAAATAAAGTATATGTGGAAATAACTTATACCTCAGAAAATCCTTGTGGATAATCCCTAACATGTCAACAAATACGTAATGTTAAAATTTAATGACACAAATCTGTAACTGTTCGGGTTCACTGTTTCGAAACCGTGACCTCGGAACCCGTGACCTGTGATCCTGGATGATTTTAACCTTGCCTATGGCACTCCCCGGAACAACATCTACAGGTGTCCCAAGTTTGGCCAAATACAGTCAAACGGTGTGGATTTGTATAAGGGACAAACATAAATACAGAAAGCTACTACACGTTGTTGACCAAGCATATGACACTCCTCGGTTCAAGACAAACATGTGTGCCAAGTTTGGTCAATATCGGTCGAACGATGTAGATTAGTATAAGGTACAAGCAATCGGACAAACAGCTGATAGGCAATTTTGACCAAGCCTATGACACTCCTCGGGCCAAGACCTACCTATGTGCCAAGTTTGGTCAAAATCGGTCGAACGGTGTGGATTTGTATAAGGTAAAAACATACAGACAGACAGCCGGTAGACGCTTTTGACCTAGCCTACAAGACTCCGCGGATCAAGACCTACCTGTGTGCCAAGTATGGTAAAAATCGATCAAACGGTGGTGATTTGTATGAGGAACAAACTTACAGACAGCTGGTAGACGTTTTTGATCTAAGACTCTCCCCGGATCAAGACCTACCTGTGTCCCAAGTTTGGTAAAAATCGGTCAAACGGTGTTTAATGGTATAAGGAACTAACAGACAGACAGACCAACAAACGGCTGTTTTATATATAGATTATGACCAAAGCCAGGATATCTGGGAAAGAATCAGTATTTTTTGAACAAAAGGACACTTTGATTGTCGAATTGGAAAGTTTGGACATAATATTCGAACCTTTAACAGAACTGTTGGTTAACGAAGAAATCAATAATTTTAGAACAATAAAATAATAACAAAACTTCTAAACTAATAATATTTAATATGATATATGTGATAATATTTATTATATTATTTATACTATATTTATTTATAGAATTTTGTAAATTATTTATTTAAATTTTAACGTCCATTTATTATTAACTAGGAATTTTAGGACGGGTTATCTATAGGTTACCACCCTTTTTTAGCCAGGATAGGGGTGATGCCTTTTCTTTTTTCTAAAGAAAAGCCTCCAACCCTAGTGGGAATCGAACCCACGACCTTTGGCACGGAGTGTTAAGTGCTCACGCCTTAACCCTCACGGCCATCGGGTCTCCTTTTGTAAATTAAAGATGGATAAATATGTTCTCCATTGATTGTGTGCAGCTAAGTTTGTATGATATTTGCAGATACTCCTTGCTTACGAAGCCCTTCAATAACTTCATGGGAAGGAAGGTATCGTGTTAATATACTTAGCGGGAGATAATACCTTTAGTTTCTGGTTACCTTTACCTCCTTAGCTGCATCTTCGTCAAGAATCCCGTTATACTAGTAATCCTCCAATCATTTATACCTTTTAGTGGGACATATTTATCATATTTCAAGAAATATTTGAATAAAGCCAGGAGAAATGGTAATTTCTCAGTGATTAATTTCGATATGATTTTATGAGACAATAACAACGATATGCTTCCATTTTATCAAAACTGAAATGCCAAAAATAGGTAAAGACATATTATTTTCCTGATATCCAACGATGAATAATTATTTTTTTGAAATTAAAACCCACGATTACATCTAAACTGCAGGGTTTTTTTTCTGTTTCTATTGATTTTCTACAACTAATTTCTAGATACATGTACTCTAATGTTCAATTTACCCGTTTATTAATAACTTAGTTGTTCTAATAATTTAAGATAAAATTGTTCTCTCATAATAAGTTGAATTGTATTTATAGACCTGTTACTTATCTTACTTATAAACTTTTTTGCTGTCTATTAATTTCTAGCACTTGCCCTCCAGTCTTCATATGCAACAGTCAACTTCCTGTATCTAATGAGGTGCGTTACCTGGGACTTCTACTAGACAGCAGACTCACATGGAACCCACACAGACGACTAAAAAGACAAGAGCTGAACAGGAGATTTGGACTCTTAAGACGACTACTCGGCCCTACTTCAAAGCTTACGACACACAACAAACTTACTATATACAAATCTATAATTAGACCTATCTGGACTTACGGACTTGAATTATGCGGAACAGCAAAACACTCAAACATACAACGAATACAAGCATTCCAATCCAAAGTCCTTCGTAGAATAGTTAATGCTCCCTTTTATGTCTCCAACAAAACCCTACACAACGACCTTAATATTCCTTTCGTAAAAGACCTCGCAACATCCAGATTCCTAACGTTCCATTCCAAATTGTCATCCCACCCAAATCCTAGAGGTCAATCCCTATCCACTCGGACCCATCCTAAAGACCTTCCCAGGAGGCTTAAGAGACTTTGGCCCCGTGACCAGCTACCCTAGCAGCGGTTTAAAACAGTGAAAATATAAATGTTAGCATATATTAGGAAGTGCCAATAATGATTGGCTCCTTCCATATACTATTCACTGAATGTACGCAAGACGATCACAATTAATTATTGTACTATATAAATTGTACAGATTTTAAATAAACATTTATTAAAAAAAAAAAAGAAAAAAAAAAAGTCTATTAATTTCGGTTTTTGTTTTTTTTTTTCTTGTCATTTTAGCTGACGAAGGCTACCAAAGAGTAGCCGAAAGGTCCTTATATAGATTTTTTTTACAAAAACCTAATTGAGATTTTTTTTAACCGAATCCTAACTATTCCATCTTTGCTTGGATGAAATTAAGTTAAGTAGCAAAGAATAAATGTTATGCGTGGAAATACGCAAGTTTTAAATAACGGGTATTTTTGCAAAGACCACATCTAGTTACTTTAAAGTAGCTGTCGTGATTTTAAACCATGATTTTAGTACTTACGGATTAGCTTACAGGTTAATTGCAGGTTGTCTATTACTTCTTTACAGGTTCATTGCAGGTTGTCTATTACTTCTTTACAGGTTATCTAAGATAACAAACCATATTATAAATGTAGCAATGAAATGTTAATATAGTACGTAAATAAAAGTATTTAAAATGACTAAAAGTAACTTTTCTTCACTACTGTATTAATATAATATGGTTTCTAATTAATCCTTAGATAACTTTGTAAGTAATAATTTTATCATGATGATTAGATAAGGCTACCAATGAGCAGCCGAAACGTCCGAAATATAGATGTTTTAAAATCTTTGTAAAATTAATTAATGTTAGTATTAGCTACTATATTTGTCATTGGTATGTAGCCTCTTATTTCTTTGTAAAATCAATTAACGTTACTAATTACTATTAAAATCAATTATTGTACCTATTTACTTTTTCATTCTAAGAATTTAAGACGATATGTTCTTTTATAAGTTAATTGTATCTATAGCTCTGTTACCTATCACAATCATAATTTTTTTTGTTTTTGTATTAATTTCCTTTTTTAGCACTTTCCTCCGAAGGAAAGTAGCTATTGAGGTTGGACTCATGACGGAATGTTTGAAAAATTTCTTCGAATCTTTATCGATCCTACCTAGTAGACACCGAAAATGACCCCCGTTAAAATTTATATATATCTATATATATATATATATATATATATATATATATATATATATATATGCATATATATATATGTGTCTGTTAACACGATAGCGGCCAGAGTTTTTGTTTTTCCTTCATGAAACGTGGTATATAGCGTTCAAATAGCAAACGATTGAACGAGTTCGTTAACCACCAAAATCGTTCCACCGGGAGGGGGGGTTTACCCCGGACCCAAAACACTAATTTGACCATACCAGCCGTAGTTTTTGTTATATTTCAACAAAACTCGGTATTAGTTATTTTGATCTAAAGAGAGAATTCCGTTGTAAAAATAAACTAAATCGGTTCATTAGAAGGGGGGGTTTACACCGGACCCACAATACCAATTTGCCACTGCAAGCCGTAATTTTTGTTACATTTCAACGAAACTTGGTATTCGTGGTGGTAATCAACAGAGAAAAATGGGTTGTAAAAATAAACTAAATCGGGTTATTTGGAGGGGGGGTTTACTCCGGACCTAAAGTACTAATATACTCATAACGGTCGTAATTTCTGCTGTATTGTAACGAAATGCGGTATGCGTCGTGGGTATCTCATGAGAAAGAAGTGTTGTAAAAATGAAGTAAATCGGTCTATTGGAAAGGAGGGTTTACTTTAAAGTCTGTTTCATTACAATTAGCCAGCCAGACGTAGGTTCGCAAAGGCGCTACAAGGAGCGCTATCTCCCACTATGGGGACTACTGTATCCTGTTCCTGCGTCAGATCAAAAGACGGAATGTGAAGTTTTTGTGTATTTATTAAGTAGTACAGTATCATGTATTAACATAACTCTGGAAGCAAATTATTTACAAAATTAATAATTGAACAGGCCTCATAAGAAATGTAAATGAGCAGAACTATTCACGTTTTTATTTTTATTTATATAGGTTATTTACAGCAAATTATTCAGTAATGTAGTCTACACTAAAAAAATTCTGAGGAAAGTGCTTAGTTATGCAGCTCCTGCGTGACGGACTTTTTTTGTCATTTTAGCTGACGAAGGCTACCAATGAGTAGCCGAAACGTCCGAAATATAGATTTTTTAAAACAAAATCATATTGAGGTTTTTTTTTTTTTTTTTTTTTTTTTTCTTTCCTTTTTAAGGCGTTTCAACCTTTTAGGATATTAACGCCACAGATTTTAAATAAAGTTTAGAATTTTATTTTATAAATGTATGCTTGTAATAGTTGTTATTCAGCCATTAAGTGTTCAATTATTGTTTTCAAAATAATATATTGTTGAATATTAGAATTTTTATACTAAATTTAAATATTAGTTGATAGTTAACCTTAAACAATGAGTTCTGTTTGTTGCACATAGCCACCACATGCCACAACAATCATAGTTTTTTTACAAGTTGTGTTTATTCTAAAAAATTAAATAAATTTTTGATCTTATTCGGGGCATCACCCACATCTTCACTCAAATTACCCGTGAGCCCAAATAGAGACCTTTCATTCTCGTAGGCACGGCATTCAGTGAAGATATGTTTGATGGACATAGAGACATATTGAGGTTTATTTAGCCGAATCTCAACCATTCCATCTTTACGTAATAATTTTAGGCTTGTAAAGCATAAATGAAAATAAGCAGAATATATTTCAGGAAGCAATATTTATTAATAAAAAGGTTAATATTATAAAAATTGGTAATTGTGAAGTTTAAGGGCCTCCTCACCGATTTTTTCTTCGGGTGGTTCTATAACGTATTTATCTTGTTTTAATATTTATTACGCATTATGGGCATACGTGCTAAGAGTTTCCGCTCGCTTCGCTCACTCAAGAAGATATCAAAACTCTAGCCAATCCCACACGCAAAAATTAATAGAATTCTATTAATTTTAGTGAGTTGGATTGACGACAGTGTTGAAGGTTGCTTCACTACGAGCAACATTAATATGCGCATGCGCTGATTAACTTTTATAATCACTACAGATACTTCACAAATAACTGGAAAAGAAACTGGATGTGGTCTTCGCAAAAAGACCCAAAGTAGTTATTCAATAATTGAACCCACTTTTTCTAGTAGCTTTTCTACCTTAATGACCATTTCTCGAATCCCCACTTCACTATCAAGGACAGTTATTTATTTTTCTTTTTTATTTGAGTTTTATTATTCCCTGAGTAGCCCCGACTAAATGATAAAGACCCGCCCCCTTGGAATAGAGGGTGTGTCAGGGGGAAATAATAGCTCTCACATGTGCTTTTTACCACCTATGGGCATTTACAACTCCATTATACTCTATTATCATTTTTTATTTTCATACATTAATGATTTTATTATAGTTTATTATTTCAATTGAACAATAAATTTGTTGTACTTTGGCAAACAATAACTCAACTAAAATTCCATGAATCTCTTAGAGCAAGTAGAGTTTAAATATAATAACCAAGAATCATAACCAATCTCCATAGGGAGAACCCGCTTATGAGGTTGACCTCATGACGCAATCCGGAAGTGCCGACTACAAACTTTCACGTTTCAAACCCTATAGATCACGAAAATATAGGTGGTATATATATATATATATATATATATATATATATATATATATATATATATATATATATATATATATATATATATATATATATATATATATATATATATGTATATATATATATATATATATATATATATATATATATATATATATATATATATATATATATATATATATATATGTATATATATATATATATATATGTATATATATATATATATATGTGTGTATATATTTATATATCTGCTTGTCTGTTCGCGCTCTAGCAAGCTCAAAAATGGTCCGATTTTAACGAAATTTGGTAAAAAAATCTGTCGTCTAATTTGAAAGGTCAAGTTCGTTAACCAGCAGAATGCGCCCATTAGAAGATAGTGTTTGGGGCGAAATTCGCACAAAAAAAAAATCGTAACGCTTACGTTATTGTGTTTATATGCTTGCAGGTACTTGTTTTATAGGTTTCTTAACATAAGAAAACGAATGAAACCATTTATAAGGCGATATCTGCAACCGTTCATGAGAAAAGTGGAATCAATGTTTTTGTAAGTCATTATATTTTTGTGAGTACTTAGAATCGCGGGATTCAATTGAAATATTTTCTACAACCTGGAAATTAATCCCAACTAAGATTTTTAAATTTTGGTTATATTTGGAGTTAAGTAAGTATGCGAAAAAAAAATATTTTATTAATAGACATGAAAAGTTTTCGGATCTTCATACATTTTTCGTAAATATCTCGATAACGGTTGGGAAATCGTGGTAAATGGAAAGTGATCATTCGAATGCTTACTAAATTCTCTACAAAAAAGATTCTGAAGCAATTTTGGATGGGGCAACGTTAATCAGAGATATAAGCGCTTAAAACTTAAAAAATGTTGGTATTGTTGTTTTGAAAGGGGTTTTCTCTTTGTTTATCTCACTTTTTAATTGTTTTTTTCTTGTTTTAAATTGCATTTATCAGAAAAATTAGGATAGTAGTAAAATAAGCTAAGAAACGGTGAAAGGTATTGGTAATAATAAGTTTGGAGTGGCTGTGGTAAACAAGATGGCTGTGGCTAATCAAGATGACGTAGTTTGTTTTGAATATTCCTATCTATATAACCTTCCTCATAGCCTCCAACTGAAGTTATCGTTATTTATTATTTTATAGAAAGATTTAACCCACGACAGAATGGAATTTTATTCGCCATGACGCACATATTTACAGTTGATTATAACAGTAAGACGAATTTGCTAGTAAAATAAGATACTTAAAATGACAACGAATTTTTGGTTGTTTAGAATAGAGCCTTCTCAGCAGTAGTCAAAGAGTAAGTACGTTTTCAGTACAAAATTGTATTGACTTATACCGATTAAGAATTATCTGTTTCTGTGTAAGTTGGCTACAGTCAGTTTACTGTGATTTGTGATGCTAATCTATTCCATTTCTTCGAGATGTACGTAACCGCGCTAAGATGACGCAGTTCCTGCAAGTCGGACTTTTTTGGATTTGTTGTTGGAACTGCAATAGGCCAGACAATGTTTCAATACATATATATATATATATATATATATATATATATATATATATATATATATATATATATATATATATGTTTGATGTTATTTTTCGTCGCTGGGATAGTATTTTTAGATGGAACGGCTTTTTTCTCCAGCGGTGGTACTCCTCCTCACTTCTTCCCGGAATATTTCGATGGATTCATCTCCATCTTCTTCAGCCAGGTACTTGTTTCTTCCTCGGTGGTAGCCAAGGGAACGTACCACCGCTGGAGAAAAATGCCGTTCCATCTAAATATATATATATATATATATATATATATATATATATGACATGATTTCGAGAAATCCACAACTAAATGGGGTAAGCCTTTTCTGAGATTAGTGCGCACAGAAAAACAAATAAAAATTCTAAAAATCATTGATTTGGGTTTCATTGTGTTGATAAAGTACCCCAGTAGTATTTTTTCCAATATATCATCCATCTACAGACAGCGATCCGTTAGAATTCTAGTACATGTACAGAGTTGTAAAATCCAACACTAGTATATAGAATCCTAACAAAACAATTAGTAACACACTATAAGCACCATAAGAACATAAGTGGTGTGCATTACCACTCACCTATGGTTGCCGTATCCAAATGAGTGTAATTTAGTTTCAATATTGAATCATGTTTGTGTATTTCAAAATAAATTATGAATATAAGTTACAGGAGCATATATAGAAAATAATTTCGGCAGGAGCTGTGACCAAGGCGGTATGGAATACCACCAAGATGGAGGGGGGGGGGGCCTGGAAAAAATGTAAATATTTTAGTGTAAAGTCGTGAGTTTTGACGTCCTCTGACACCTAGTAAACCAGAGTTACATTTTCCAGAGAAAACATTTTTCGTTTTTAAAGTTTTTACTTTAACACGACTTTCTTACTAAAACACGACTCTCTAACATTACACTTCAGGGCGGTGAGGACCTAGACGTTTTCTGCCCTTAAACACCAAATCATTTTTAACTGAATAATTTGTCATTTTTCTTCTATTTTCATGATTTGTAAAATCTTTATGCTACAATTTTTATTATACTGAATAAAACAAAACATTCGACGGTTATTGTATATATATATATATATATATATATATATATATATATATACTATATATTTGTCAAATACCACTCACTCACTCACTGACCTATCATCGCCCAGCCCAAACCACTATATATATATATATATATATATATTTCAAATTTGATCTACCGTTATTTTCGTGATCTAATTTTCTAGTCGGAACTTCCGAATTGCGTCATGAGGTCAACCTCATAAACGGGTTTCCTTCCTATGGAAGGAGGAATAAACCCGCTAAAATGTGCAAACATAGTTTTCCCAACAATAATCTGTTCGTGTGCCAATGACCAAAGCAGTCGAGGCACCCAAATAATAAATAATAATAATCTGTTCGTGGGGTCTCCCGTGGTCTAGTGGTTAACGCCTTAGATTCTCATGCGGGAGATGGTGGGTTCGATTCGACCGGCAGGAATTTTTTCATCTAACGGCTCGTTGAGAAAATTCCTGGCTGCACCTTGGATCTTGGCGCTAATGGCCCTGATGTCGATGCGCAGTAAAAAAAAAAAAAAAAAAAAATACAAAAAAAAAAATAACCTGTTCGTTAAACACATACTTCGGAATTACAAACCCCGCTATAACGGTAAATATTCTTGGAGACTTCCTAGATATTAGGTAAAGTGAGCAAAGTGATGTTAGCTTCAACTCGTTGGGAGCCGTAAAGCAGTTTATTGCTAACATCGTTAATACCGTAATTACATCTATTAAAGCGATTAAATTCTCAGGGGATTCTCGCTCCCCTGAACTTAGGGGACGGGGGTTTTTGCTCTTCTCCGACAGTTTTAGAACGATATGCTCCTCTTTATTCCAATCGCAAACCTCATATACGGACTTCTCATGAAGGAAGATTGGAATGAAAACCACTAACATATATAGAATATAATTTCTGGGAGGGGGGCTGAGAGCACCTTGGCATTTGGGGTGTAGGGAAAATTTTAAATATTTTAGTATGGTGGGTTTTAAGGTCCTCTGGACACCTAGCAAACCAGGGTAAATTTAGAAGTCATTTTTCGTTTTATAGGCTTTTTTTACATGAACTTTTATCAACAAATCAAAATTTTCTGCAGCCCCTTCAGCCCCCCTTATATACGCCTACGATGTTAACCAGGAAATCGTGTTAATAAAATACGCTATTCTCCTCTGATGATAGGCTTTTTTAACCCATCGAGACCGACTGTACACCGTGTGTGCAATAGATTTCCTAGACTACAAGACAGCCTGTACACCGTGTGTGCAATAGATTTCCTAGACTATAAGACAGCCTGTAGACCGTGTGTGCAATAGATTTCCTAGTCTATGAGACAGCCTGTACACCGTGTGTGCAATAGATTTCCTAGTCTATGAGACAGCCTGTACACCGTGTGTGCAATAGATTTCCTAGACTATAAGACAGCCTGTACACCGTGTGTGCAATAGATTTCCTAGACTATGAGACAGCCTGTACACCGTGTGTGCAATAGATTTCCTAGACTATAAGACAGCCTGTACACCGTGTGTGCAATAGATTTCCTAGACTATAAGACAGCCTGTACACCGTGTGTGCAATAGATTTCCTAGACTATAAGACAGCCTGTACACCGTGTGTGCAATAGATTTCCTAGACTATAAGACAGCCTGTACACCGTGTGTGCAATAGATTTCCTAGACTATAAGACAGCCTGTACACCGTGTGTGCAATAGATTTCCTAGACTATAAGACAGCCTGTACACCGTGTGTGCAATAGATTTCCTAGACTATAAGACAGCCTGTACACCGTGTGTGCAATAGATTTCCTAGACTATAAGACAGCCTGTACACCGTGTGTGCAATAGATTTCCTAGACTACAAGACAGCCTGTACACCGTGTGTGCAATAGATTTCCTAGACTACAAGACAGCCTGTACACCGTGTGTGCAATAGATTTCCTAGGCTATAAGACAGCCTGTACACCGTGTGTGCAATAGATTTCCTAGGCTATAAGACAGCCTGTACACCGTGTGTGCAATAGATTTCCTAGACTATAAGACAGCCTGTACACCGTGTGTGCAATAGATTTCCTAGACTATGAGACAGCCTGTACACCGTGTGTGCAATAGATTTCCTAGTCTATGAGACAGCCTGTACACCGTGTGTGCAATAGATTTCCTAGTCTATGAGACAGCCTGTACACCGTGTGTGCAATAGATTTCCTAGGCTATGAGACAGCCTGTACACTGTGTGTGCAATAGATTTCCTAGACTATGAGACAGCCTGTACACCGTGTGTGCAATAGATTTCCTAGACTGTAAGACAGCCTGTACATCGTGTGTGCAATAGTTTCCTAGACTATAAGACAGCCTGTACACCGTGTGTGCAATAGTTTCCTAGACTATAAGACAGCCTGTACACCGTGTGTGCAATAGTTTCCTAGATTATAAGACAGCCTGTACACCGTGTGTGCAATAGATTTCCTAGATTATAAGACAGCCTGTACACCGTGTGTGCAATAGTTTCCTAGATTATAAGACGGCCTGTACACCGTGTGTGCAATAGATTTCCTAGACTATAAGACAGCCTGTACACCGTGTGTGCAATAGATTTCCTAGATTATAAGACAGCCTATACACCGTGTGTGCAATAGTTTCCTAGACTATAAGACAGCCTGTACACAGTGTGTGCAATAGATTTCCTAGACTATAAGACAGCCTGTACACAGTGTGTGCAATAGATTTCCTAGACTATAAGACAGCCTGTACACCGTGTGTGCAATAGATTTCCTAGATTATAAGACAGCCTGTACACCGTGTATGCAATAGTTTCCTAGACTATAAGACAGCCTGTACACAGTGTGTGCAATAGATTTCCTAGACTATAAGACAGCCTGTACACCGTGTGTGCAATAGTTTCCTAGATTATAAGACAGCCTGTACACCGTGTGTGCAATAGATTTCCTAGATTATAAGACAGCCTGTACACCGTGTTTGCAATAGTTTCCTAGATTATAAGACAGCCTGTACACCGTGTGTGCAATAGATTTCCTAGACTATAAGACAGCCTGTACACCGTGTGTGCAATAGATTTCCTAGATTATAAGACAGCCTATACACCGTGTGTGCAATAGTTTCCTAGACTATAAGACAGCCTGTACACAGTGTGTGCAATAGAGTTCCTAGACTATAAGACAGCCTGTACACCGTGTGTGCAATAGATTTCCTAAACTATAAGACAGCCTGTACACCGTGTGTGCAATAGATTTCCTAGACTATAAGACAGCCTGTACACCGTGTGTGCAATAGATTTCCTAGAGTATAAAAAAAAATTAGAAATGAACAATATAAAGAAGAAAAAAAAATTGGCTCCTGGGGACTGTGTGAAAAAAATCGTCTTCTGAAATGGTTTAATGTAATATGTAGGCTCCTTGGTCAAGAAGATGGTTTTGCCAAATTTCCATTTTTCTTGTGTGATCGAGAGAATGAACTAGTACGCGGGGGAGTCTTTAAAACTAGGTGCCGTCTCGCAGGAACTGCGTCATCTTAGCGCGGTTCCGTTCTTATACCTAGTGGCATTTGGAAAGATTAGAATAGAAACAGTTTATATTTTGGTTAGACCTTCTATGAAGTACTTTTTTTGGCGCCAGATACACGACAGATGGCAAGGGTACACTGTCCCTACCATACATGGAAAAATTACTTTATTTATTTTAGCAAAACCCTATTTGCAACAATTTTCTTGTTCTCTTATCTTATTTTACTATCTTATTAATTTTACAGATAAATGTAATTTCAAAAAAAAAAAAAAAAAAAAAAAAAAAAAAAAGCTTATTCAAAAGTCAGTTAAAAAACTACAAACCCCATTCAAAACAAACACATTTGAAGTTTTAAGCACTTTTTTTCTCCGATTGACATTGTCTAATCGAAAATTCATCCAGAACCTTTTTAGTAGAGAATTCAGTAAGCTATCGATTAGTTGCTTCTATATTTCATTATCGATTGTGATGTTCGATTATGATGGTTTTCATTCTGCATCTATGTCATTTCGGATCTAAGGAACTATTTAGCTCAGCAACTATAAAACTAGAACTTAATCTAATAATTTCACAGCATTCCAGGAAACACATCCTTGGGAAATATCTTACGCGTTTGAACTAGTTTCCTTGAGGAGGAAATTACGGCTATCAGCTGATTAGGACAACTTTGCATGCATTATTGGGTTCTGAAGTAGGTAATCATTTGTTAAACATGATCTCTATGGTCCATTAATAAACACAATGGTGACTCTGATTTCGGTGAATTGTTTAGCCGATTCCTCAGTTCTATTCTACATTTACTGCTTTTAATGTCTTGCGTGCCGTAAAATTAACAGTTTTCAGTCTCAGCCTGTAATATTCTGCTGAGACTGTGCCTGTCACTGTGCGCCGTCTCCGCAGAAAGTTCACAGACTGTATCTGTCGCTGTGCACCATCTAGTCAGACAATCTATATACTGTACATGCTATTTTGCACCATCCATTTGGAGAGTCCACAGACTATACCTGCACCTGTGCACCATTTTCTTTGAAAGCCCACAGACTATACCTGTAACCGTATGCCATCTTCACAGAGAGCCACAATGTACAGTTTTCGCATTACGTATCTAGCCTCTGATTCCTTCAAGTTCTTGTTTGATCTCCTTAAAATAAACTTTGATTTAAATCCTGCCGTTATCCGATGAATCGAACAATCTATATAGCCCGACGGAACGCAGACTATCTCCCTAATTGGGATAAATTGTGAGGAGAGACAAGATAACTGTTAGTGCTAATTGGGGTATCAGTGAATGATCGCCGTGACTATAAACTCACTTACCTTATCACAGGTCACTACCAGTGATCGGGTCAAGTCAAGACTAATCATGAAGGTCTGATTAATCAACGGGCATTGATTGACCCAGGATCGAGTTAGACTCTTTCACAGTAACCCTTCTCCTAATCACTGACTTGTTATGACCACCTGCTACTCATATGCCCGGCTTGTTCTCATTTCAAAGGGCTCGCAAATCTCTTTCCAGTTTATAACATTAGGATCCCTTTTGGTGGAATTGTATTATCATTGTCCTCATCAGTACTCGTCCTATCCCGTATCTCTCCCGTTCATGATTAGGACGTTTTCCGTTTAAAGGGTATTTTATCTTGATTACTTTTTGATATTCTGACACAGATTTTTGTAGCCGTCAATAAGCTCTTGTGTTAATATAGAAGTTCTGATTATACTAATGTTATTAGTAATTTATGTATTATTACCATCATATTAATAATTCCATTAAATTCTGTTGCAGGTACTAATTCAAGATTATGGGAGAAATTCATCTTAGAACTTATAGTATGTACTCAAACATTTGTTTTCTTATCTTCTACGCTAGCTATCAATCGCATTATCATTTTATCATTAGCCTTATCATTTCTTCTTATCTTTTATGATTGTTATCAATAGCCTTACCATTTCATCTTATCTTTTATGCTTGTTATCATTAGTCTTATCATTTCTTCTTTTCTTTTATCCTTGTTATCAATAGCCTTACCATTTCTTCTTATCGTTTATGCTTGTTATCATTAGCCTTATCATTTCTTCTTTTCTTTTATCCTTGTTATCAATAGCCTTACCATTTCTTCTTATCGTTTATGCTTGTTATCATTAGCCTTATCATTTCTTCTTTTCTTTTATCCTTGTTATCAATAGCCTTACCATTTCTTCTTATCGTTTATGCTTGTTATCATTAGCCTTATCATTCCTTCTTTTCTTTTATCCTTGTTATCAATAGCCTTACCATTTCTTCTTATCGTTTATGCTTGTTATCATTAGCCTTATCATTCCTTCTTTTCTTTTATCCTTGTTATCAATAGCCTTACCATTTCTTCTTATCTTTTATGCTTGTCATTTCTTCTTACCATTTTTGCCCATTATCAATAGCATTATCATTCACGCTTGTTATCATTATCCTTATCGTTTCTTCTTATCGCATATGCCTGTTATCATTATTTCTTATCGTCTATACGTGTTATCATTAGCCTTATCATTTGTTCTTATTTACAATACTTGTTATAAGAATCCTTATCATTTCTTCTTAAATTCCATACTTGTTATCATTAGCCTTATTATTACGTCTTATCTTCTACGATCGTTATCATAAACCTTATTATTTCTTCCTATCTTCTATGCTTCTTATCATTACTTCGTATGTTCTATCTCTGCTATCATCAGCCTTATCATTACTTCTTAACTTCTATGCTGATTATCATTATCCTTATTATATCATCCTATCTTATATTCTTGTTATCATTCGCCTTATTATCTTGTTTCGTCTTCTATGCTTGTTATTACTTCTTATCTTCAATGCTTGTTATCATTAGCCTATCATTCCTTCTTATGTTTCATGCTTGTTATCATTAGCCTTATCGTTCCTTCTCGTCTTCTGTGCTTGTTATCATTAGCCTTATCATTCCTTCTTATCTTCTATGCTTGTTATCATTAGCCTTATAATTTCGTCTTATCTTCCATGCTTGTTATCATTTGCCTTATCATTTCTTCCTATCATCTATGCTGGTTATCAATAGCATTACCATTTATTTTTATCGTTTATGCTTGTTATCATTAGCCTTATCGTGACACGAGAGCAATATTGAAGGTTTCTAGTTTAGATTCTTTTCACATACAGTCTATGTCGTAGCGAGGTTCATTCTTCTAAACAAAATATTGTTTGTGCAAAAACTTCTGTTCGTGAATAAATGTTGAACACCCACAAACATACAAAAAATAAAAGCATGATTATGTCCTGTTAAAATATATAGCTTTAGTAATTTTTTTTTGTTATTCTTGTTGATTGAAAGCGCGATATAATTTTAATTGCATGTTGTTATTTATCTAGTTATTTTTATTATATATTTTCTGACCAACGTATATGTTGGTTAATATAATATATATATTAAAGTTTTTTGTATTGTACTATATATTTAATTTTAATAACTTTAGAATTTGCTTGATTTTAGCATGTTCTTTTCTTTGATTTGGCAGCACTGCTTGTTATTTTATTTAATGCTTGGCATTGTTTATTAAGAGCTTGCTTTGATTAGAATCGGTAATGCTGTTGTGCTGTTACTTAGCCTAGCATGATCCTAGCTACAACCTGGCATACGGGCTATACCCATTGTCTTAGGCATTAGGCTTGTTTGTTTTCGCATGTAAATTTTTGTGGCTAAAGAAATGCTCTTATTCATTCATACAAAGTTGGGTAGAAGCTTTCCGCGCGCAAAAAAAAAAAACTGATATCGTTAAAATATCTCGTCTAAACACCCCGGGGCTATCAATAACTGATAAGAGCCGCTGCCTTCGTGTGCTCCATCTGTATAGTAACATGTTATGAATGGACACAATGCCCTTGGAGGAGTGACCGGAGGATTCGCTAATGTTGTGATAATCGAGACTTGGAGTGTTGGAGTGAGTTATCGCTACTTGTGAATGATACAACAATACTAGACACACCCCAGTACCCAATCATCTTCATAGTGTATCTGGTATCCGGAACAGATTGTTGTATTCTTTTAAATAAAAAAATAAATTTGAGAAAAAAAAAGAAAAAAAAAAAAGAAATCATCTTCATGTATACATACACAATGTTGGGCAAAACTAAAAACTAAAACTAAAATTAAAACTAAATTCACTTTTTGGAATAAACTAAAACTAAACTAATAATTGCAACCTAAAAAAAACTAAAACTAAAATTTTACTAATTAATGGATTTTAACTAAACTAAAACTAAATCTTTAGGAATTGACTAAAAACTAAATTAAAGCTTTAGTTTAGTTTTACTAAAATAACATTAATTAATATAAATCATATGTTATTTCGATACTTAAGTAAATTATTAAAACAAATAGAACTTGCTTAAGAATAAGAAATTGTGGCTTTTTCTCGTAATTTAAAAACATATGTTCTTTGATAAACTAAATTAGTTAACTAAAAACTAAAACTAAACTAAAATCACAAATTTAGGCCTCTATTACTAAACTAAACTAATTACCTTACTAAAAACGGAGTCCACATGATTAATAATTATACAAATCTAAAACTAAACTAAAACTAAAACTAAAAATACAACATTAGTTTAGTTTTAGTTAGAGAAAACTAACGTTAGTTTAGTTTACTAACGTTAGTTTTGCCCAACACAGGGTTACTGATAAGTCGACCCACATCCATCACGAGGAGATAGTTTTCGTACAAACAAACAATTTTAATCCCATATTGCCATATCTAAGAGTTACCCGTTTTCAATATATTTAATATTTTATAAACTTAACGTTACTTTTGGTATTGGGATTTTTTTTTATTTCTAGTATTTGCGCTAAAAGAGCGACCCAATAACTAAAACTTACATTATTATTTTCCTGTAACCGACTCTATTTCTCTTAAAACAATATGTGTAGGTATCCCTGCAAGTTATTCTAATAACATCTCCGTTTATTAAGCTACACAAAAAAATTACAATAGACAGGTAAAGTTATTATAATTAAAAGAAATATTATTTTGTTATGTCCAAGTTAAATTAACTCCCCGTTTATCTGTTTGTCGTGCTTTGTTTCTAAAAATTACATTTTAACTGACTATGGCACTTTTTTGTATATCTTAATAAAAAGTGTTTTTAGTATTACTTGCTAGAATAACTACTAAAATTTTCTAAGAGAGATAGAGTTGAAGTTATTGGTTTTAGTGAAAAAAAGAATGTAAAATTTAGTTATTGGGTCTTACTATACGTTTTATTGTAAAACGTTAATAGTTTATTATAATTAACAGTTTATTCTGAATGTATTAAATACAAAAAAGATTAAAACTTTCAACTCATAAATGATAGAAATAAAAAAAAACCGAAACCTAAGCATTGGTAACTTTAAAAAAAAATTAAATATCTTGAAAACGGGTAACTTTTAGATAAGGCAATATAGGCTTATTTATTTTTTTTTTTTTTTTTTTTTTTTTTTTTTTTTTTTTTTTTTTTTTTTTTTTTTTTTTTTTTTTTTTTTTGCCAAAACTATCATTTCATAGTTTTCAATTCACGATGGATTTAGGTCAACTTACCAGTAATCCTGTAGATGTTAGTTTACTATATACTTCAGGAGTACCAATAATGTGGTCAGTACTATGCTCTGGCCGCTTTCCATTGAAAACTGAGTGGGCATACAGGCGGTCCGAACCCGAAATCTGACTTATGAATGTGCTCAGGAAAATGAAACATTCCAGCTGTACCTCGGCTTTGGTTCCTTCAGAACATTGGGTTTCGAGTCCCGCGCCTGCAGCAGGGAATTTTACATATTTCTGGGTCCTGGAGTATGAAACAGCTAATACCATTGCTGACAGCTGACTTGTTCCCCGCATCTCCTACCTGGACTAGGACACCACCCCGTGACGTCTCCTTGATTCTAGAGTTATGACCCTCCATAACCTCCCCCCCCCTCTTCAGGCTCCATATTGAATAATTCATCTACCCTTCTCAAGACCTATTAATCACGCCCTTTCATTACCTATATTAATTATCGATCCGGTTCTCTTTTCTCCGAGGGGGGGGGGGCAGAATTCAGAGGGAGGGAGGGGGACAGAATTCAGAGGCCATCAAGAAAAAACGTCTACAAGATAATCGAGACGGGCTTTACCGGTCCTGTAAAATCGATACCCACCCAGGAAGGCAGTATGGAAGTATCTCTAATAATACCTTAGCTACAGGTAATTTTTTTAAAATGGATATTCTATTATTGTTAATTAGTTTTGGTTTTTGGCTTATTAGTTCATCCTACGTCCGTTCTCAATTACTACAGCCTTAAAGAATTTCCTAATATTTTCTGTGCTCGTTTTTTTCCTGATTTATGTTCCTTCCTTTCCTGTTTTTCTCTATCAGATTAGTAAAGATGGATTAGTTGGTATTCGGCTAAAGAAAACCTCAATGCGATTTTTGTAAAGAAATCTGTATTAAGGACGTTTCGGCTACTCGTTGGTAGCCTTCGTCAGCTAAAACGACAAGAAAAGAAAACAACAGAAATTAATGCACAGAAAAAAGTTTATAAGTAAGATAAGTAACAGATCTATAAATAAAGTTTAACTTATTATAAAAGAACAATTTGATGTTAAATTATTAGAACCCTTAAGGTATTAATAAACATAAAAAAGAAAAGAAAAGAAGAATATTTTATTTTTATTTATTTTATTTTTATTTATTGTGTATACAAGTAAGTAGATGCTAATAATAATATTAATTAATTTAACAAAGAAATAAGATTATGGTTGGGGGTTCAAGAGTAAAAAAGTACAAGGTCATCACCCCTCCCCCCCCCCTAAGAATAGAGTGAACTCGTGTATAGTGTAATGTCAGGTTGAACAGAGTTTGCAACTTGTGTTTAAGACAATGTTGATTTGGAAAAAAAATGTCCATAACCAAGGATCCAAGGACCAATAATGTACAATGTTGCTTTGGACAAAATTCTGACAAACTTGCTTTTAAAATAGTTACTATACCATAGATATCATGACTAAAAATGTACAATGTTTCTTTGTGAAATGTCGGAAAATAAAGCCAAGAATGTTGCTTTGGAAAAATTACTACAGCATAGATACAAGAGACAAAAATGTACATCCGTAAAAAGCCGCATATACATAGATGTAAATACATTTATTTTTTTCGCAGACAAGGTATAGTTGGGATTCGGCTAGGAGAATAAAAGTCCGTCACGCAGGAGCTGCATAACTAAGAACTTTCCTCAGAATTTGGGTAGTGTAGACTGCTTTCCACAACAATTTGCTTAAAATATCCTACATAAATAAAATAAAAACATGAATAGTTCTCTTTTAAATTTGTAATGAGTAACTGATCAATTTTTAATTTGCTTCCAGAGTTATGTTTACACATGGTACCTATTGCACTACGTAATAAATACAAAAAAACTCATATTATCGTATTTTGATCTAACGCAGGAACAGGATACAGTCACTCTAGTGGTAGAAAGCGCTCCTTGCGGCGGCTTTGTGAACCTACGTCTGGCGGGCTTTTCTATTGAAATATATTACAAATTAAACCCCCCCCTTTCCGATTGACCGATTCAGCTCATTTTTACAACACTTGTTTCTCATGAGTTACCCACGACGTATACCGCGTTTCGTTACAATACAGCAGAAATTACGACCGGTATGAGTATATTAGGAATTTGGGTCCGGAGTAAACCCCCCATTCTAATGAACCGATTTAGTTTATTTTTACAACACATATTTACCTGTAGATTACCGCTACGAATACCGAGTTTCGTCGAAATATACTAAAAATCACGGCTGGTAGTGGCGAATTGGTATTGTGGGTCCGGAGTAACCCCCCCCCCCCCTCCTAATGAACCGATTTAGTTTATTTTTACAACACATATTTACCTGTGGATTCCCACTACGAATACCGAGTTTCGTCGAAATATACCTAAAATCACGGCTGGTAGTGGCGAATTGGTATTGTGGGTCCGGAGTAAACCCCCCCTTCTAATGAACCGATTTAGTTCATTTTTATATCTCACTTTTCTCTCTATATTACCACTACGAATACCAAGTTTCGTTGAAATATAACGAATATTACGGCTGAATTAGTGTTTTGGGTTCGGGGTAAACCCCCCTTCCGGTGGACCGACTTTGGTGGTTAACGAACTCGTTCAATCGTTTGCTAATTGAATGCTATATACCAAGTTTCGTGACGAAAAAACAAAAACTCTGGCCCTATCGTGTTAACAGACACATATATATATATATATATATATATATATATATATATATATATATATATATATATATATAAATTTTAACGGGGGTCATTTTCGGTGTCTACTAGGTAGGATCGATAAAGATTTGAAGAAATTTTTCAAAAATTCCGTCATGAGTGCAACCTCAATAGCTACTTTCCTTCGGAGGAAAGTGCTAAAACAGTTTTCATTACTTTGCGTTTGGACAGTGAAATAGTCTGCAGATTCGACCTTTTGATAGTAGATACTTTCCCTTTTACTGAGTGAACATAGATTCGAGAGTATGTCCATCAGTCCTACAGTAATCAGTATAGATTGAAAATGAAAAATGCATTTTTTCACATTCAATACTTTGCATTTGTATCGACGATATGACCTGAATTCGAAACTCGGGGACGCACTAAAGATTTTATCTTCTAGTGTCGTAATGTGAGGGAAATCAGCATGCCTGAGCATAGGGCTGACCACACTATCTCCCTAGTGTGCCGTTAGATCAAGGAATTAGATACCTGTACGAGAGCGATTGTCTTTGATACGATCAGTGTGGAAATCACCTTTATCGAAACTATCATCCGAATAGTTGCATAAAATATGGCATAAGTTGCTAACGTAGGAAGCTAAACTGAGCTAGGAACTATGCGGAGTATAGCCATTAATTCCTTCGGGATCTAGGAACATCTATAGGGAGGGAGGAAAGGGTTAGGAGTGTGTAATCCCGAATTCAGCAAGTAATTGGGGTCGGACATTAATTGCATGATTTAAGTGAAGTTACTCCGACGGGTAATTTGATATTTATTAGAACGGGAACACTGAAGCCCTGAATGATTTAACGGGTAAGTCGAGAACTGGGTAGCAAAGCTATTGTAGTAAACCCTTTCAGCGGGAGGCTGTGAATAGGTCACAGCTACTATGGAGCTATCAATAATAGAACGCTTATGGGGCTTTATTTGTTTATTCCATAATGTTACAATTATAAAAATAGGATATATTCTATATTTTGTTTATTTTTACTTTATTTATTTATGGGGCTTTATTTGTTTATTTCATAATGTTACAATTATAACAATAGGATATATTCTATATTTTGTTTATTTTTACTTTATTTATTTATGGGGCTTTATTTGTTTATTTTATAATGTTACAATTATAACAATAGGGTATGTTCTATATTTTGTTTATTTTTACTTTATTTATTTATGGGGCTTTATTTGTTTATTTCATAATGTTACAATTATAACAATAGGGTATATTCTATATTTTGTTTATTTTTACTTTATTTATTTATGGGGCTTTATTTGTTTATTTCATAATGTTACAATTATAACAATAGGATATATTCTATATTTTGTTTATTTTTACTTTATTTATTTATGGGGCTTTATTTGTTTATTTCATAATGTTACAATTATAACAATAGGGTATATTCTATATTTTGTTTATTTTTACTTTATTTATTTATGGGGCTTTATTTGTTTATTTCATAATGTTACAATTATAACAATAGGATATATTCTATATTTTGTTTATTTTTACTTTATTTATTTATGGGGCTTTATTTGTTTATTTCATAATGTTACAATTATAACAATAGGATATATTCTATATTTTGTTTATTTTTAATTTATTTATTTATTTATGGGGCTTTATTTGTTTATTTCATAATGTTACAATTATAACAATAGGGTATATTCTATATTTTGTTTATTTTTACTTTATTTATTTATTTATGAGGCTTTATTTGTTTATTTCATAATGTTACAATTATAACAATAGGATATATTCTATATTTTGTTTATTTTTACTTTATTTATTTATGGGGCTTTATTTGTTTATTTTATAATGTTACAATTATAACAATAGGGTATGTTCTATATTTTGTTTATTTTTACTTTATTTATTTATTTATGGGGCTTTATTTGTTTATTTCATAATGTTACAATTATAACAATAGGGTATATTCTATATTTTGTTTATTTTTACTTTATTTATTTATTTATGAGGCTTTATTTGTTTATTTCATAATGTTACAATTATAACAATAGGATATATTCTATATTTTGTTTATTTTTACTTTATTTATTTATGGGGCTTTATTTGTTTATTTTATAATGTTACAATTATAACAATAGGGTATGTTCTATATTTTGTTTATTTTTACTTTATTTATTTATGGGGCTTTATTTGTTTATTTCATAATGTTACAATTATAACAATAGGGTATATTCTATATTTTGTTTATTTTTACTTTATTTATTTATGGGGCTTTATTTGTTTATTTCATAATGTTACAATTATAACAATAGGATATATTCTATATTTTGTTTATTTTTACTTTATTTATTTATGGGGCTTTATTTGTTTATTTCATAATGTTACAATTATAACAATAGGATATATTCTATATTTTGTTTATTTTTACTTTATTTATTTATGGGGCTTTATTTGTTTATTTCATAATGTTACAATTATAACAATAGGGTATATTCTATATTTTGTTTATTTTTACTTTATTTATTTATTTATGGGGCTTTATTTGTTTATTTCATAATGTTACAATTATAACAATAGGGTATATTCTATATTTTGTTTATTTTTACTTTATTTATTTATTTATGAGGCTTTATTTGTTTATTTCATAATGTTACAATTATAACAATAGGATACATTCTATATTTTGTTTACTTTTTATTTATTATAGAGCTCGCAAATGTAGCGATTCGCTCTTATCCAGATGTTCGCAGTAGAAACCACTAACAGCTAAAAAAGTTAAATATTTGCAGCTATTCTCGCACAAAAAATGTTAAAAAAGTATAGAGCAACTAAAAAAAAATAGTGTAAAAATTTTACACTATTGAATTATATATATATATATATATATATATATATATATATATATATATAAGCCAGACTCCAGAGGGAGTGCACGGTAATGGGAGGACTTCCCAGCAAGAAGGCCCCCTGAAGAGGTGGGAAGAAAAGATGCACGAAACATGTCGGGCCCAATAAATAAAGTAGTATAATAAAGGAAGATTCCTTTAATGACCCCATGCCAACTAGGATAAAAAAGAATTTAGATATTTTGGGTAATCTACAAGAATAAATAATATATATATATATATATATATATATATATATATATATATATATATATATATGTTTATATTTAAACAGAAACATATGTAGTTTTAGACAAATTATCTATGGAAATATTTTGCACATTTAAAAAACTGTGTCTATTACGTAACTTCACGTTAAGTCATACATATTTTTGTAGAGTTTACAATGTATGTATTTTAAAAGTAATTGTAAATGTTTGTATCTATAAGGTGAGTAAGTATTGTGTTTATGTGTGGACTCTTTTCCGTCAAGAGTTCATTCATGTCGTTTGGTAGATTTAATCCGTCGCGTTTTTAGCACTTTCCTCCGAAGGAAAGTAGCTATTGAGGTTGGACTCATGACGGAATTTTTGAAAAATTTCTTCAAATCTTTATCGATCCTACCTAGTAGACACCAAAAATGACCCCAGTTAAAATGTATATATATCTATATATATATATATATATATATATATATATATATATATATATATATATATGTGTGTGTGTGTGTCTGTTAACACCATAGCGGCCAGAGTTTTTGTTTTTTCTTCACGAAACGTGGTATATAACGTTCAATTAGCAAACGATTGAACGAGTTCGTTAACCACCAAAATCGGTCCACCGGGAGGGGGGGTTACCCCGGACCCACAGTACCAATTTGCCACTACCAGCCGTAATTTTTGTTACATTTCAACGAAACTCGGTATTCGTAGTGGCAATCAACAGAGAAAAATGGGTTGTAAAAATAAACTAAATCGGGCTATTTGGAGGGGGGGGGTTACTCCGGACCTAAAGTACTAATATACTCACATCGGTCGTAATTTCTGCTGTATTGTAACGAAACGCGGTATACGTCGTGGGTATCTCATGAGAAAGAAGTGTTGTAAAAATGAAGTAAATCGGTCTATTGGAAAAGAGGTTTTACTTTAAACGCATTTAAATTAGCCCGCCAGACATAGGTTCCCAAAGCCGCAGTGAGGAGCGCTATCTCCCACTAGGGGGCGGGGATACTGCTGTATTATGCAGTACAGTATCATGTAAAAGCATTACTCTGAAAGCAAATTATTTACAAAATTAATAATTGAACAGTTCTCATGAGAGATGTAAACGATCAGAACTATTCAAGTTTTTATTTTATTTTATTTATATAGGTTATTTACAGCAAATTATTAAGTAATTTAGTCTACACTAGAAAATTCTGAGGAAAGTGCTTAGTTATGCAGCTCCTGCGTGACGGACTTTTTTGCAGTCAGTTAGTATTTGTTTATAGCCAAGTTAGTGTTGAAAATGGCACAAACTGGTCCGTTCTGTCTCGATGTTAAATGGCGATGAGTCAGCAACGTATGCCCCATATGCTATATTTTGTATTTATGTTGGTACTTTAAAATTATTCGATGGACATTAAAATAAGTTTTCCCTGTTATTTTTATTTTATTCTATTCTTTTATCATTTTATGATATATTATTTTTGTATTTTTCTTGTTATGAAAAATAGTCATAAATATGTCTACTTTTAGGATATATTTTTCCTATTATCAAGTATTAAATTCGAGTTATTTAGGTCGGTCGTAGTAGTAATGGTCGATTCACGAATAAGAAACAATTCGAATCGAAATGAAATACGATTATCGAAGGTTATTGTATGTAATCGTGAAATCTATCCATATCGATGATCAATCCAAATCGATGATTGATCTATATCGTAAATCGATCTTCTGAACCTAGATCTTTTGAATCTATCTAAACACGCCGATCTTTTCATTTCGATTCGAATCTATTCAAATGATCGATTCATATTCGAGATCGCCCATCTCTAACCTGGCATTATTTGTTCAGAAGATGATAATACACTTTAAAAAAATCGTGTTTTCGTTTTCTGTTGAATTTGCGAGGTTATCTTTCGAACTCTTTAGGAACCCAAATTAATTTTTTATCTGTTAATTTTGGAGAATTGGAAAAGCAGATTGCCTGCATTGCACCATTATAAAAAATAAGATACAATATAAATGTTTGAAAAAGAACGGCTCTGCATGTTCCGCAATAGAAAGAAATAGAGAAAAACTCTACTGACAATGGAACAATCAACGACGGTAAAACGCTTACGAGGCCTTTGTGTTTGTGTAGGCGTAGAAACACAAACAGCAGTATTAGGCACGGGGACTTGAACACACAACACAAACACAGTGCAAGTTCGAAACGATATGGCGCTCTCGAAACAGATTGAAACAAAGCGGGTTCATCAGAGCGGACGGAAGGGAAAGAATTAGTGGAGGAATGGTGGTGGGGAGGGGGGTTAAGGGGGGTATGAGGGGGGTAATTGAATTTCTGGGGCCTACCGCGGAGCATTTGTCAACGTCAGCGGCGTTTCAGCGACGGCTCGTCTCCTGTTAGATCGCTGCCATTAGAGCAGCTTATGCAGGTTATGAGTTACGTGGAGGTTATATACAGGTTAGAAGGAGAGCATCCCAAACCCAACAAAAAGAAGCAAGAACAAGAGCCTTCGTAACAAGAACAAAACTCCGAAGGTTTGTTTTGTATTGATTGATTCGTAGCTTGTACAAATATTGACTGGAGAATATTGAGATGGCGCTTTATGAAGTACAAAACCCTTGAGTCTTCGTTTTTCTTTCAGGTGAAGAGGCTCTGATGGATCGGCCGGCCATCTTGCATCAGATACTCGCTTGAACGCACAAGATAGATTGCTAAGCCTCGTTCGAACCTTCACTGCTGTCTTAGGCTGCACTTACATTGGACCGGTATTACTCCCGATCCGATCCAATCCGAATTCCGTTGACGGACAGCCGGCCGAAAGCTGCCTACAATGGTACCGATCCGATCTAGTCACAGCTCGTCAGTTATGAACTCGCAGTGAAGTGAAAATAAGTGATTAAGTTAAGAAATACCACCTAATAAGCATAGAAACCTTCGATTAGGTTGAATGTTGGAGGTATAACAAGGAGTTGAAAGGCCAATCAATCTTCCGGAAGTCAATCAGTCCCGAAAAAAAGAGTTAATTTTTAACTCTATACTACGATAAGAGAAACATTAACCCTTTCCGTACGCAATGAGCCGCAAGAGATGTGTTCTGCTGTACGGGATACTAGCACCCGGCGTTGGTCCCCCTGTACGGGATACTTTTCCCACTCCCGGTCACAGCGCTTTGACTTTCAGTGGTTCCCTCGCCTTACTTAAACTCGTCTTTTATCATTTTCATTTTTATTTTGCATACAATTATTATTCATTTTTATATAGGTTGAATTAGTTTGGCGTTTAAATAATTATTTTATGTTGAAAAACTTAACAAAAAAAAAACAGGTTTTCTAAGTTTAAAAAACACGATTATAAGATCTTAATACTTTAGGACTAAAAGTGAACTGATTTTGCAAATAAATGCTGTTAGGAATGTACAGAAGTATAAAAACAAACGGTAATTTGACGTGGGTTGGCCGGGTAAATGACCGGAGAAGGCAACGAGTTGTAATTCGACATAAAACGACCAAAAACTTCATTCAACTGCCATCTAGTAATAAGCAGGAATACTAGAAGTACAACAAGGTAACACCAGATAGCTCTAAAGTCGAGAAATGAGATGATAAAGAATGCAAAAGATACGCCGAGCTCTCGACTGCTGTACAAGTCCACGTTACGTGGGGCCCGTCTTGCCTCGACTTCTACACAAGTCCACGGTATGTGGGTCACGACCGCTCTCGACTGCTGTACAAGTCCACGGTACGTGGGTCCCGTCTTGCCTCGACTTCTACACAAGTGCACGGTATGTGGGTCCCGGCATCTCTCGACTGCTGGAGCAGTCCACGGTACGGAAAGGGTTAATATTAATATTTTAAAATAATTTATTTAGAAAGGAAGCTAGAAGGTTTTAAATATTGGAAGGTTATCAACATTGGAAGGTCATGAACATTTTTCCACGTAATTTAATAAACATGGGGGAAAAAAACCTAAAATGTGAAATAACGAAGTTCTTCTAAATTCTATTAGCTTACATTAAAAAAAATGCATTGTCATCGGTTAAGATGTAGAGGCTGTTGACTGTTTTGGAACACAATAGATTGTTTAGCGCCATTTTGCATCGGTCGTCCGAAATCGGTCTAGATGTTCATCGGATCGGATCGGGTTGGGTTTTGGTCGGGACCAATGTAGATACTTCCATTGAGATGCTTGTGTTTCTTCCGACAGTCGGTGGCTATTGGGTCGGATCGGGACCAATGTAGGTGCTCTAGAAGAGAAGACACGACGACAGGTAGTTCAAAACGGGGAGTTTTCTTCCTCATCACAGAGAATTGTTGGCTAATTAAGTTTAGTAATAGGTTTAAATATAAAAAAATCCGACTCGCAGGAACTGCGTCATCTTAGCGTGATTCCGTTCAAATCCCTAGTTTCATTAGTAAAGGAATGGAATTGGGAGGCTTTTATATTTCGTGAAAAATATAAACCTCCGATAGTATGCAAAAGCAACGCTAACATGCATGGTCAACGATACAAAGGCACAACCAACGTTTTAAGGGACAACTAACAACGTTACTCAACCAACACTAATAAGGACAACCAAGGCTACCAATAGAGCATGTAAATAGTGCAAAACTCACTACATTAACCCACTCAAAACTCCTTGGATTATTCCAAGATATTCTAAGAAAATTCTTCCATTCCTTTAAATTCGCCAATAGCCCCTCCATTAGGACATTATTGTAGTGGGCAGGGGGCGGTAATGGTTCAGATTTTCTGCTTATTCTGAATTGAGACAATCTCCGTGAATCCTTACAAGGCTAGATATAGTGACTATAGTCAGCTGACTTCTAGGAGACAATAGTGAGGAGTCAGTGATGAACTCATGTTCCGTTCCTAGGAACCTCCTTATCACTAGGCGCCGGATCTAGTGACGCAGTGTTCCTTTTTCCCTAGCTGTTCGTAGCTACTGTATCTCCTAGCACTGATAGTCAACAGAAACATCCATCTACTGAGGTTACTCTTAGAGTAATATATATATATATATATATATATATATATATATATATATATATATATATATATATATATATATATACGCAGACAAGGTATAGTTGGGACGTCAGACTTTCAGGAAGAAATCTGTATTTGGACGTTTCGGCTGCACATTGGCAGCCTTCTTCAACACTAGAAAATGCCTATGGGGGGGGGGGGGGGTTTGGATGTATGCATACATCCAACCATGGTTACCTAAGTGTCCTCGAGGTCTTCCTCCCTCCTCCCTAGGCATTTTCTAGTGCTAAAGAAGGCTGCCAATGTGCAGCCGAAACGACCAAATACAGATTTCTTCCTGAAAGTCTGACGTTTTTTTCTCCTAGCCGAATCCCAACTATACCTTGTCTGCGTATCTCTGCAACGGCTAACTATCTCCCTAATCCGGCGTCGTCGTGAGGTTCAGTCGGATTCGAGATTTCAGATAGAAACGGTCACTTATGTATTTCAAAAATCTTATTATTTAAGGATAAATTATTTGTATCACTTTGAATATTACATGTGTCAGTAAAATTTAGGTACCGTATTATAAAATAAACTAAAAATATGTAAATTCTTACGAGTATATTAGGTATAATTGCATGTAAATGTAAATGATTCAAGGAATAAAAATATTTAGGCAGTTAAACTAAATAAAAAATATTTAATCACTAACTAAATCCCATATATATGCATGTATTATTACAATAAGAAAAACTAGTTTACAAGCATATAAATAGTCTCCAAACTAGTAAGATTTTTTTTTTTTTTTTTTTCATTTGTGAGCACCCCGCAACGAATGCGATTCACCCTAGTAAGAATTAGTAAATACAGTAGAACTTGGATAATTCGAACCCCTAGGGACCGATAAAAAAGTTCGAATTATCCAAACTTCGAATTAAAAAAGTTTGAAAATTAAGGGTTAAAAATCGAAATTAATATTTTCACATTTTTTAATTTGAAAAAAATGCATTTTATTCAAAGAAAAACAAACATATCATAAATTGATGATTAAGTAATAAATAATTGATCAAAAAAGTAAAAATAAAAGTCTATTATTGTGAATAAAAGTCATTTTCATGAAGAAGAATTTTTTGATAAAGTGTTAGGAGGAATTCCAAAGTCCTTGGCAATTTCAGATTTTTTCTTTATCCTTTTTGGACTTCTTTAATCGCAATGTTCTCTGATAACGTTAAAGTTTTATAACTTCTAGGCTTCGACATCTTAAATCACCAACTAACAGAACTGCCCTGACACCAGAAATTCAAGGTACAAACAATACAACAGATCTAGGCACTGATTGACTTATATCATAATACAAAATAAAGATCGGAAGGACGGTGGAAGGGAATTCTAGGATAAAACGACAGGATGGTGTATGTAACTATAACAACCCCTGGAAGGGAGGAAGCGCGACCCACCACTTTGCAGAACTCCTAGAGTCCAAGAACTAGACTATGAGACCGCCGCGCTTCTTGTCTCGGAACCCCTACATCCGTATCTTACTATCCTTACTACAGGATGGTGTAGGTAACTACAACCCCTGGAAGGGAGGAAGCGCGACCCACCACTTTGCAGAACTCCTAGAGTCCAAGAACTAGACTATGAGACCGCCGCGCTTCTTGTACAGGAAAACATACATCCATTTCTTAATATTCGCCTTACCGGAGGGGAGAATATTTTGACAAGATTTAAGATCGATGGCCTCTCTGTCCACTTCCCATTGGAGGTACAGACTCGTAAAAACTTCGAATTATCCAAAATTTTATTCGAATTAACCAATATTTTTTTTCATTGTTTATGCCCTAAATTCTAGGGACCGAGAGAAATATTCGAATTAAAGACGATTTCGAATTATCGAAGTTCGAATTATCCATGTTCCACTGTAGTAGAAACACAAGTTCCTGCCTCTAAAAGGTAACATATATGTCTTCTTTCACTTTAATTCAATGAATAAATGATTAGCTAGCTTGGAACCCTATGGTTTCTAGGACCCTTCGAGCAGGTCTAGCTCCAGGGAGTTCCGAAATCCGTCACTCATTCCTCTCGGATTGGAGAGAGCGACGGATAAGAGAACGCCGGATAAAGGAGAGTCTACGGCATATATATAGGTGGGTGTTTTTTTTTTTTTTTTTTTTTTTTTTTTTTTTTTTTTTTTTTTTTTTTTTTTTTTTTTATCAGGCAAACGTTTTGTTCTACAAAATCCGAGACTTTGGCCTGTTCTGAACGTAAAAATTTCTATTCGGCACTTCCGGATTGCGTCATGAGATCAACTACTTAAGCGGGTTTCTTCCCTATGTAGGGAGACTATTCTAGTGCCAACAAAATATTTTCGTCTACAATACTCGTTAGTTTTGCTCGGCGATAAGTTATACTTTACAAATATTTGGTTGAGAAAGCGCTGCATAAAGCGGATAGAAGTTTCGATCTTACTCTAGATAGGGTACGAGTACCGCGGAGAGAATGAGGGGAGAGCAAGAAATCCTTATAGCTTCAAAGAAAGAAAAAATAACATAAGAAAGGAAGATTTGTGCGCCCTGCGGGATCCCTCCATCAGTGCTAATGGTGGTTTGTTAAATCGTGCATGGAGGAAATATGTGTTCCTTAACGGGGCCGTTCGGTGTCTCCCCCAGCTCTGCAAGTGCCGAATCTTCTATTACACTCTGAGGATGAGGGAGAAGCGAAACTTTCGAAGGAATAATGATGCTAGGGATCACTGAAGCTGCAAGAGCATTGTCGAGAGTTCTTGTTAGTTTTCGAAAGGTATTTGGGAGTTGGCGTTCTCCATTCTGCGGGATTTATCTTCCAAAGAAAAGAAATGTAACCTATAACAATCAATAAAGGCCAAGGCAGATACAGTACAGGTATGTGATTTCGCCACGCTTGGGAGGTAGTGTGGACCATACTATAGTCCCTTCGATGGGACCCACTAAAGCCTGTGTGGGCCAAAAGATGGTCTGGAATAACGTTTCCTATCTATAATATGAATGGAACCAATGAACCAGACTTGCTCCAATGTAATATCAAAACAAAAAAAAGGTGAGGAAGAACACACCCCGACCTCTATTTGATACTTGTACTTGTTGTTTCTTCGGAAACCCATCATTGAGTCCGAACTCCATCATTCCTTCGGGAACCCATTATTCCGTCGGAAACCCATCATTCCTTCAGGAACCCATCACTCCTTCGGGAACCCATCATTCCTTTGGGAACTCATCATCCCTTCGGGAACCCATCATTCCTTTGGGAACTCATCATTAGTTCGGAAACCCTTTATTGCGTCGGAAACCCATCATTGAGTCCAAACCTCATCATCCCTTCGGAAACCCACCATTTCTTCGGAAACCCATCATTCCTTCAGGAACCCATCACTCCTTCGGGAACCCATCATTCCTTTGGGAACTCATCATCCCTTCGAGAACCCATCATTCCTTTGGGAACTCATCATTAGTTCGGAAACCCTTTATTGCGTCGGAAACCCATCATTGAGTCCAAACCTCATCATCCCTTCGGGAACCCACCATTTCTTCGGAGACCCATCATCCATTCGGGAACCCATCATTCCTTCGGAAACCCCTCATTCCTTCGGGAACCCATCATTCCTTCGGAAACCCATCATTCATTTGGGAAATCATCATTCCTTCGGAAACCCTTCATTCCTTCGGAAACCCATCATTCCTTCGGGACCCTATCATTCCGTCCGAAACCCATCATGTGGGGTATCAAATGTATCGTCTCGTTAGGGAGAACCTATATTTGATGTTTTAAGAAACATTTAGACGCATCTTAACATTTTTCTATACATGCCTATTATTTACCTATGTGCCTTAATAAGTGTCAGAAAAGGAGCCGAGGGCATTTCCAAATAATGATCAGACTAGAAGGCATTATAAAGTTATAAAAAATAAAATACCGACACGATGAAAAGTAGATAGATAATAAATCATAGTTCACGTCCCCGCGTCATCCTCTTCAAATCAAACATCTACGGAGCACACCCAAAATTCACTTACTAAAAGTATTGATGATTGACCAAAAAACCTGACGTTGAAAAAAATAGGCCAAGTTCCAGGCCCCAAAACCCCCCCAAAAAACAGTCCCAAAAACAGTTTGCCTATGAAAGTTATGATATCATAGTATTGGGGCAAGTTTTAGGCTCTTAATACCTTGTCAAGAACCTAATAATACCCTCTCACTTATTTATGCAATTCGGTTTTCATTAACCTACATACGGCATTAAGTTACATGAAGTTCATATAAACCCGATCGTCTTAAGTCAACAAAGAGTTTATAATAACCCTGAATCGTTACCCTAAGGGCTTGAATCTTAAATGCCAGAAATTTTATAATAAGTCCTATTGTTATAGTGGCCATCATTTCACGAAAACTGGCCAAGTAGGAATTGCACAAAATGTGAGAGGGTATTATTAGGTTCTTGACAAGTTAAGAGCCTAAAACTTTGCCCAATACTGTAATATCATAACTTTCATAGGCAAACTGTTTTTGGGAGGGGCCTGGAAGTTTTTTTTAGGGATACATATATCCTTGTTCGTCCCGTCATCTATAGGCACAGGTGAACATAAAGATGACAGGATTAGATTACTTAATTTTGTTCATTTCAACACAAAATACCAATAAAATTAATTAGATTTCTGAGAGTTATAAGGCCTGGAATAAATTATTCATTTTATTCCTCTGGATTAAATTTAATAAGAAACCTCGACTTATGATATAACCATAGAGGAATTGTTCCGTAGATTTAGATGTTAATAAATCCGTAAATATGTTCATGCATTACCATTCTCCGACATAACTTCTCATGAAGGAGGTCGTTAAGTCGGGGTTAAGATGGCGGCTGAAGAAAATTTCATTAAACTCCAAGAATGGGTAAGATACGGCCTTCTAGAATTATATCTTCTGAGTATGAGAAAAAATTGCTGAGGGGGGAGGGGGGTAATAAAATAGTTGGAGCTTCATTTTTAATAATGTATTTAATATTCATCACTAGCTTCTGAATTCACGCTCAAAAATATGGCGACTACAAAACAATATACAACATACATATTTATGCTCCATACAACAAAATTATGGTAGAGCATAAAGTTAACAATACAAAAAAAATATTTTCGTGGTAGCAGAAAGTCAAATAATAAAAACTTCACCATACAGTTTCACTAACTTTATTCCGTCCCTACATGTTTCACACCTTTCTTGGTGCCTCTTCAGGGGAAATAGTTACAAAAGTAAAACTTACGGCCTCACTCTGAGGAGGATAACCTTCCACCAGTACGGCCACGTCCAGAAAGATCATGGTCTGAAAGAATTCAATATGGCGAAAAATAATCAGCTGAGCGATAATCGATATGTCATACTTTTAAAAATTAATTTCCAGAAGAAATATAGTCCTAACAATTAAAACCATCTTCCCACCTTCAATTTACAACATAATTTTACTTTTTGTCAAATAAGTTAATAAAAATAGTATTCAAATGTAGTATTTCCGTTTAATTATTTATTTATTATTATTAAGAAGAAGAAATGCAAAAGAATAATTACAAAAAAAATAGGCCCGTTATAGGTCAAGAGGTCCCAGAGAAGCGGATACTGTACAGGTATCTTTAACAGAGTAGGGCATTATTCAATAAATGTTTTATTCAATAATCATTCAAATACATTTTTATTGAATAATAATTTATTAATTGAATAAGTTATTCATCCACTAATTTATTTTTATTTCAATGAATAACAGGTTTGGCTCTTTATTCAATAAATGTTTATTGAATAAGAATTTATTTATTAATTCACTTATTCATTGACTTTTTTTTTATCTAATGAATAATTAATTATTTTTCATTCTTCATTCATTATTTTTATACCTTTATACTAATGTGGTACATGGAACAACAAACTCAGATTCTTTAAGTTCAGTAAACAATATCACTTAAATAAAGAACTTTTATTAAAAGTAAGAAAATGTTCAATGAAATTATTCATTTTTATTAGAAAAGGTTGTTGAAATAAATTACTTGTATTTAACGAAAACAAAGACAAATAAATCAATTGCGTTCAGAAAATTGTTTGATTCGAATAAATAACATTTAATCAATAAAAATATTCATTACTGAATAAAACATTTTTATTCAGTAATGAATAAAAATAAAAAGTTACGTTATTCATTGAATTGACTGATTAACACAACTTGAATGAATAACAGATTTATTCGTTACTTATTATTCTGAATGATTTTTGCCCAAAACTGCTCCTAAAGCCAATTCTGAGTCGATTCAGTACTAATTTTTTGCCTCACATGTTTTGGTAGTTACTACATGTACACTCTTACGTAGTAGTACTTGGATGGTTCGTAATCAATGTACCCGCTATACATGTACACTCTTATGTAGTAGTACTTTGATGGTTCGTAATCAATGTACCCGCTATACATGTACACTCTTATGTAGTAGTACTTGGATGGTTCGTAATCAATGTACCCGCTATACATGTACACTCTTATGTAGTAATACTTGGATGGTTCGTAATCAATGTACCCGCTATACATGTACACTCTTATGTAGTAGTACTTGGATGGTTCGTAATCAATGTACCCGCTATACATGTACACTCTTATGTAGTAGTACTTGGATGGTTCGTAATCAATGTACCCGCTATACATGTACACTCTTATGTAGTAGTACTTGGATGGTTCGTAATCAATGTACCCGCTATACATGTACACTCTTATGTAGTAGTACTTGGATGGTTCGTAACCAATGTACCCGCTATACATGTACACTCTTATGTAGTACTTGGATGGTTCGTAATCAATGTACCCGCTATACAGGTACACTCTTATGTAGTAGTACTTGGATGGTTCGTAATCAATGTACCCGCTATACATGTACACTCTTATGTAGTACTTGGATGGTTCGTAATCAATGTACCCGCTATACATGTACACTCTTATGTAGTACTTGGATGGTTCGTAATCAATGTACCCGCTATACAAAGTGTACCCGCAAGCCTAAAATTGTGTAACACCAAACATTGAAACAATATTTCCCCGAAGTGTACATCCGGTTGCTTATATAATCTGAAACTGTTGTACAAGGTAATGTGTTGTAAATCTGATCTAGATGGGGACATTGGACTTGGTGGCGATGACAAATGCTTCCTTAAGACCCACTTCCGTAATTCCGAATTTTTTTTTTTTTTTACGGCGCATCGACATAAATCTTGGCCATTAGCGTCCAGGGTGCAGCCAGGAGCCCTTCTCAGCGAGCCCTGAGTTGAGAAAATTTCTGGCGCCGGTGGGGATCGAACCCACCATCTCCCGCTTATGAATCTAGCGCGCTAGCCACTAGACCACGGGAGACCCCACATGCTCTTCTTATTACTGTTATAGTTTACCTTAAATAAAAACTTATTTATTTTGAAACAATATCTCACCCGTCTTAACCTGTCGCTTATAGCCAAACGTGCTACGCGGTTCCGGTCGCTACGCTCGCTTAAGAAGATATCAAAACCCTAGTCAATCCAACTCGGTAAAATAGTAGATTTATTTAAATTTTAACGGCTAATAATATAATAGATAATTCTAAAAGATTCATTACTTAATTAGTTAATTTAAACATCCTTGTTTATCTATATATATAAAAATCACGTGTCTGTCTGTTTTTCTGTTTGTTTGTCCCTTATACAAATCCACACCGTTTGACCATTTTTGACCAAACTTGGAATAATGGTAGGTCTGGATACGAGAAATCTCCTAGGCTAGGTCAAAAAATCTACCAGCTGTCTTTCTGTATGTTTGTCCCCTATACAAATCCACACCGTTCGTCCGATTTTGACTAAACTCGGTACACATGTAGATCTTAATCTGGGGTAAGGTACATAAATTAACTACCAACTAAAATTTATATTAAGTAACATAAGTTTAAAAATTCTAATGTTCAATAATATATCATTTTGAAGACAATAATTTATCATTTTGAAGACAATAATTTATCATTTTGAAGACAATAATTTATCATTTTGAAGACAATAATTTATCACATAAAGGCTTAATAATAGCTATTACAAGCATACATTTATAAAATAAAATTCCAAACTTTGTTTATCATCTGTGGCGTTAATATCCTAAAAGGTTGGTACGCCTTAAGAAAGAAAAAAAAAGAAAAAAAAAAAAGCTCCTCTGAAAATGTGTCACTCTTGCCTATGTAAGGGGAATAGCATTAAAACTAGGTACATACAGTTTTGATGGTTGATAGAGAGATATTTATCATGTCTTTCATAGTCATAACTATAACGGTATGAATAAAACCGATTTTTGAGTTGTGTCACTTTAGAAATGCTAGAGCGATATGTTTTTATTGAAAAATGAATTTGCGTAAACGAAGTAAAGAAGACCCAAAAAATCAGGCGAATCCTTACTTTCAGGGGTTCCGAGAGGAATTACGGGCCAGTGTCCAAATATCTTCACCGGCCCCTTAACCCACTGTCCTTTCAATTACCATTAGCTGAAACTAATAATGGAATTATTTAAAACTTAAATTACTGGAATAAAACAGTGTACTGGCTACCTGGACATGAAGAACTCGGAAAAAGTTTAATAGCCGATTATCACGCAAAAAATGGTGTCAGACTTGTGACTTATGACGTACAACAAATAACTGCCAGAGACTTAACAACATATACAAAATATACCATAAAACCTCATTGGCAATACTTATGGACACAACTAACTGACAATAAACTTCGGACCATAAAAATGACCATCCAGTCTTCGCTACAATAAACGAGAAGAAGTTGCCCTCGCTCGTTACGGATTGGACATAGTCGACTTACCCACGAATTTCTTATGACAAGACGCCACAAACCAATATGCAACATATGTAACACAGAACTTAGGATTAAACATTTACTGACTGACTGCCAGAAGCAATTACAACATACCGTATGATATGCATGAACTCCTAGGCAATGATAGCCAGAACATCAACACTATACTGACCTACCTCAAGAATACAGGACTATACAACCTTATTTGATGAACGTCTGCAATGTTGGCTTATAAGATATTATATTTCCATTGATACTAAGCACTATTTATAGGTGAACTCTACATCTAAACCATTACATAACCACACACACTTCCAACACCAATAACCATGCTGATTTCCTACAATAGCTAAGTTCAGAGGATTCTGTTCTTTGTGTAATCGCCATTGAAGCGGGACACAATAAATAAATAAAGCTAAAATTTTTTGATAACATAATTACATGCATTTGTAATTGAACGGAGCCAAGAAGCAATAAAGTCTTGTATGACATGGATTTCATGCTTCTTGGCTTCTAAATTCCACTTTTGATCTCTGACAATAATGCTTTCTGACACTAAAGGTTTCCCCGGCGCTGCCTCCAGATAGCGGTCTTCATGGGTGGTATTCCACTTAGGGCGATGCACAATAATAAAACCGAAATCAGTGTGAAAACCTTCACATCTAGCCAGCTAGAAGAACCATTAGCAAGGGCGGGCAGAACGAATGTCAGCTTTTTACTACTTCTACCTGTAAATCACCCGTCCCTACCCGAGAGAGGTGTGACCGATCTAGGAAGCGGTGCTTCTTAGGCGGTCTACATCAAAGCAGTTCTTAGCAACTAGAAACCTTACAGAGATTCCCTTGTCTTGAAAATTCCAACCAATGTAGTTTTAACAATTTTGCAAAGGGGTCTCCCGTGGTCTAATGGCTAGCGCCTTGGATTCATAAGCGGGAGATGGTGGGTTCGATTCCCAACCTCCGGCAGGAATTTTATCATCCCACGGCTCGCTGGTAAAATTCCTCGCTGCACCCTGGATGTCGGCGCTAATGACCTAGATGTAGATGCGCCGTAAAAAAAAAAAAAAAATGAAAAAATATTTTGATAAAAATTAAATTTTATAAGTTAATTCTTCCGTAATGGTAAAATTTTTTCTGCAAAAAATTTATAAAAATGAAAAATGTATTCAAAATTTACTCTGGTTTACTAAGTGTCTCAGGACCTCAGACCAGAGTTGGGCAAACGTTAGCGCGCGCTAAAAGCTGATACCTCTCCGCTAATTTAGCGAAACTGTAGAAAGCCAGCGCTAATAATTAGCGATTAGCGGCGGCAGTGCGCTAACCGCTAATCTATTTATGAAATATCGTAATTGCTAATAGCTTAAGCTATAGTTACAACTTGTAACTATAGCTTCACTGCCGCCGCTAACCGCTAATTATTAGCGCTGGCTTTCTACAGTTTCGCTAAATTAGCGGAGAGGTATCAGCTTTTAGCGCGCGCTAAAGTTTGCCCAACTCTGCCTCAGACCTCCTCTTTTTACACTCAAATATTTACATTTCGTGGGTCCCTCCATAACCCTCGGTGGTACAGCACCCAATCACAAAATCTTTTCTATATACGGTCTACCCAAAGTGGTGCATCGTTAAACAAAATAAATAAATATACGGTCTTGCCATCGGGGCTGTACCATACTCTTCTATGGAGAATCGATGGTAAATCATTTTCGTCTTTCTTCGTCTGAATAATCTTACGAAAAGATTAGATCGTGTTAATGCGACAGGGAGTAATCTATTTTGTATTTTTGGATGAAAAAATTCTTAGCATAAGAAAAAGTTGTAGCTAAAGTGATAATGACAGTTATTGTAGGAAGAGTGTATTTGTACAAGACGGTTCTGTGTTTGTACAATAGTCTTTAATAATTCATAGTTCTTGGAAAGGCTGTCGAAGACGTTTCGTGTCTTTTCAATTATTAAAAGGTTTACTTAAATATAGAGGAGTATTTGCTAGTAACGCTTGAACTGAGATCACTAGCTTGTGTGTGGAAGTACTCGCACAAAACGCTCGCTGATAGTACATCCGTAATCATGCAGTTGGTCTTGCTTAAGCACAAGATATCGCACTAGTATTTCTAAAGTGACAAAACTAAAAAAAAAAAAAAAAATAACCAAAAATGTGTCACTCTTGCCTATTTAGGGGGAATAACATTAAGACGGGAAGAGTGACATAAGTGCCCTCTGGTGTACAAGTTCTGGAGGTTATAACTGAAAAAACGCCGATTTTTTAGTTGTGTCACTTTAGAAATACTAGTGCGATATGATGAGTGTATTATACTGACCGACGTATATCTAGCTTATCAGTTTTAAGGCGATGACAGATACAGCCCACGCCGCTCAATAGATAGTGCCAAACACCCAATTATGATGAAAAAACCCCCAAAAAAAAACCTGTAGATACTTGAATCTTTCTGATTTCTGTGTCATTTTTTAGGTATTTTTTTGTACCTACTCGAATGAAGCTCCCATTTCGATAGAATAATTATTATAGAAGATAAACGGGGTTCATATTACAAGAACCATGAAAAACAGCAGGTATTCAACTTTTAAAAAGTCATATTTGACTAAATTTGTAGAGATATGTATAATTCAAAATGTGTTTTTGAGTGCTGAGTCGAATAAATTAAAAAGAAATGTATTTTTGTTAACTGTTAACTGTATTCTTCATTCTTGAAATTTGAGCATATAACGACTAAATTTAGCAGTTTCACACGGGATATTTGATGGATCTCACTGTTAGGTACTTGCTAACACAACATTTTTAACTACTCTCTGCAAAAAAATAATGGTAAAGTCGTTTTTCGTAAAATATATGCATCGCTAATTGACACCTTCATTTTATTAGGCTGTACACACATACGGTCGAGTACGGCGATGAAATTTGTAGGAAAGCAACTTCAAAACATGTACTTTTAGGTATTAGTATGCGGACAGGATAGCTAAGTACCGCTTTTTTTCTACAACAAATAAACTAGGGATAATTGAGTTTCATCACAGATATCTTAACAACCTTAAAGGCACCAAGTTCATGGTACATTTTGGCAAAAAAGAAAATTCGTTTAAATGCTACATATACACATGAGACACTATAAACTATGAGATTTTCACTCGGTGAGAAAACCGTCAACAAAAAAGTGTTTTTAGTGTAGATGGAGATAGTTAGCCGCTGTAGAGATACGAAGACAGGTATAGTTGGGATTCGGCTAGGAGAAAAACGTCAGACTTTCAAAAAGAAATCTGTATTTTGGACGTTTCAGTTCCATTGTTGCAGTCGAAACGTCCAAAATACAGATTTCTTTTTGAAAGTCTGACGTTTTTCACCTAGCCGAATCCCAACTATACCTGTCTTCGAAAAAAGTGTTTTGTGATCAGAAATATTAATAAGATTGAAAAACAATATTAAAGCAATATTCTATAACTAAACAGGCATAAAAAAATGCTAGTTCGAACTCGATTGAAACCCTTGGGTTTTGAGGGTTTTCTACCTCTGGAAATTGGGTGGCGCACAGTTGTGCCTAACAACCAATTATGGGGGAACAAAACCTTTAGGTTCTTCCAACCTGTAGGTACAGGCAAATGGCCTTCATGTACATTTTTAGGCCAAGACATAATGACTCATAAAAATGCCTTTATATATATAAATATATATATATATATATATATATATATATATATATATATATATATATATATATATATATATTTTCTACATATACTACTTGTCCCCTGGTAGACTTCACCGAGACCAGACTACCTCCTAGACTTCTCCAAAGGCTATTCCCTCGGACTGTTACCTCCTAGACTCCAGACTGGCATTACCTGGAGTCCTGGAGCATCTGTCACTTCCCCCACTCTCTCTCCTGGAGGTGGAGGGGAGAAGCAGGTCTGCCAACCCAACCAGGGGCTACTGTTCCCTCAGTCGTGTGTTGGTAGTCCTGTCGTGTGCATGTGTCTCGTTGTGTTTGTGTAGTTCTGTGCTCTCGTAGTGGACAAACAACGTTTTCTCATTACACCGGATTCTCTTCATTCTTGGAGGTTTTTAAACATTTAGACGAGGATAGATATTATATTCAAGGTAAATAAACTGTATTAATTACACAATTGTTTTTTCTACATTTTCATAACAACATAACAAAACGTTAATGTTATTTTTTCCAATTATGGTTGTAAATATTCATAGTTTAACCTACATGTTAGTTACCAAACCTCTATCTTCTGTATGACAGATCGTTTTTATTTGTTCCTTAATGTCCATTTTAATAAACTTAAATTAAGTATATTCTGTCGTTTGTAAATAATTATTGGATAAAACATTGAATATTTTCTGTCATTATTTTTCTTATTTTTTTATCATTAAATCTGTAAAAATAGGATTTATTTCAGTCGCCTATCAAATTTATATGCTGCATTATCCAGGAAAAAATTATGTTAATGATTTGATACCCTCTATATATTCATATATGCATATGTATGTGTGTGTATATATATATATATATATATATATATATATATATATATATATTCTGTTTGTATGCATTATCGATATCTTCGATCAAAAGCAAAAACATTAAAAATATCAATTGTAAATTTAAGAACGGTGTTTGCTCATCCACCAGGAGAGTTTCGTAAATAATTAGGTGTCATAATTTCTTATGTATAAAGCCGGGTAATGTTTTAACAACAACTCTGTATGGTCTATATATATCGTATATATATATATATATATATATATATATATATATATATATATATATATATATATATATATATATGTAAAACATTTCTGTGAGGTAATATCCGTCATCGTTCTTGTTCTCCTATTTGTTTAAAAATAATCTCTCAAAAAACAAATCAATGGTATATAAAACAGATATTAAACGAAGCAAAATTAAACTCCTCAGAATTACAATATAAAGAAATAAATATAAGAACAAGATTATAATATAATTATCATAATTATTAATTTTTAAATTAATGTTAATAGTAATTTTTTCACACAATTAAACATAAATAAAAATAATATTTATAATAAATAGTAATTTAAAATTTCTCATTGGATGACCACTGCCTTGTTGGGATTCATGGTAGAGGAACAAGGGATATTTATGCACGTCAAAACATAAAAAAAAATCATTCAACTTATAACATATAAATTCTAATAAATAATAATTAATAACATAAATTATTTTAGGAAAGAAAATAAATGAAAACATTGAGTGATTATTTTAAGATTTATTGTAATTTATATCATTCATTATTGTTTCTTTAGTTCTGAATTACTGAATATGCAGCTGTGAAATAGTATATATATATATATATATATATATATATATATATATATATATATGTATATATATATATATATATATATATGTATATATATATATATATATATATATATATATATATATATATATATATATATATAGTAGATCCTGTGTTAATGTTAATTGTGAAAAAATTACTACATATTAACATTAATTTAAAAATTAATAATTATGATAATTTTATTATAATCTTGTTCTTATATCTATTTCTTGATATTGTAATTCTGAGGAGTTTAATTTTGCTTCGTTTAATATTTCTTTTTATATACCATTGATTTGTTTTTTAAAAGATTATTTTCAAACAAATAGGACAAGAACGATGACGGACATTACCTCACAGAAATATTTTGTATATACATATATATATATATATATATACATATATATGACCATACAGAGTTGTTGTTTAAATATTATTGGGCTTTGTACATAAGAAATTATGACACCTATTAAGAAATTATTTACGAAACTCTTCTGGTGGATGAGCAAACCCCGTTCTTAAATTTACAATTGATATTTTTAATTTGTTTTTGCTTTTGGTCGAAGGAATCGATAATGCATACAAACAGTATATATGTATATATATATATATATATATATATATATATATATATATATATATTTACACAATTACATAAATTCCTAATGTATTAAAGCACATTTAAAATAGATAAAATACGCTGTTTATTTTAAACTTAATTATTCGTGTTTTTAGTTAAATCTGTAAATATGTTTACAATTGTACTGGTTGTCTAAATTCCCTGAATTAAAATTTTATACTCTCCCGGATATTATTCTCCGTCTAGAACTATGAATAATTGCCATGAAGAACAGATTTAACTTTTTTTTTCAGCATTTTATCCGCTTTAGTGTATTTTTTATTTGTATTTTTTTTAAAATATTTTAACTTAATATTTTTATTCTAAAATTTACATTATCTTCTACTTCCAAAATGTATTTAGTGAATTTATTGTTTAACTAGATTTTTGAAGATTATGACTAAATGTTTCGAAGTCTGGTTGAATATGACTGCAGTGAGATAGCTTGTAGCCCTAACTGCAGGTGCAGCCAAGTCTTGATTTGCGGTGCACCCTATGACAGTTACTGATTGCATCCGAATCTACCAGGATTACAGGTACACATCTCTAGGTTGATGGTGTTGTATTAGGTATCTTAGCTGCAGTAGATGTGTATTATCTGGTAATAGCTTTCGGGCAAGTAGTGAACCTACCCAAGGCGGGATTCGAACCAACGTCTCCGGTATCCACAGCCTAACCATTGTACCTTCATTCCTATACTTACTCCTATAATATACTCATCGCTTTTATATAAAGTGAAACACATTTGCTAAAAAATCCCAATCAACAGGCCTGAAGAAGGCTTGAAAAACAATCCAAAAAATTGAGAAATACAAAATTTATGTTTAAAAAAAAATAACAAACATAGAGATAAAATATATTATTCTTATTATAGTTAACTATTTCTATGATATATTTGTATAAAACTGGAAAATTTCTATATTATTTTATTAATTGTTGAGAAATTGTTAAATGATATTTTGAAATTATAGAAATAAATGTTTCAGAATTGACTAGGTATTTGAACTACTAGAAAATCCTCGGACATTTTTCTATTTATTAATTCTAGTTTCAGTGGTCTATTGAAATTGTTGTTAAGAAAATCTTATGATAGATTAAGAACTGAAATAAGATTTAGAAATAAGATTACATACTTAGTGAGTGAATGGAATTTGCCGATAATTAGTTCAAAACCTTAGTTTTGTTCCAAACTACTACCAAGGCTTGATTATGCAAAAAGCATTTCAAACCCAAAAAAATTTTTTTCGAGAAGAATGTAACTACAGTTAGTTTCCCTTTAACATCAGCGAGGAATATTAGTTTGGATAATTATCCAAAAAGATCGTTTTTTGAGAAAAAAAAAATAACAGAAAAACACTAGTAAAAATGAACTGAAGCAAATGTAACATTTCCCCAAAACTTTCTATTTGCTATGGTCTGGTTTCACCGTTATGTTTCCATATCGTCCATATTTTTAGGATTCGATACTTTGATCTTGGATTATGGACGATACGGCTTGTCGCAAATTGTCGCAACTCTAACCCCTTTAGAATAGACGGAAATGCCTTAAATAAAGTAACGAATAAGACCTTTATCCAATATATTACTTCGTCAATGGATAGAATATGTTCGTTCTCTATTTTGTTCCGATTTTCATGGTTTGACATGGTAGGGACGATATGTCTGCAATAAATTACAATAAGTAATATCCTATATGTACTTTGAGCGGTGTTGGTCACTCTTCAAGCCGACGTGGTATTTATCTTTATTTTTTCATTTTTTTACGGCGCATCGACTCCTGGGCTATTAGCGCTGACATCCCTGGTGCAGCGATTCCACCAGCTGGTGGGACTCGAACCCACTATCTCCCGCATGAGAATCTAAGGCGTTAGCCTCTAAACCACAAGGAGACCCATTTATCTTTAATGATTTCAACAAGATAATTTCTTGCTTTTTCAGGAAATGAGTAATTGCAACTGTTCCACCTTTCTGTCAGCACTTGACGTGGTCCTCGTCCGTACAGTTAATGACTCCTTCTCCTTGACAAATGTCCATAAGGCCCCCCACGTACCGTCAGTTAATGCCTACATTTTGCACGGATGCCTTCACAAATTAACACATAATAGACGCACATTAGTAGTAATGTGAAGAACACATTGTCCCAAGAAAACGTGCACTACATTATCCTCTGGGCTGTTCCCTAGCCTGCTCCAGACCCTCGTCAACTGGTGAAAGCAGCCTCTGTTCAACACCACAACGGCTGTCGGCTCGTCATCCGCTTCTTGGGGTTTGACCTGCTCTGCCGATCCATGTTCTTACAAATCGTTTTTTTTTTTTTTTTTTTTTTTTTTTTTTTTTTTTTTTTTTTTTTTTTTTTTTTTTTTTTTTTTTTTTTTTTTTTGTTACTAGTGATTTTTAGTTCTTTTCATCATGCGGTCCTTTCACTAAGAACTGCGTCATATTAAGATGAGTCCGTGCAATCCTTATTCCTAGCGATGTGGGACGTTATGCAAAGGACCCCCTTTAGAACTGCCTATTATTTGTATTCTTCCCCCTGTAAGCAAATTTGAAAACCTGCTGGGTCCAAATCCATTGAAAAGCGAGGATTAGGAACTGCAGAAGCCTTAAGGGGTAATATCACCTTGTAACCTTTCTTGCTGTTGGCATTAGAAGAGGGTGGTAAACCTGTAGATAGACCGGCGCTAATAGCTAAACAGTTGATGCGCCGTTAAAAAAAAAAAAAAAAAAAAAAAAAAAAAAAAAAAAATCACCTTGTAACATTTTTTTTCACTTTTTTTTTTTTGTATGGGCTAAAAGTCTTCCTAAACAAGAGTGTTTATTTGTAGATAAAAATTTTAGATAGGCAAAAAATACGACTTACCTAATTGAAAAAGTGTGCGATTGAAATTCAATGTTTTAATTATAATTTTTACGAGTGATTTACGGGTAACAAAATGCTAGGAGTGGAGTTTCATAGATGATGGTGCTATTCACTTTAACTTGAAACTGCGAGAGAACTAAAGGCGAACCAGGGAAACAAGGCGAGGCGTCGTGTTACCTGCACCTTTCTGATTCAGATTTGCCATTTCTCTTCCAAAGTCCTGATAGTTCTTCCCAGACACCACAACATCATTTGATCCTTCAGCGATGTGTGTTCAACTCTTTCACCATACCAAAGAAATTTCTACGTGGTCAGAGTGCACGCCTGTATATTTCGTCCTTTTCATGTTATGTGCTATGTATGTACATGCTTAAAACACAATAATAGAACATGTTTATATTAGTTTTCGAACATTGAATTGTGAAATGCCTATTTTTCTTAAGAATGATAAAGTTGCACAGGGAAGGCTCTTCTTTAAATTGTTAACATATATATTTTTGAGAAAATTGGAGTTAGAAAGACACTATTTGTGCTAAGTCGGCGTTGAAGCTGGAAACTGCTGGAATAGCCCTGGAAATCGGAACATTTCCCTTTACACTTTAGTTCGAGCTAAGGAAAGCACCTCGTTATTTTCCTGCCGGTCCGTCATTACAGCTCCCCCTACCGTCGCGGTCCGAACCCTCGTTATACAGCCGGGGCCGAAGAAAGCGAGGTCTGGGTGTTAACATCGGACGCAGAATTAAGTGGACTCGTCCGCCGGACAGCCAGTGTCGGGTGCAGACCTTGCGCACGGCGGTAAATCTTGCGGCTCGCAACTCTCACGCCTAAATGTGTCAAGAGAACCACTCTCGACTCCCCGGCTCTCATGGTTATTTACTATCTCGAGAGGGGAGCGGTCAGCTCTCGCCATTAGTCAGGGCGCAATTTCCAGCTCTGGACTGTAGGATTTTGTTGAAGAATTATATCAAGGTCTAATAAGAAACTATAAACTTGCCCGAAATGTATCCACCAGTTATGTTGCATATTTTTAGTAATTACCTCAACCAATTGCTCACCAAGGCAAGTCAATTTATAACAACATTAGGCTCTCCCTAATTCGGCTTCGTCGGGACCGGGGTACAAACGGATAAGAGAAAACACCGGATTACAGAATTAAATTAGAAGCGGTCTCTTTTGCATTTGAAAACCCTTATTATTTGAGGATATAATAATATTTACCATTTTTAATATTGCAAATTTAATTCAAATTTAGGTACCAAATTATAAAATTAATTGAAAATATGTAAAATTTAAAGAAAAGAATATTTTCCTACTAGAAATACAAGTTCCTCCCTGAGAAATGAACCATATTTGCCTTCTTTGACTTCCATTCAATGAAATACCACGAAACACATGTTTGGCTAGTTAAGAAGGAAAGGTTTTCTCGTGAAAAACTCTCGTGAAAAAAATGAAATCAAATGCATATAAGTTTATATATATATATATATATATATATATATATATATATATATATATATATATTGTAATGATATTTTACATTACATATTTAAAAGTTTTAAAATTAACACAGAAAATTCTGAAAATCCAAAAAGCTCATTGATATGTTTAATTCATTGGGATAAGCAAATATGCTGTTATATTTGTCTAGCAGTGGATACAGGTAGCATTGGATACCGGTAGGACGCTCCCGCCATGAAAGTTAGTTCAGTCTGTTGAAACTAAGCGTCAGTCTCCTACGTGCAGTTGAGTTAAAATGGACGAGCTAGTCACATACGTGCAGTTCTGTTTAAAAGAAGATCCAGTCTCATACGTGCAGTTCAGTTGAATGGAAGATCTAATCATACGGTAGTGCAGTTCAAACGAAGCTACAGTCTAAATCGTGATCCAGTTAGATGCAGTCCGAATGCAGCTCTAGTTCAGTGCACAGCTAGTCTCATATGGTCATCAGTTTTCATGAAGCCTAGGCTCAATCTGTTAATGGAGATACAGTTTTAAAGAAGATCCTGTCATATGCAGTTAATACCAAGCTGGCTTTATATCAGGTAATGCTTGTTCATCCATATGCCTGGATGTAGCTTGTCCATGAGTCTTTTGTTCTTTATTATTTAAAATTATCTCTGTTTTACTTTACTGGACTCGAACCCGACCCCTGAGATAAAGAGTTTTAAAATTAAATATTATCAAATTTTTATTTAAATTATAACATTTTGGCTCCCAACGTAGAGGCGTAACGTAAATAAATTATTAAAAATAAAATTTTATAATATCATTATAACATTTTGGCACAACAACGTGTGGCTATTTCAAAATTTTTATTTAAGATATAACAATATATATATATATATATATATATATATATATATATATATGTGTGTGTGTGTGTGTGTATGTATATACTTATATACATATATATATATAATACCACACATATACATACTCATTGTAGGTGAGACTATATACGTATATAACACCACTTTATAATGTGAACTTAACTGTTTCATTTTTAGTCAATCCATTTCAAACTTGAAAACAAAAGTATATTTTTGAATCTCGGTGAGTGAACGGGAGATTTTTAACACCGTAAGCTAATTATGAATGATAATTTGAAATATTGTGTGTTTTGTAGTATAGGAGATATATAGGAACAGCTGGGTTCCGGAGAGAAGCCATTTGTTTTGGATCGGGTTTTAAACTAGTGTTCTCCAAGGGTGGAGGGGGAGGGAGGGGGGATTGTGGATGGGGAATTCCCCGGGGGGCCGTAGATCACCTTTACCCTCGAAAACTGGGGAAAATCTCCTCCGACTCCCGCCAAAATTACCGCGGGAAAGCTGCTCTTATTCGCGCCAGAATTTCCTTTATACCTCTACCGAATATACGGCTCCCTTTCCCCCCCCCCTTTCTCGTGTCTTCTTCAAATATTCAATAGCTATGGGTCTCGGGTGATGATGATGATGTTTTATTAGAATTGACCCTGTCTCGTCTAAATTCGGGTGCACCCCATACTTTCTTAGAGGGGGGGGGGGCTTCTACTCATATCCTGTATAGTCGTTATTTATATTCATCGTGTCGAAATAATGCTAAAATTATATATATATATATATATATATATTCAGGGTGTGGCGTAATAAATGGATGATATGGTACCTGCGGGTAGAGGACGATGTGGCGGTTCAGAAAAATAGGTTTTATGTTATTAAAAGCTCTACGGTTCTCGAGAGATTCGTCTTTTTCGAAAATTCCGAAAATATACACCCTTTGTCACTCTTTTCGTTGACACGCCTCCAAATGATAGAATTTTTTCAAACTGTTTTTTTGGATAGTATTCCTTGATAAATTTCTTGTCGAATGTGTACCACGATTTTTGGGGCCCATGCATAGTTTATTTTTTTAAACAAAAATCTAAAAAAAAAAACTCCAATTTCATATTTTGCTTATTTCTTTACTAAGTTTAACCTAACGTAATGTATACAAAAAAATTGTTACCTGAAGGCTAAATTAAGGAAAAACATGCTTGTCACATGGAGATTCCGAAATGGTATAACAAGCTGTATATACAGCATTTAATACCAAATTTTATATAGGTATATATATATATATATATATATATATATATATATATATATATATATATATATATATATAATTTGGGCATTAACGGAGCACTATTACGAAACGGTGGATATTAATAACTGAACATTAATACGATTATTTTATTTTAAAAGTGATAATTATAAAAATTATGTTGTGTCTCTTATTTATGAAATTCTAACTATTCTCGTAATAAGATTCCTGTTCGGTCAGATTCTCATTATTTTTGACGCAATTAAAAAAAAAAATCAGTCCCGTAACAGGCCACAAGGGCCCAGAGGGGCAGATACTGTATCTGATTCTTGACCATACGGCACACTAGGGAGATAGTGTGGTCAACACTATGCTCCGGCCGCCTGATTTTCCCCTTGGCTGCTTCGACTGCTAGAGTCATTAGCACCCAAGGTACCCATTATTAATTAAATTAATTAAAGGCTGGTTGAGGCCTAGGGACGATCTGGGACCCCAAATCCAACCCTCGAACGGCAGCACTAGAAGAAAAAATCTTTAGTGCGCGCTCGGGTTTTGAACCTGGTCCTCCAGTTCATTAGTCGAGTGCTCTACCACTGAGCTCGTCCCTTTTGACGCAATTACTAAATATTAAACAACATTTTCAATCAATATTATGGACATCTTCCCTGATTTCAAGATGTTTATCCATTTCCAATATATACACATATGAATAAGGATACAGGCCGCGGGGAGCAGATACCGAAGGGCATATCACTTAGGAAGATAGTGTGGTCAGTATTACGCTTCGGCCGCCTGATGCGCTCCTTTGTAGGTACACATAAAGGCTGGATGAGCCTATTGATGGTTCTGCTTCGACCCTCGAACGACGATACTAGAAAATAAATCCTTTAGTGCCCACCAAACCACTTAGCTAAAGATATATATATATGATTTTTAGAACAAATCCCGTTGTAAATTTTAAACGTAGGTAAGTAAAGAGTTGGTTGTAAAACAATACAAGTGTATGTTTGTTTTTAGGCGCCATTAACCGAGGATTATTCAAATTTCAAATCCTGAGCCGTCTGTTATTTCAGGTAAAACCCTGGAGCTGGCCATTTTAGCGAATAAACATCAGCTGTTTATTCAGAGCAACAATAAGCCCTCCAACAGCTGATTCTCTGTAAAGTACACACGCGCAATTAGAGTTCGCCATCTTTCTGCTACTCGTTACAGAACACAAATCTGTTTTACGACGACTTTTCCTGTTTTTCATTACTATTTTTATAAAACTAAATTATGAACTAAACGCTTATTTAGGAAGTAAAACAAGTTTTTTGTATAGCAACATTTATTTATATTTAGCAACAATATTCGGTATACGACATTTTCATAGTAAAGGAAAGGGCAGATATGTTTATCGGTGAAATGTGTCAAATACAAGTGGATTTTAAGCATTTTTTTTATTCGGTTGTTCATGAAAATATATCAGACAGTGTTGGACATTATTCGAATAAATTATTATTATTCGAATGATCATTCGAATAAATTTTTAGTGAATGATGAATAATTCACTGAATTATCTTATTCATACGGTACATCATGAATTATTCACAGAATTATTCGTTATTCATCATTCATTATTCATCATTCGTTATTATTTATTTCTAGTTGGTCTACTGAATAATCCTACTCAAACACACATATATACGTATTTCTGGCTGCCAACATTATAATAAATCTATCGTTATTCACTAAAACATGTTTATTCTGAATGATCATTCGAATAATTTGTGAATAAAACATAAAGTTCATTCACAGAATAACGAATAATGAATAAAAGTAATTATTCTTCATTCATGAATGAAATAATACATTTATCCATTAATCATTATTCATCATTCTGAATAATTTTTGCCCAACACTGATATCAGAGCGTATCAAGTTGTTAAGGACAAATATTACATTGTGTGACCAAAATCAAAGACATTTTCTACAATCTATGAACAACTAATAAATCATTTTTTTTTTCATTTCTTTATGTCATAATTTGTATATAGGATGTTAAAGTATCCAAAAAAAAAACAAAAACGGGCGATAGTCTCCAGGCGTCAATTTTTAATCTAGAACAAGAAGATAACTAAAATTATTTTAATTGAAAGTGGTAGAATCTAGTGAAATACGTAGGATTTTTAAGAAATATTAATTCTTTCGAAAATCGTGAACAATTTTTTTTTCTAATGAAAAATCCGTCCAAAATTGTAATAATTTCATACCAAATATACCAAATATTATTAGGAAGCTGCAGTTTAAAATTTGAAGTTTATCGGGTGAAAATTAAAGACACTAGAGTATCCCCCGATTTGAAAGTCAAAGTTTCGAGAAAAAACACTTTGATATTCAATGTACTGAATTTTTTTTTCATTATTTCTTGTAATAAAGATAATTCTGTGGTTTTTAATTTTGAAATCTATTGAAGGTAGACCGTTGGCAGGGAGTGTAAAGGCATATTTAAAAACTTATCCGCCACAATAATGCTCTTGGAAATAATTTTTTATTAGTTAAGGAAGCATTTAAGCCTCGAAAAAAATTTACATAGGGTATTAACCCTACCTATGAAGAGCCACTAGACCAGGGTGTGGCTATCCGAATCGTTGTTTTTTTTTAAAATATTTTAAAATTAATTAACTAGTCAGCTGTTGAGTGTGCAAATTTAATAGATAAAAATCAGTTTTGTGTCTGCAGGAGTTCTGGGTTAGGTTCATCCTTAACCTTATAACACTGTATGTAAATAATGTGGTCAATAGTATCCTCCGGCCGCTTTTCATTGAAGGCATGAACTCTGACTACAAATCCTACCCTTCAACGACAACAGTAGAATATAAAATATTAGCTCAATTTCAGGACATGAGTCGAATCCTCTATCAACTCGCCCCTCCATTTACCTACATGATGATGTACATAAAAAACAAGAAGGAGGCAACAAAATAAAAATAATCGTCTAGAAAAATAATCAATATTTTCTCCCCTAATTACCTACAGGTTATGAATACTTAACAACTAAAACTGAAGAATACATGAATATTTCTTTGTAATTTATTCCAAGCTGAAGATTAAGGACCAAGCTTAACCTCAATAAATCAATAACCAGCTTACAATAAACCCTTCAATCATTACACTCCGAATGATTTAGAAACATTGAGAAGAAAAGAAGCAACTTAGGATCGTTGCTAAAGCAGCCTGCTTCAGCAATAAACTTGCTTTTATTGCTTTCAGTCTCATTCACAAATGGAGCCAATTTTTTCCCTTATAAGTCTCATTGTTCCGGAGGTTTTATGAGTCCGCTTCTTGTATTTGACAATCCTATCCTCTAGATTTTTATTACCTTCTTGAAATATGGTCGAAGGAGTTAAAGGCTGCTTGATATATTCCAGGTTTAAAACCTTATAAGTACCTCTTCAAGTTGTCAAAGCTATGTATTATACAGATTGAGAAATAGGCTTTATCTTTATCTTCATATTTTATCAATTATATCTTTCTTTTTGTATAATTTAATAGCCGAAATGTCTTTGCGATTTATCCTTTATCCATAAACCTTGAAGGAATTTCTCTTTCAATGTTGAGCCTAAGTATTGCTCCTTCATATATATATATATATATATATATATATATATATATATATATATATATATATATACATACATGGTTACTGATAATTTTAATTGCATATGGCCTTATCCAAAAGTTATTAATTTCAAGATATTTAATATTTTAGGGTTTATTAAGAAAAAGTCTCGGTTGCTTATGTTTTGGGATTCTTTTTTTTTACTTTTTGTATTTAAGACATTCAGAATAAACTATTAATTAAATAAAACTATCAAATGTTTATGTAACAACGGATGGTACGACACAATAACTGAAATTTACATTATATTTTTCCTAAAACCTATAACTTCAACTCTATCTCTCTTGAAGTATTAATATTAGTAGCTCTTCCTGCGAGTTTATTTTTTATTATTATTTTGGGAGGAATTTTCCCAACAAGCCGTGGGATGAGAAAATTCATGCCACTGGTGGGGATCGTACCCACCATCTCCCGCTTATGAATACAAGGCGCTAGCCACTAGACCACGGGAGATCACACCTGCGAGTTATACTATAAACATCTCTGATTACTGTTGAAGCTACACAAAACGGTATAGTAGTCAGAAAAAATGTTTATAGCTCGTAGAAAAAACTTGTAAAAATTGTGAAATGGTTGTGACGGTTAAAAAAAAATATATATTATTTTAAAAAAAATCAAAAATATATTAATAATATTTTATTATTAAATTAAAGGTCATGTTTAATATGTTAAATTAGTTTGTTAGTTGTAGATTCTGGAATTGTTGTATGGAAGCTATTATCGCTGGAGAGAAATGTTAACACTCAAGGTGAGAAAATCGTTTACAATAACATAACATAACTTCAAGAGAGAGACAATAAAGATACTGCATATAAAAGCATTAAAGATAACGGTACTGAACAGCAGGGGGTAGTTATTGTTGGGAGAATACATTATCATCTTCAGGTAGAGCTGGGGTTCTTCAAAGGAAAAAATAGGATTAATGAGCCAAAGCACGAGGCAATAAATATATAATAGGCTAGAACAAAAACTAAAGAAAAAACTGTAATAAATAGTGGAGATATAGGGAGTGCAATAAATACTTCTCGCCTGGCAGGTGTTGAAAGACGGAACTACTTTATGGGGGCTACCAGGGGAAAAGCTAGGCAGGAATTTATTAATTTTTTCATAGAATATAAGGGGGGGCGATAAATTCTATTCCAGTAGAAAAAACGAGATTAGCCGTTGAAAGTCGTCCGTAAATTAGTTTGCGAGGTAGGTGAGGAAGGTTACGCCTGGCTATCAGCAGGTTATGTTGTCTTGTTGGTTTCCACAGGCTGCGAGGTAGGTGAGGAAGGTTACGCCTGGCTATCAGCAGGTTAGGTTGACTTGTTGGCTTCCACAGGCTGCGAGGTAGGTGAGGAAGGTTACGCCTGGCTATATGCAGGTTAGGTTGACTTGTTGGCTTCCGCAGGCTGCGAGGTAGGTGAGGAATGTTACGCTTGGCTATCAGCAGGTTAGGTTGACTTGTTGGCTTCCACAGGCTTAGACATTGAGATAGTAGGGTGTGTTTGAAATACTTTGAAGCCTTGAAACGGCGGCCATCTTGGTATGACATAGATTCTAATGGCGTTTCTTTCATTATTCTAAGTTTTCTCCTAACTCTCGAGTGGTCACGTGGAAGACAATAGTGATCCACGCCATTTTGATGTGCTTCTGTGTATATGTTCCGGTGGACGGATTCTGCTGGTTAAAAAACTTGACTAAATCTAAAAAATCATAGTAAAGAGATAGTCGACTGTTACTGTTAAGATGGTGTTGATGATCGGTGTTCGGTCATATGTTTGAATAAAACTACTTTGCAAACATTTCGGCTTGTGTTACAAGACATCTTCAGGGCTATAGAGAAAGACTGAGTACATGGAGTACACTTTGAAATGTATTCTCCAAAAGTTCGGGGCTGTTTCCTCTCTTCTCCATAGCCCTGAAGATGGCTTGTCACACAAGCCGAAACGTTGGCAATAAATACGACTCATTTTATTTATAAAATGCAGTTTTATTCAAACATATGACCGAAACCCGATTATCTACATCAAAATCTATAAAAGATTTTCGTACCAAATTTCATAAAAATTGGACCATTATATATATATATATATATATATATATATATATATATATATATATATATATATATATATTGTTATACAGGAAGAGAGAACGGGCTTTTGGACGTACAAGCAAGTAGATTGCTAATCAAAATACAAATCTTCGACTGTGCTAGAACAACTTTTTTTTTTTTATGGCGCTTCGACAACTAGGCCATTAGCGCCGACATCCAGGGGTCAGCGAGGAATGTTCCCAACGAGCCGTGAGATGAGAAAAATCCTGCCGCTGGTGGGGATCGAACCTACCATTTCTCGCATGTGAATCTAGGGCACTAGCCACTAGACCACGGGAGACCCCTCCGTGCTAGAGGAACTTGTCAGTTTTGTATGAAGTTAGATCAGGAGGGATTTTTCTGTAGTTTCGTTGTAGGAATAGTGTTAAACGCAGTAGAAAAAGGATTTAGTTTAGGGCGACTGGATTCCTGGCTATTAGCGCCGAGACACGTACAGTTTGCCACCCTATCTAGAAACCCTTTCTACCGTAGGTACTTTTACAACGGGCAAATCGCCGTAGCAATTCTAACCTCCCAGGAATAATATTTCCTGCAAAGGCGGTCGACGCTCAATAAACAGCTTTTTTGTTTCTTCTTGCTGTTCTTCAGCTAGAGACGCTGGCTTATCTTAAATGGGGTCTTTTTGCGAAGACCACATCCAGTTACTTTTGAAGTAGCAGTAGTGATTGTATCAGTGATTCAGCGCATGCGCATCACTCCTTTGCCTTCCTATTGGAGGATTCGGATGACCAATTGCTTTGGTTCTTGCTGGGAGTAAAGTAACCTTCAACAGTGAATTAGCTTTTGTTTATGAAAAAGCTCTGCTTTTGTTTGTGAGAAAAATGAGCCTTTACAATTAGTTCGCGATGTTCCTGACAAAGAAAAAGGGATTGGTTTCTTACTCGGAAAAATTAATGGAATTCTATTAATTTTAGCGAGTTGGATAGACGGGTGGGTCGCTAAAATTAATGTAATTCTATTAATTGTGAGTTGGATTGACTAGGGTTTTGATATCTTCTTGAGCGAGCGTAGCGTAGGGAGCGGAAACGCATAGCATGTAATGCCTAATAAATGTTAAATATCCAAAAAAGAGAGAGAAAAGGAATAAAATATGTTTGTTCACAAATAACGTTGTTTGTTATCCTTCATAACCTGCAAAACAGTCAACTTTAATGCTTAATAACTTATTTCATAGTTGAGAGAATTGATTTTGATCATATTAACCTTTTCATTAATAAATATTGCTTGCCATTATCTAATATGAAATATAACCGTAGATATCGAGTCAAGAAGTAGTAGATAACCAGCAAAGAACCTATAAGCTAATCAGTAAGCTTATCAGCCAGTACGAGTAACTGTTATAAATCACTACTGCTACTTCAAAAGTAACTGGATGTGGTCTTCGCAAAAAGACCCCTTAAATGTTCTATAATCCTACCATCGAATATGACGATAGATAAAGAATCTCGCTGAGAAGACGCAGCTCCTCCGTCCACACCCTTGGCTCCCAGCCGGCAGGTAATACATGTTGTTGTTGTTGACTTACAGATAACGACGGCGTGTTGAATGTCCAACAACACGAGATAAATCCTTCTCATTCGAACGGATTCCCTTGTTTTTTTCTTCCAACACTTTCCTCGGATGTTGGGGTAGGTTTTGCTTCTTTTTTGTTCAAGATGTACTGGCTAAGGGCCGAGTGGAGGTAGCGCCCCCCTCCGGGAGAAAAAAAAGTGCATAAGAAATTCTTGCCTTTTAGGAAAGCGAGCGAGTCCTAATCGATTATTCTAGTCGATTTGCTTGAGTATTAGGAATAAGTGCTCCTTCAGAGTATCGATTCTTGACGAATGTCGGCATACTTCGAAACCCCTCGCTGGTAGAAGTAAAAACATTCCATTCAATCTTAGTATCTTTTGGTACTTAGTATTGACAGGTCCCGCAAGAGTCGAGTACTTTCAGCGAATTCCCCAGAAAGGTTAAGTCGAGAAGGTTCTGGCAATCACTAACACTTGAAAGATTGGGCAATTAATTGTTTGGCTAATTGAGATCAAAATACCGATTTAGTTTCCAGATTTTGGTGATTCGTACACCACCGCGCTCTATTCTCCCGGTTTCGGTTTTTCATAATTAAAGTTTTAATCTCCTGAGGAGGTGAAAGAGGAGCGTGAAACATAGAGGCGCAAGGAAAAAATAAACGATTTTTGAGAATAATAGCGCATTTTAGGGCGTTTAAAATTAAATTAAACCGGCGAATATGGAGTAAGCATCTCCTATGTCCCTAATATGTAAATGTAAAAATTAGTTGGCAGAAAATGCTTTTTATTCAGTTAAAGAATTTTTTTCCACGAAATAACTCCTTGCACATTCATTGCTCGAATTATTGCAATCATTCTGTTATTGGTTTTACATAGTATATTGTATTGCAATGGCTTATTGTACAATTGTTGTATTGAGACATTTTATTTTATTTTTTGTTGAATGTGTTGACGTTACTTTTTTTTTTTTTTTTTTTTTTTTTTTTTTTTTTTTTTTTTTTTTTTTTTTTTTTTTTTTTTTTTTTTTACAACTGTTTGTTGTAGATGTTGTCGTTACTATTTCCACTCTTCTGTGGGTTAATGGAAATAAAGATAATACCAAACAGGTGAAGAATAACCCTTCAAAAATTTTTTCAAACTTTGCATTTATTCCTCCATCACAACGTTTCGGACACACAGGTCCATCCTCAGGGGCAATCTACAATAGTATATTAATTTCAGACATTACATCCTCCAAAACCATTTACTAAATTTTATTGTCATAATTTTAAACTCACCATGTCCTGTTCATTACTATAGTTACATTAAAACAGTCATGCAATAAATAAACATGATTCCTGTAAGGAACCAAGTCAAATTACACCTACATCAATTAAACACTCATTATCACAGCCATATTAGACTTTATCAAGCTTCCTAGGCCTATTATATTTGGTATAACTAAAAATTAAATTAAAGCATTAAAATTCAATTAGTCAAAATATATAATAAATTATGTATGACATATCACAGACAAATTGTGTAATCTCTACTTAACATTTGTTTTATTACCATATTTAATATACAATACACTGAGGTATGTAACCCAGATATTTAAACTGTGAAAGTAATCTGTTACACTGTCATCAAAAATTAATTTTATTTAATATGTCAACATAATGTTGTCCTATACCTTTAACATCTGTTTTGAAATTAATGGTTCTATTGATATTTTTAGTTATGTAAATTGATTCAGTTAATTTTCTAGCTTTATTATCATTAACAGTTCTGTTGACATATTAAATAAAATTAATTTTTGATGACAGTGTAACAGATTACTAGTCTGTAATGTCTGAAATTAATATACTATTGTAGATTGCCTGAGGATGGACCTGTGTGTCCGAAACGTTGTGATGGAGGAATAAATGCAAAGTTGGAAAAATTTTTGAAGGGTTATTCTTCACCTGTTTGGTATTATTAATTAATACCCTTCATTTAGTAATCGTAATAAGGAAATAAAGATTTATTTAGTTATTAAATAACAATACATTGAATGAGTTAATAATAATACAATATATTTTTTTTTAGTTATTTTTTATTTTTATTTTAATGCAATTACAAGATTTGGATCTTTTAGCATGGGGAGGGGGTTACTATATAATTGTATTAGTTTACTAGTGTTACTTGATATAATCTAGTAACAATAATATCAATAATCCTAAACCTAACACCTAAGATATCTACAAATCTGGAATGGAAATACAATCTTTGTTTATAAATTAACACTATAATGCCGAATTGGTTAAACAAAAGACTAGGGTAATGAAAAGATAAAGTGCAACCAATGCGTATTAGACACGCATTTATCGTAGAATTATTACTACATTTCTACATAACTTAAAATACAAGAAAATCCTTCTAAAATAAATTTAGCCTTATAAGCAAGTTGATATACATTTATTTGAAACAAAAATCTCTTTTAAATAAATTTTAATAAATAAAAACACCCATTCAAATCAATAATAAATTATATTATCCCTTAATGACATCTAAATGAGATTCACTCTATATAATATTTCATTAATAACATATTTTCTTTATAATTAAAATTAAATTATTATTATTACACGAAATAACTCCTTGCACATTCATTGCTCGAATTATTGCAATCATTCTGTTATTGGTTTTACATAGTATATTGTATTGCAATGGCTTATTGTACAATTGTTGTATTGAGACATTTTATTTTATTTTTGTTGAATGTGTTGACGTTCCTATTTCCACTCTTCTGTGGGTCAATGAAAATAAAGATTTATTTATTAAATAACAATACATTGAATGAGTTAATAAGAATACAATATAGTCCGAGAGCCAGCAACGCACTTTTCATGAAGTGTTTTATGCATCCTGAAATGTTGCTATAATGTACCTCTTAGGTAGATAAGAAGGTATATATGTGTTGGCTAGACTTACCGTGGATAACCAGGTACTGCGCATAGGGGAAAGGTGCAAAACAATATTGCCCGAAAATAGAGTTTTATTTAGAAGGCAACTATCTTTAATGTAAAATTAAGACAATTTTACAATGAATAATAAATATGGCAGACAATTTTAAGGGGTATAACACGTATAAAAAAAATTAATTGGTTTTTATTCTAATATTAAATGAGAGTTTTATTTTCGCTGCCATTAAAACCGGAACAGCTGTACAAGATCATGTGAGCAAGAACCAATGAGAGCACAGAAAACAACCAACACTGCGCAGTCGTGTCATACACTCTTACGGTTACGCGCAGTGTATTCCAGTCTATCATAAGCAACATTTATTTTCATGTTTCCTGATAATTAAACCCCACAAAAGTGTCTGCCCTTTTGCAATTATTTTCAAATATGTTTATAGAAGACGCTGTTTAAATCGCAGCGTGAATAAAGCATTTCATTAATTATTACAAATAAAAACTAGGTACTTAGTTTTTTTATTTATTATTATCATTTTAACCCCCTTAAAAGTGGCTGCCTTATTTATTATTAATATGAAAATTGCCTTAATTTGCCATTTATTTCATTAATAATAGTTGGCTTCTGAATAAAACTCTACTTTTAGGCAATATTGTTTTGCACCTTTCCCCTATGCGCAGTAGCTGGTGCACCAAGGTATGTCCAGGAAACACATATATACCTTCTTATCTACCCAAGATGTACATTATAGCAAAATTTCAGGGTGCATAAAACACTTCATGAAAAGTGCGTTGCCAGCTCTCGGTCTAATATATTAGGTACCTTATATTAAGTTGTGTGTTAAAGTCTATTGTCATTTTAAATTTCATTGTTCAATCTAAATATTTATGGACCTAAAATGAAATTAAAAATTACAATAAACACAACTTAATATAAGCTAGGAGTGTATTATTATTATTATTATTATTATTTCATTTATTGTATCTTTATTGTTATTAGTGATATAGATGTTTCATCTTTACTCTTTATTTTACTCTTATTTTATTTATGTATATTCCTGATGATGAACCTGAATAGGTCCGAAACGTCGCCAATTTAAGCTAATGTTTTAAACAATTTTGTGGAGCATCTCCTGCCACCCTCTTCAAGAAGCGAAAACATTATTTCTGAAGAATATGTTTTAACCTTAATCCTTGACGGCGTACATATTTTAAGATATGTATATATATTTCTCTACATAGCTTGGAAGAGGAATATGACGTGTATACTTAGAAGGCTGTATATTTGCAAAGAGATTTCCTCTCCCGTTTTCATACTGACCATTCCTACTCCTTCTCCTTTTGCCTATCTTTGGCTAATCTGTTTGACTAACGCTGTACAGTCAGCTTTAGTCCTCCATCCATCGGAACCTCTCTCCTATTTCCTCATGCTGCTTCTGACGGCCTTTGGAAAATACGCCGTACCTTTCTTGTCTAGTATAGCTGGTGGTCTGTACTTCATTAATAGACACACAGTAATAATTTATCATAACACATTTTGAAATGATTTTTATTTTTTAAATTAATCTGTTTACAGAGTTACCTGTACAGATGGAGTTTGAAAAGAAAATCGACCATAAAATACAATTAATTACATCAATAATAATAAACTTTAAAATAATCATAGAAAATGATTACAATGCTTCTAATAATCTTATATATCAATAATAAAGTTAACTAAAAAAGCATTTTGAAATTATAGCAACCTAATCAAATTAATTTTTTAAAGCTATTTAAAACCCTCGCATCTAAATACAAAAGAAAGGTATCCTGTGAATCTTGTATTTATTAGTTCAATATACATTTTATGGTACTCATAAAGTATTAAATGGGTAACTTACTTAACTTTACTACAACACATATTTGCCAGCATTTATATATAACTACGTATAATTCTTTCCTTTTATTAGTACATATGTTATATAATACTTGTATTATGTACTGGCGGTGTTTCGTGGTCTTCTGGCTAACGCCAGAAGTTAGTTTCATATGCAGCAGGAATTTTCTCATCTCACGGCTCGTTTGGAAAATTCCTTGCTGCGCCTTGGATGTCGGCGCTATTGGCCTAGAAAATAAAAAAAGGTTGGTATTTACACCAAACCTGACTATATCATGGCAAAACGAATGATTATGACTCACAAGTGACATAATCAAGGATAGTCTTCTATCCGGATGTTATAAATACAGCGAAAAGCTTAAATCTGGAGATGACAAATGACCGCAATGAAAACGCACATGGTTAGCAAACGTCAAAGTTTAAGCCCGCCCAGAAATAGTAGCGAGTAAATCTGCCAGTTAGTTTAAGATATTTCCGGTGGTTGCACTGTCTACCCTCGTTCCTCCCTACATTTAGTTGCATCTCTAAGCCCGAGATAAATATCTCTTTGGATGAGAGATCGGTAACCTTAAGCTGAGGTTATTCATGGCTTCCGTACGTTCAACGTTCGCCAAAACATTCCTTCTTATGGCTGGATTGGACGTAAACTCCTTAAATCTACAACCATAAGAATAAAAAAAGAGAAAAGAAAAGTAGTTGTTTAAAAAGATGAAGGCTTATGATTTCAATGTTTCCACACCTATCTATCCGACCATGTAAATACTGAAGTCACCTCCCTATCGACCATCGACAAAACTCGGAAATACTGAAATTTAGCGTCCTCCAAACAGATTATTTTCAAATTTTGCATTATAACGTACTTTGATGCACTAAACACGAATCTATTAAAAAAAAAAACTCGCTCACAACTAGGAAAGAAGATATTAAGCACTAAAGTTTACAGTTATGAAGGTTATAAAAGCTAGCGTGAACAAGGTATTTGTAAACATGCGCATGGGCAGGCATGTAACATTGGGAAACAAAGAACTCTCATTTAGAATGTCGATAAACTATTTGTTTCAAAATAATTGTAAGGAACCACCAACGATATGTCAGTACTGCGGAGTACATCTAACCGTAAAACATATCCTCACCGAATGCAGGAGCTACATAAAAGAAAGAGAACAGTTATATTTGCCCAGTGACCTAAGGGAACTTCTGGGAAATAACTCAAATCACTTATCATCTCAATCTATCTTCAAGTAGCACTTTTGGTCAATATCACTTTCTTTCCTCAATAGTCATATCATATCAATATATATATATATATCAATAGTCATATTGAAATTATATGCCAATTGAAATATATAAGATCAAACGAGTCTTTTAACTGAGACATCCATGACCCATGTGGTTGACATACACGTATGTCTAAAAACACAAATTAAAAAAAAAAAAAAAAAAAAAAAAAAAAAAAAAAAAAAAAAAATTGTAAATTTTAAGGGCCTCCTCGCCCGTCGTAACCGTTTCCGCTCTCTACGCTCGCTCAAGAAGATATCAAAACTCTAGTCAATCCAACTCGCTAAAATAAATAGAATTCTATTAATTTTAGCGATTTGGATTGACGAAAGTTTTCGTATCTTCTTGAGCGAGCGGAAACGCATAGCACGTCTACCCAAAAGTCGTCCTAAACATTCTTCTTAGCCTTCTTCTCCTTCAAATTTCAATAAGACTTATTTATTAAGACTTTTCCATACCTGCGCATGTGCATGGTGGATAACATCGATAACAGTGAACTTTAGTGCTAATAACTTCTTTCCTAGTTGAGAGCGAGGATTTTTTTTTCGTGTTTAGTGCATCAAAATACGGTATAGTGCAAAATTTGAAAATAATCGGTTCGGAGGACACTAAACTTCAGTATTTCTCTACACCAGACTCGGAAGTCAGCGACCCAGTGATTGGCTGCCTTTGAGTGGTCTCAGCTATATCATTTTCTACCTTCAAGTACAAACATTTCTGTGGATGTCTAATTCCAGACATCAGTTTTATTATGACAGGCCATTGTGTGCACCTATCAACATCTTCTGATGATGCTAGCGTATGATTTTGGAATGCCGTCCGTTCAGAGCATCCTGAGCGCATCATATTACCAACTGTATAAATATCTACCAATTCTCTCCTTGACACTTTTCGTTGGCCCTTACCAAACATGATTATTAGACAAATTGTTCATATGAACAATAATCCACTAGATGGCTAACGCAATGTTTGGAACGAATATTTTGACACTCTATTTTTCAACACTAACTCTCAGTATGCGTTTGTGCGGTAAGTACTGTGCACCGAACATCCACATTTCATATATTTCTTAGGGCTGCAATAATTATTCATTTTATATCAAATAAATATTTGACATAATTGTTTATTGTTTAATTCCCGAATTTTCCTGCGTTCTTGATAAATTTCCGTTCTATTTCTAGCAAGCTATATGACGGTAGTAATTACAAGGCTATGAATTGGGCTTGGAGACAGGTAAAAAGCCGAGAGCTAGAAGCGGGCTATAGCAGGGCTGGGACTGGTCGATATCTTGGTCGTAGTAATTATTAAACTTTCCTGAAGGCCCTTGACTTTTCATTATAACTTCCATGGAAGGCCCCTCGTCTGCATCGCTTCCTGGAGAATCCAGCTCCAGGCTTACAGTGCAGCTGTGCAGCAAGTCCTAGGACTCTAGTGCAGCTGTGCAGCAAGTCCTAGGACTCTAGTGCAGCTGTGCAGCTAGTCCGAAGACTCTTGTACAGCTCTACAGCTAGTCCAAGGAATCTAGTCAATCTCTACAGCAAGTCCTTGGACTCCAGTGCAGCTCTGCAGCACGTCCTAGGACTCTAGTACAGCTGTGCAGCTAGTCCTAGGACTCTAGTACAGCTCTGCTGCACGTCCTTGGACTCTAGTGCAGCTCTGCAGCTAGTCCTAGGACTCTAGTACAGCTCTGCTGCACGTCCTTGGACTCTAGTACAGCTCTGCAGCTAGTCCTAGGACTCTAGTACAGCTCTGCTGCACGTCCTTGGACTCTAGTACAGCTCTGCAGCTAGTCCAAGGAATCTAGTCAATCTCTACAGCAAGTCCTTGGACTCCAGTGCAGCTCTGCAGCACGTCCTAGGACTCTAGTACAGCTGTGCAGCTAGTCCTAGGACTCTAGTACAGCTCTGCTGCACGTCCTTGGACTCTAGTGCAGCTCTGCAGCTAGTCCTAGGACTCTAGTACAGCTCTGCTGCACGTCCTTGGACTCTAGTACAGCTCTGCAGCTAGTCCTAGGACTCTAGTACAGCTGTGCAGCTAGTCCGAAGACTCTAGTACAGCTCTGCTGCACGTCCTTGGACTCTAGTACAGCTGTGCAGCTAGTCCTAGGACTCTAGTGCAGCTGTGCAGCTAGTCCGAAGACTCTTGTACAGCTCTACAGCTAGTCCAAGGAATCTAGTCAATCTCTACAGCAAGTCCTTGGACTCCAGTGCAGCTCTGCAGCTAGTCCTAGGACTCTAGTACAGCTCTGCAGCTAGTCCTTGGACTCTAGTACAGCTCTGCAGCACGTCCTTGGACTCTAGTACAGCTGTGCAGCTAGTCCTAGGACTCTAGTACAGCTCTGCTGCACGTCCTTGGACTCTAGTGCAGCTCTGCAGCTAGTCCTAGGACTCTAGTACAGCTCTGCAGCTAGTCCTAGGACTCTAGTACAGCTGTGGAGCTAGTCCTAGGACTCTAGTACAGCTCTGCAGCTAGTCCTAGGACTCTAGTACAGCTGTGGAGCTAGTCCTAGGACTCTAGTACAGCTGTGCAGCAAGTCCTAGGACTCTAGTGCAGCTGTGCAGCAAGTCCTAGGACTCTAGTGCAGCTGTGCAGCTAGTCCGAAGACTCTTGTACAGCTCTACAGCTAGTCCAAGGAATCTAGTCAATCTCTACAGCAAGTCCTAGGACTCCAGTGCAGCTCTGCAGCTAGTCCTAGGACTCTAGTACAGCTGTGGAGCTAGTCCTAGGACTCTATTACAGCTCTGCTGCACGTCCTTGGACTCTATTACAGCTCTGCAGCTAGTCCTAGGACTCTAGTACAGCTCTGCAGCTAGTCCTAGGACTCTAGTACAGCTCTGCAGCTAGTCCGAGGACTCTAGTACAGCTCTACAGCTAGTCCTAGGACTCTAGTGCAGTTCTGCAGCTAGTCCGAGGACTCTATTTCAGCTTATCTACGAAAGGCTCTATATCAGCTAGTTTTTACGACTCTAATAAAGCTACATATGCAGCCAGCACATCGTCACATTTCCCTTCGGGCGAATGACGAATGTTTTATCCTTATTGTCTTGCGAATAATAGCTGCTAGCCGTTGTAATGTCACGCCTGATTGTCCGTTCGCTACAAAAAGGCTTCGGCTATAAAAGGACTTGGAACCCTTTGGCAATCGGCACGTAGCGGTTTACGACCCCAAGTCTTTCCGGCCCGAATCTATAGGAACAGCCCTTTCATCTTCGCCGTCTTCCGTCTAAAAGGTGCTCGCCGTGTCTTTATGAGTCGACACGAGAAGAACCATTTTGATGACGAAGGTGGTCACTAAACATTCAAATCTTCAAAGGAATTTTAGGCTTTTAAGATCTTTAGAAGTAGTGAAGGACAGTGGTGTTGCGTTGATAATTTATTCAGAACTCCTAGGAGGGTATATTGCTATTTTACTAAACGGAATAAAGTAAAACCTCGTTAAGTCGGACTCCGAATAACCAGGACCAGTTTTGAAAACGGAATTATGTTGTTCAGTGTAGTAAATGAAGACTAGTTTTACAGACGATAAATTGCTATTTTCAGCAAATAAATTACTTTTGTGTTTTTGAGTCACGCTCGAGGTACAGTATCGTTTTGCTGTTTCGTTTGCACGTAGACCGCGATTTAGAAGAAACGTAAAAACATTGTTGTGACTATTGAAAAAAGGGTGGAAGCATTGACAAGGATTGATAAGGAAGAATCGTTAAAGAACATTGCTGCAGAGTTTGGAGTATGAACATGATTGGAAAAAGATTTAGAAGAGACGTAAAAGCCTTGTTGTGACTATCAATAACAAGATGGAGTCATTGACAAGTATTGATAAGGGAGAATCGTTAAAGAACATTGCTGCAGAGTTTGGAGTATGAACATGATTGGAAAAAGATTTAGAAGAAACGTAAAAGCCTTGTTGTGACTATCAATAACAAGATGGAAGAATTGACAAGTATTGATAAGGGAGAATCGTTAAAGAACATTGCTGCAGAGTTCGGAGTATGAACATGATTGGAAAAAGATTTAGAAGAAACGTAAAAGCCTTGTTGTGACTATCAATAACAAGATGGAGTCATTGACAAGAATTGATAAGGAAGAATCGTTAAAGAACATTGCTGCAGAGTTTGGAGTATGAACATGATTGGAAAAAGATTTAGAAGAAACGTAAAAGCCTTGTTGTGACTATCAATAACAAGATGGAGTCATTGACAAGAATTGATAAGGAAGAATCGTTAAAGAACATTGCTGCAGAGTTTGGAGTATGAACATGATTGGAAAAAGATTTAGAAGAAACGTAAAAGCCTTGTTGTGACTATCAATAACAAGATGGAGTCATTGACAAGAATTGATTGGAAGAATAGTTAAAGAACATTGCTGCAGAGTTCGGAGTAGGAACATGATTGGAAAAAGATTTAGAAGAAACGTAAAAGCCTTGTTGTGACTATCAATAACAAGATGGAGTCATTGACAAGAATTGATTAGGAAGAATAGTTAAAGAACATTGCTGCAGAGTTTGGAGTATGAACATGATTGGAAAAAGATTTAGAAGAAACGTAAAAGCCTTGTGGTGACTATCAATAACAAGATGGAGTCATTGACAAGTATTGATAAGGGAGAATCGTTAAAGAACATTGCTGCAGAGTTCGGAGTAGGAACATCGACAGTATCTGATTGGAAAAAGATCAGAAAACGCATTGAAGACTTTAGTTTCATGATGATTTCTAAGGACAGTTTATGGTGGTTATGACCTACGCAGAAGCAGTAGCTAATAATGAGAAATTGATGGTGTATTTCGAGAGTCAAGCTGAAATATTGCTAAATGAACTTCTAATGTTAAAGCGGATGCGAGATCGCGCTTATCGTAAGCGATACACTGAACTGAGACAGCAGAAGCTCACTGCCTTCTTTACTACAGACTAGTTTGTCGCTATATTGAGTGCAGTGCAAATACATAGGCTATTACAGCGCAGTGTAAGTGTTTTAAGTATGCCGATAATAATTTCTCTACGGAATCCAATACAGAAGCTGCCTAATTGAACTCCCACCTTCACTCTGGATGTCTAGGAGAAGGTGGCAACCTGTAGATAGCGCGGCGATCATTATTAGGCAATTGCCTGGATGTCGATGCTCCGTAAAAAAAAATAAAATATGCGCAATATTTCCCGGGACTGGGTTTACTGCTTCAGCCCAAATATTAGACCAAAATCCCCCAACTCCAGTGCTTAAACACCAGATGGCGACAGCATGTCGACAGACGAATTAGGCGTTGACATGTTGCTGTCAGCTGTTGGTCAGGTTTTATAATGTGAGGAATAATGTTTTAATTATTTCATAGCTTTAGGTATACATTAACCACCATTATGTTTTTTTTTTTTTGGGTAATAACTGGTAAACATGGCGGTCAGCTGATGAGCCATCTGCCTCGAGGCTTAATTCGTAATTAACATACCATTAATAAAAGGAATTTTAATAATAATTTGGAACTGTCTACATTCAATTGGCCTCGGAGGAACACCATTACACAACGATGTGCTTCCTTGGGTTTTAGATTTATTTAGATATTCGAGCAGCGTCATTTTAACGGGTTTTTATGAAAGTGCCAAATAGTATCATACGAAAAGCATAATATTGTAATATTTATTACAAATATTATAGTCTTCTGTTATTAACCATATACCAAACCCCTTTGCTGACGTTTCTCTAGACATACTGCCTTCTTCCTCAGGGCTAAGTCTGAGAATCGCATTCTCAATGTTCTAATTTTTTGAACATTTTCTGGGGGGGGGGGCTCCACGAATTCTCAGTCAAATTTGAGATCTTTTAGAAGAAGAAGAAGAAAAAAAAAACAGATTTATTGAGTCGGCTTGATTGTAAGCCTTACACAAATTTAAAAAAAAGACCTAATAGCATTAAGTAAGGCAAGGTAATTAAGGCCGCCTGAACTGTTCAGGCTGAGGCGACAGGCCTTCATGCGGACTGTTCAGGTCTAACTGACAGGCCTGCCTGACTGTGAGTTGCCTGCTTTAAGAGTTTATTTTGGAACTTTGGATCTTGTTAAGTTTCATCTTCGTGGCTTATTGTGGCAGTGTTATTGTCGTGTGAGGTTTTACTTTTATCAAATTCTATAGTTGAAAAGTTAATTTAAACAGTGATACACCTAAAAACAACAAACCAAAAAAAGCGACAAAGCAACTTCCCTGGAAATCGATAGTAAAGAAAGAGAGGGAAGTAAATAGATCGATGTTTACTATTTGTCACGGCTGGGTAAATATTTTATGGATGTTTGCCCTCGACCCTTGGCGATAAGAGTCCATATGTCATAAATCATAATAGATTTTACAGGTTATTCGGCCTGTTTACTCCAGGAATTTGTTCAAGATAAAATGGAGAACAGCCTCACTATCGGCTCTCTACTTTATCAGTATTTTATAGTCACCCACGTCTATCAAGGAGCATGTTACCTATATACATGTGTGTGTGTGTATGTATATATATATATATATATATATATATATATATATATATATATATTATGTATATATGGGTTCGATCCCCACCGGCGGCAGGAATTTTCTCATCCCAGGGCTCGTTGAGAAAATTCCTCGCTGCACCTCACTATGGCCCAGATTTGTCGATGCCCCGTTAAATAAAAATAAATAATTATAAAGGTGTAATCAGGCGGCCGGAGCATATTACTGACCACACTATCTCGTGGCCTGTTACGGGACTGATTTTTTTTTTTATAATAATATGTGTAATAGGAACAGAAAAAGACGAAAAAAACTTTAACAAAAAAATAAAAAGTTAAGTTGCCCAACTATATTGGGTTGCACAACAAGCTAATCAACAAACTGCAATAATTATAAAACTAACTCAAACAAGTAAAATCAATATGTAAATTAAAAACAAACTAATAAAACTACGAAAATAATGGTAAAATTGATTGTAAAAATGAAAATACTTCTAATAATGGGAAATAAAAAATTATGTTGAAAATAAAAATTTATTTTTAGCTTGAATATAAGGCTAAATTCATTTTTTTTAAATTAGTATTCTACTGTTTATCATATTTAATTTTTTAAAGGTTCTAGTTTTACATTTAATATTTTTTTATTAATTTAAAAAAAAAAATTGTACTTTGGTCAAAGGTACACCATATAGTTGGCCATGGGTTGTTCTACCTTTGATCACGTAAAAACAACACAGCAGTGAAGAAAAAAAATTATTCAGTAACATTGTAAATAATTGTAGGTTTAATGTGTACAGGATCAGTATGTAAGAATAATGAAAAAACTATTATTGATAGTATGTTATCAAGCTTTATATGGTGAAAAACCTCTCCAAATTATTCAGTAACATTGTAAATAATTGTAGGTTTAATGTGTACAGGACCAGTATGTAAGAATAATGAAAAAACTATTATTGATAGTATGTTATCAAGCTTTATATGGTGAAAAACCTCTCCAAATTATTCAGTAACATTGTAAATAATTGTAGGTTTAATGTGTACAGGACCAGTATGTAAGAATAATGAAAAAACTATTATTGATAGTATGTTATCAAGCTTTATATGCTGAAAAACCTCTCCAAATTTTTAACTGTCAAGCAGATCCAGAAGCAGCAGTAGGGTATGAGAGAGAGTTCAGCCGCAATGCCTTGAATATTAATATCATACAAATTTTTATGTTCTGATGTAAAGTTTGTTTTTTTAAATATTGGATCTTAATGTGTATGTGTGTGTATATATATTATACTGTTCCCCGGCGTGCCATGCTACACCTACTTTCTGCCTATGACTCTCCCCGTATCAAGATCTACCTCTATACCCAGTTATGTCAAAATCGGTCAAACGGTGTTAATTTGTATATATCTGTCAAGTAATTCATAAATCAGCCAGTAAAGGCCAGCACCACAGCAATTCATAAAACAGCCGACAGAGGCCAGCACCACAGCCTGCGAGTAGATAGCTCTTATCAAAGAAAGGCCGGCGCTCCTTAGTTAGACAGTGACTGTTGATATAAATTTGAAAGAAACTGCATTGCATGATTATATAATGGTGTAAAGTCATCAATGAGTTCGAGTTATTCTAATTATAAAGAACATCAACAAATAAATTTGAGACATTATTCAAAATGGCTGTCGATTCAAAATGGCCGTTAGAATCTGAATGGTTCAGAGTAGCCAATTTTTCTTTAACAAAAGTTTTGACCTTTCGACTAAATTTTGAAATTCGACCATTTTGACATAGCCTAGGAGATTTCCCGTATCAAGGCCTACCTATGTGCCAAGTTTGTTCAACATCGGTCAAACGGTGTAGATTTGTATAAGGAACAAACAGACATACAGACAAACGGACAGACAGACATGTTATTTTATATATATATATATATATATATATATATATATATATATATATATATATATATATAAACGCGCATTAATTTTTGTAACAAGTTGAATAGGTCATGTTGTTCGTTTAGAAAACTGGAGAGCGATAACGCTTTCAATATGACGGGTATTCTTTGAAATACCGCCGCTATCCTGGCGGTACCTTTGATGTAGACTCCCCTAGCTCCATTTGATGATTCTCCTCTAGCAGTTACAGCTGTAAATAGTCATGTCCTTCTTAGGAATCACGGCATCTTACACAATCTTAGGAATCTAATAGATTTCAGAAAATATAGAGCCAATCTAAGCATCGGTGGATTTGTGGCTTTATTATACAACGAGGCTGGTTGTTGTCTATTCTTGTTTGCTAGATTGGTGTAGTTCTGTATTGTGTTTTACATGAATGTTTTATTTTTTATTGGTGTATTAATACTTTGAAGTATATATTGTATTTCATCTATGTAAAAACAGCGTTATTATCTAAAAGGGATGTAAGGTAATAATTAACACACACACACACACACACTAGGTTTATACACATTATTAACCTGATAGATAAGGAATAAATACGTGTACTTTTGCATGAGTAAGTAATATGGAAATTAAGAAAGCAAATGAAATGTATGTATTTACAGGAACGTACAAATCGCATATACATACATATGTAATGTTTAAGCATATACATACATATGTAATGTTTAAGCATATACATACATATGTAATGTTTAAGCATATACATACATATGTAATGTTTAAGCATATACATACATATGTAATGTTTAAGCATAAATTAACTTAAAATACGAATAAAAAATTTTCTCATGTCTGTTTTTACAAAACATTTTTATTCTTCCTCGTAAAAATGTTCGCACTAATTAAGCCAGGAAAATACGTGGCCTGGAACATGATCTATGAACTGTAATCCCCAAAGAATGCAATTTATAGATTTTATATATATATATATATATATATATATATATATATATATATATATATATATATATATATATATATATATATAATCACGTTTGACCAAACTTGGAAAAATAGTAGGTCTTGATACGAGAAATGTCCTAGGCTAGGTCTAGGAATCTACCAGCTGTCTGTCTGTATGTTTGTCCCTTATACAAATCCACACCGTTTGACCGATTTTGAGCGAACTTGGGATAATGGTAGGTCTTGATACGAGAAATCTCCTAGGCTAGGTCAAAAAAATCTACCAGCTATCTGTCTGTATGTTCGTCCCTTATACAAATCCACACCGTTCGTCCGATTTTGACTAAACTCGGTACACATGTGGATCTTAATCTGAGGAGTGTCGTAGGCTAAGTCAAAAACGTCTACCAGCTGTCTGTCTGTATGTTTGTCCCTTATACAAATCCACACCGTTCGTCCGATTTTGACTAAACTCGGTACACATGTGGATCTTAATCTGAGGAGTGTCGTAGGCTAAGTCAAAAACGTCTACCAGCTGTCTGTCTGTATGTTTGTCCCTTATACAAATCCACACCGTTTGACCGATTTTGACCAAACTCGCTACAAATGTGGATCTTAATCTGAGGAGTGTCGTAGGCTAAGTCAAAAACGTCTACCAGCTGTCTGTCTGTATGTTTGTTCTTTATACAAACCCACACCATTTGACAGATTTTGATCAGACTGGGCACACAGATTGGTCTTGATCAGGGGAGTGTCATAGGCCAGGTCAAAAACGTCTACCAACTGCTGTCTGTATGTGTTTTTTTTTTTTTTTTAAATAAAAATCCACACTGTTAGACCGATTTTTACCATACTTGGCATACATGTATGTCTTGATAGGGGGTGTTATAGGTTACGTCAATGTCGTCTAGGACTCACAGTTGGGAGGTCACGGGTTTGAAACAGTTACAGATTCGTGTTATTTGATTTTATTTGATTTTAATAATACTTATTTGGTTTCTAATTTATTTAGGCTTTTCTATATGCAGAAAGTAGGTGTAGCATGGCACGCCGGCTAACAGCTAATATATATATATATATATATATATATATATATATATATATATATATATAGTTGCAGTTACAGGTAAATGGCCTCGTGGGAAAAGTATGGACCTTAGGACGGAAATATCTCTCAGCACCTGGTCCGATCTATTTACGGCCAGCAGGTCACCGATGACGTCACAGTCATCACCCTTGTCGTAGATTTGAAAGGAGAATATGACGTCATAGTAGTAGCGGGAAACACTTCCCCAAAATCCTTTTCTTTGGTATTTCTCCGCCAAGAACAGCACCGTTCCAACACCTGTATTTTTTTTTTATTAATTTTTTTTTTTTTTTTGTATAATGGCGCATCTGCATCTAGGCCTCCAACACCTGTAATCTCCAATATCTTCTACAGAAATATTTTATCTGTTCTAAAGTAAATAAGTAACTTCAGAACCTGCAAAGGAGATATAACATTCATAAAGAAACGTATTTTGTATCATTAGGAGCCTAAGAAGTAATAAACTCTAGAGTGTGTGTGTGTTTGTGTGATAGTGGTAGTGTGACCTCTGTGTGATAGTGGTAGTGTGAACTCTAGAGTGTGTGTGTTTGTGTGATAGTGGTAGTGTGAAAGAATTATTCAAAATAGAAAATGGATTCGTTATTAAATGTAGTAAATCGTAAAATAATGAATATTATAGTGTAAGTAGTATATTATTCAACAAAGGCATATTTTCGAAAACTGTATAAAAACAATATTACAAATGAAGAAAAACTATTAAACTTTTATCATTAAAAAAATTAATTTATTTGAGCATTTTAATTAATTATTCGGTATTTTAATGTAGGTAATGAGTTTAAAAAGTGAATTTCTGCTGTATTGTAAGAAAACTCAGTATACGTCGTGGGTATCTCATGATAAAGAATTGTAAAAATGAACTAAATCTGTCTATTGGAAAGGGGGGTTTACTTTGTACTTTTTCAATAGAATAAGCCACCTAGACCTAGGCTGGCCAAGCAGCCGCGAGGAGCGCTTTATATTTCGAGGGGGACTTTTTCCATTCCTGCGTCAGATAAAAGAATGAAATTTTATTATTAGTTTGGTACCACAACATAAGTCTGGAAGCAAATTAATTACAAAATTAATAGTTGAACAGTTGCTCATTACAAAAGTAAAATAGAATAACTATTCATGTTTTTCTTTTATTTATATAGGCCATTATAAGCAAATTATTCAGGAATGCTGTCTATACTAACGAAATCCTGAGGAAAGTGCTTAGTTATGCAGCTCCTGCGTGACGGACTTTTTGCATATAATATTGCTATTTTTTGGTAATATTCTCCACCAGTACATCCTTCAATCCTTCGGTCCATCGCACAGTGGTCAAAAACCGCCCAAAACTCAATAACATTTGATATTGTTGATTTAGAAACCTGAAATTACAATATTTCAAGTGGCACACGATTTTTCACTCGGATCACTTCAGACATTTTTTGCAGCCAACACTGACTTGAGTCTTCGATTTGATTCCAATGTTTACATAGAGATAACGCGCTTCTGTCTTGCCGAGTTCGTTCACCTGTAGCACCGAAGTAGGCAGACTTATGCAGCTAATTTCAGTCTGGGGTCTTTCTATACATGCCCACGGAATATTTAAGCCCGAAATTAGAGTGACGCAAAAGATATATGACAAAACGAAATTTTATACGTGTAATTTGTTTACTTTTTCAGTATCCCCGTCCATGAAGGCGATTCGAAAAACACAAAAAGTTTGGCCCTTCGAACATCCCATTAAAGAATGAAAAACCTGCGTCAACCTTATCGGTCTGAAAAAGTTAAATTGAAGGAACGATTTTGGTACATGAGGATTTGGGAAATTTTCTTCGTTTCTAGTACTTCAATGATTAGCCACCGCCCTAAAATCAACGGTGGGGGCCTAAAACTCAAGAAATGGCACTCTCACGAGGTATTTAACATATATTTAAGGCAAATGGGTTCGGAGAAAATACTTCAAAAAATCAAGTTTTGAGCGCTTTTTGAACACTGTCGCACCGAGTCTCGCATTCTCAATTCCTCGATATGATAAACTCTCTGCTGAAAGACATTTCATTCAATAATATTCTTCTTTTTTTTCCTTTCCTTTTTCAGTTTTCTCCTTCTTCCCCCCCCCCCTGAGAACGTAAGAAAGGCATTTTGCCTTTAATAAGAACTGCCGGCGGCCGAGAAGGGCTTTGTAAGCCATTGGAGCGTGAACTACGGGGCCCTGCTTTTCGCTAATTGGCCCATTTCGTAGGATTTCGGGGCTACGAATGCTCCCATTGGTTCAAGCCTCGACCAATCACCGCCTTCCTTTGGATTACTACTCCTATTACTTGAAGATATATATCTACAGGATTACCATAAAATCTACTTACACCAGACTAGTCAACAAAATGAGAATGGCTTTTTACAAAATCGATTCTAATGGATTCCTTAAGATTTCAATAGGTCATTTCTTTCTCGCGTTTTGGATTTTGGAATTCGCACCCCCCCCCCTTATTTAATAAAGGAAATTCCATACTTTGAGATAAGTTAATATTTTCCAATTTACGAATCTTCCTATCCAGAAAAGTACGTCGTTTAGCAAAAACCGTCCAAACCTAATTCTTCAACATTGCAATGGCAATGTTATACAGGGTGTCCCAGTCTTAAACCAACAGGGAGACCCGGTAGCCGTGAGGGTTAAGGCGTGAGATCTTCACACTCCGTGCCAAAGGTCGTGGGTTCGATTCCCACTAGGGGCGGTGGCTTTTCTTTCGAAAAAAGAAAAGGAATCACCCCTATCCTGGCTAGAAAAGGGTGGTAACCTATAGAAAACCCGTCCTAAAATTCGTAGTTTATAATAAATGGACGTTAAAATTTAAATAAATCTTAAACCAACAGGCTTTCTTAAATCGATGGGGAATCTAAAAACTAAGTCAAAAAGACCTTTGGTGATTTTAACGTTTTCGCTTTGTTTTCGAGAGATTGTTTTTTTTTTTTTTTTTTTTTTTTTTTTTTTTGGGATGAATCCCGATTTATCGCTTAAGCGTTTTACGAAAACACACTATGATACAAAAGGTGTTGCTTATTAAATTTTCTTTAAGATGAGACTAAGTTCAACGTTTTAGCTTGAATATTTAGATGACACGTGGTAATCGTGTTTCAATAACCCATCGGATGGACGTTCCATACAGAGTTAGACATTTTTTGATCCGACGAACCGTCTATGTGACGAACGCAAAAACTGGAAAAAATAATCTCGGTTCACTTTTATTTTAGTATTTTATTTATTCAACTTGGTCACATCTTAAAGACAATTTAATAAGCTACACCTTTTGTATTGAAGTGTTTTTTCGTACAACGCTTCGTTTAAGTGATAAATCTGGATTTGTGAAAAAAAAACACGTTTTTTTTTTGTGTGTTTTCTCGGAAAGGTAGCGTAAACGAGAAAATCGCCAAAGGACCTTTTGACTTAGTTCAGACCGTTCATATCCTCACCCAGTCTTTGATTAATTTATTAATGTGAGAAATAAGGCGGCCGGGGCTTAGTACTGACCATACTATCTCCCCAGTGTGCTGTTTGGTCAAGACCTCTTCAGTATCTGCACTGATCTGCCAGTTTATTGTGATCGACTTTATGATCCAACCATTGAAGCAAAAGGTCTTTGATATTTCTGGAAGTCATAAATACAGTAGGAAGAAAAATCATAAGCAACCATATTTGAAAAAATACTTGTATAAAGTTCCCTGAGACCAATCACCATTTCTCCTGCATTTATATAGCGGAAGGATACACAATAACCATGTGGATTTGCCAGGAACTTTACTAACCCGCGTCAGCTGGGATTCCAAGAACAGCGGGATAGAACGCTTCAAAAACCCTTTAATTCCAACAGTTCTCCGCTTTAAGAGGCAGGTGGCGCTACACATCTCCCGCCAAATTTCTTACCCGCCAGAAATCACTGCCTCGTAAAGCTTTCTCCTTATTTCTCCCTGTTGCTAATTACGGAATGCTTTTCTCCGTAAATATTCTCCAGCTGGGATTGTGTATTGTGAAATATGTTGCTTTGAGTTTTACGGGTCTTGATATTCAGCTTATTAAAGTACAATAACTTTTTAGAAATGTACTGATCAGAGTAGGGCACAAATCGAGTAAATGAATGACAAATCGATTAAATTTTACTCATGACTAATCAATCATGGAATGAAATATAATCGGGATTAGTCATGATTAATTTATTCTATTAGTCATTAGTCCTAGGTCAGATTAAGCGTTAATCATATGTGAAATTAGTCATCAATCTGTACGTTAGTCGTCAATCATTGACAGTCTGTAGTAATGTTTAACATGATTAACGTTATAAATACTTTCTGTATTAGGCTAATACCTACTTGTTTACACATATACATTGGGGATTAGAATTCCTTCATGAAGCAGTTCTGTTTTATTTTTTGTACAGACTGTTAAAATGATAGAATTATTCAGAACAATGGACGAGGGAAATTTTGAGCCATGTGCTTTAAAAATGTGATTATGGGTCTAATTATGATTACTAACACGCTCAACACTGAAAATATCAGTCAAACCCTTTTTTATAATAATTATTCTGAAATGTTATGAAATTTATGATAAAACTAGGCGTTTTGTAGTATTTAATCATCAAGCTGCGTAAATATAGTCATTAATAGTTAGTCATTAGTCATGGAGAAATAAGATTGATCAATCATCAATCGTTAGTCACATCCCGATCATTCATTTAATCATTAGTCATTAGTTAAAAAATGAATCACAGTTTACCCTACTCTGGTACCGATATTCTTGCTGCTGTTCTATGTGGGGCGATTGAAATTGCAAGAATTCGTCTAGTGGGTTCGATTCACACTAGAGCTGATAACATTTCAGTAAATAAAAAATCATGAGCCCTAACCTCGCTAGAAAAAAGATAATAACCCGTCCGAAACATCTGTTATTTGGAGGGTTCGGAGCACCACTTGATCAAGTCCATTTTTGGCATTTTATGTTGTAATGGGATTGAAGAGTATTACTAAAATTGCTCTTTTCAGTGCTACAGGAGACTAAGCCCTAACTTCATTATTTTTCCACTTGTTGCAGTTCTTGCTACACATCTAGAAGTCATTCTTATTTGTTTTCAGAGCAGAAGTAAGCCAAGTCCAAGTTTTAACTATTTTATTAACAAGGCTATACATAAATAATGTCAGTGTTTAAGTTCAAGTCTTTTCAAGATTTATACTGGTCAGTAGGATTTATACAACGTCTCTGCAATTAAAACGAATAATACTAATTTTCTGAAAACTGTATAACATGGACTTGGTCAAGTTTTGCTCTGGAACCTTCTTTCATAAATGGTCGTGCAAATTTAAATAATCAATTCCAATTTCTCCTGATTGAATAGCTCATGTCGCATCCAATTTCTCCTGATTGAATAGCTCATGTCGCATCCAATTCTAATATTCTAGGATTGTTGATTTTAATAAGATATGTAATACATGTTTACATGTTTTTTTTTTCTTCATTCACTTAAGAATAATGATTTCAATTTCTTTATAATACATTGGTTTGTATTTGAAATGGGGCTTAAATGCCCATAGAGGTGTATTGGAGAGAGGGCAGAGGAGGCGTGAGGTTGAATGCATTCAACGCTTTCTCTGCCTCGTAAATCAGGATTTAAACAAAACCAAATAAAAATCCAAAAGGGAAAAATGGACGAGAGGATTAGAAGCCATAAAAAAAACAACAAGAAAAAATTGAATGGAACATCTGGCAGGCGCGTTAATGCGATTTCCTGTATGGCTTAATTCCATACGAGAAGGTATTGTGTGTCGACCAATGAGCTTCGAGCTTACAAGCCCGATCCGACCAATCAGGAGGCGGGATTTGCTATAATCCTAGGACTCATTTACAGAACCATGTCCATTCGGGGCGTCCGTCGGGTTATTGAAAGGTCGTAAGTCAAACTTGGAAGTCGACATCAAAAGACGACCCTGACAGCGACATCTGCTGTCGACAATAGACCGCGTGTAGGGTAATTGTTGTAATGACTTCTAGGGGGGATTCGAACCCACACCCCCTTGACTTGCTAATACCTACTACAATGGAGCAGATGCTGCAGTCGCCGGCTAAACTGTCGCACCTTTTGTAGTCGGATCGTGTCCTTGGCTGATTTATCGTCGGCCAATAAACGGGACGGGAATTAAGTGATTAGAGTAAATGCACTATTCTGATTGGTTCAAAGGTTCGGGACAATTTGTTATTGGATGATGTGTTAACAATGGCCGTCAACAGATTCTCGGCTAATGAGATGGTGTTGCTTCCTGAATCAAACACATTTTCAAATATATTAATTGACCTGATGAGAATTTGCAAGGATCTTTTGATACATTTCAAGACCGCAACGTAAAATCATCAAATCTTCTCAACATTAAATTGAGCAACCATAACGATTTTTATGGGAAAAACGGCATGTTTAAAAATCATTTTGACCGAAGTTTTACTGACAAACATACCAAGAATATAGCAGGTGTAACTTGATTTTATCTAAAAATTCTGACTAGCAACAAGGAGTACAGCTGACGGATAAAAACGGGTGTTTCCCCACGAACAAGCTTCGAACAGAACACTGAGTTGTCCACCGAGCTCCAGGAAGGACGTTAACCTCTCCGAGTTTAGTTACAGAAAACTCCTTTATATATAAACGTAAAATAATGTTATGAAGCCATCAAAATCAGTACTGCCGTCTATATACAGTGGCTCACAGTCAAAATGATGCAAACCAAGATTTCTATTTCTATTGCTAGTTGCTATCAATTTGTTACAATTTAAATGCCAATGCACATGAGAGCAACATGTGTACAACGTTTATACAAATAGAAAAAAAATCTTCATTAAAACTCATAGGAATTGAAGGTCACAGTGAAAAAGATGCAATGTTTACTTCCGTTTAGAAAATAAATATTCTTCAATTTTTTGGTACATGAGTTTACTAATATTTTTCATTCTTTTAATAAAATCGAAAATAAACAATATGGATACAAGTAATCAGTCTTGTTCGAACATTTGCTTAAATTTGGTACGCATACAACTATTCCTGAACGAGAAATCGTGATTAACAAATTTAAAATGGGCAAAACAACATGTAATCACCTCTATTATCAATGGGATTTATGCGCGCATTCAACATATTATTGAAAGTTTTAAAAAAGAAAACAGAATAATAAGAAAATCTAGAGAAAACGTTTTACCGGCAATGACAAACGTTGGATTATGTGCCAAATAAAAAATAATTCAAAATCAAGTGCTGCAAACTAGGCTACATTAGTTAAGAAACGTTTACATAAAACGGTGTGTGCTGAAACCATTCAAAGAATTTTAAAAAATAAAGGCAATACAATGGTAGAGTTCCAAGGCAAAATTCTTACATCAACGAGAAATATAAAAAAGTCCGTCACGCAGGAGCTGCATAACTAAGCACTTTCCTCAGAATTTGGGTATTGTAGGCTGCTTTCCAGAACAATTTGCTTAAAATATCCTACATAAATAAAATAAAAACATGAATAGTTCTCTTATAAATTTGTAATGAGTAACTGATCAATTATTAATTTGCTTCCAGAGTTATGTTTACACATGGGACCTATTTCACTACGTAATGAATACAAAAAACCTCATATTATCGTATTTTGATCTAACGCAGGAACAGGATACAGTCACTCTAGTGGTAGAAAACGCTCATTGCGGAGGCTTTGTGAACCTACGTCTGGCGGGCTTTTCTATTGAAATATATTACAAATTAAACCCCCGCTTTCCGATTGACCGATTCAGCTCATTTTTACAACACTTCTTTCTCATGAGTTACCCACGACGTATACCGCGTTTCGTTACAATACAGCAGAAATTACGACCGGTATGAGTATAATAGGAATTTGGGTCCGGAGTAAACCCCCCCTTCTAATGAACCGATTCAGTTTATTTTTACAACACATATTTACCTGTAGATTACCACTACGAATACCGAGTTTCGTCGAAATATACCAAAAATCACGGCTGGTAGTGGTGAATTGGTATTGTGGGTCCGGAGTAAACCCCCCCTCCTAATGAACCGATTTAGATTATTTTTACAACACATATTTACCTGTAGATTACCACTACGAATACCGAGTTTTGTCGAAATATACCAAAAATCACGGCTGGTAGTGGCGAATTGGTATTGTGGGTCCGGAGTAAACCCCCCCCCCTTCTAATGAACCGATTTAGTTCATTTTTATATCTCAATTTTCTCTCTATATTAACACAACGAATACCAAGTTTCGTTGAAACATAACAAATATTACGGCTGCCATAGTCAAATTAGTGTTATGGGTTCGGGGTAAACCCCCCCTTCTGGTGGACAGACTTTGGTGGTTAACGAACTCGTTCAATCGTTTGCTAATTGAATGCTATATACCAAGTTTCGTGACGAAAAAACAAAACTCTGGCCGCTATCGTGTTAACAGACACACACACATATACAGGGTGTCCCGTAAATGTCTAGTCATATTGTGAGGGGTGATAGAGGACCTTTAGGGGAACAAAAAATGTTCTATGACGATTTCCCGAATTCTCGCCCATAAGGGAGAAAACGTCGTTTTATTGTTTTTTCGATACAAACGTGGTTTTTAGAAGAATAATCGTTGTAGCCCCGTCCCAGGTGGTACTACTAGAAAGGGAGTGAAACCTATCGAAAGCTGCGTAAATTTACTATAAAAACTAGTTGGGAGTAAACGTAAAAATGAATGAATGTAAGTATGTATATCTTACCAAAAGAAAGCTATTCTAAATTTCCTGACATTTTATTGATATTTCTTTCCAGCGTTACTCCTCAATAAGCAGGATCTGAGATTTCCGGGTTTCAGAAAAACTTTCTCATTTAACCAGCTTTCCATTCATGTATCACAGCCCTGTGTTATTGAAGTATTTGAACGGTTTAAGAACAAAAGTTTTTTAAAAAACATGGATCTGTGAAAATAAAATTATATTTTTTTCTTCAGTTTATTCAAAAAGCTGAAGAGAAATATTTATTTTTATAAATGTTTACATAATAATAAATAAATATTTACTTAAAAAAATTACTTCCACGAATATAAAAAAAATTCCTAAAACAGTAAATAAATAAAATACACATTTATTTTGAATTTATTAATTCAGGTAACTAATACTGGGTCCAGGAGGCGGCCATTAAGGAACCCCAACCATACATTAACCTCAAAAATTATTATTTTTACCTAGATCACGCATTTGAACACATTTTTACAGGACTATGTACATATTATTTATGAGGGATAGAATTTTGAATTACCACAACAACAACGCATGGGCTTACGAGAATCCCAGTGAATTTCACAAGCATAGCCATCATTATCAATTCAAGGTAAAGCATTTGTTTTAAAAAAATATAAATACCTGTAAAAATGTGTTCAAATGCGTTATCTAGGTAAAAATAGTAATTTTTGAGGTTAGTGTATGGTTGGGGCTCATTAATGGCCAACTCCTGGACCCAGTATTAGTTACCTCAATTAATAAATTCAAAATAAATGTGTATTTTATTTATTTACTGTTTTAGGAATTTTTTTATATTCGTGGAAGTAATTTTTTTTTATTGTTATAAGTAAATATTTACTTAATATTTATGTAAACATTTATAAAAATAAATATTTCTCTTCAGCTTTTTGAATAAACAGAAGAAAAAAATATAATTTTCTTTTCACAGATCCATGTTTTTTTTTAAACTTTCGTTTTTAAACCGTTCAAATACTTCAGTAACACAGGGTTGTGATACATGAATGGAAAGCTGGTTAAATGAGAAAGTTTTTCTAAAACCCGGATATCACAGATCCTTCCCATTGAGGAGTAACGCTGGAAAGAAATATCAATAAAATGTCAGGAAATTTAGAATAGCTTTCTTTTGGTAAGATATACATACTTACATTCATTCATTTTTTCGTTTACTCCCAACTAGTCTTATAGTAAATTGACTCAGCTTTCGATAGGTTTCACCCCCTTTCTAGTAGTACCACCTGGGACGGAGCTACAACGATTATTCTTCTAAAAACCACGTTTGTCTCGAAAAAACAATAAAACGACGTTTTCTCCCTTAGGCGCGAGAATTAGGGAAATCGTCATAGAACATTTTTTGTTCCCCTAAGGGTCCTCTATCACCCCTCACAATATGACTAGACATTTACGGGACACCCTGTATATATATATATATATATATATATATATATATATATATATATATATATATATATGCATATATATATATATATATATATATATATATATATATAGATATATATAAATTTTAACGGGGGTCATTTTCGGTGTCTACTAGGTAGGATCGATAAAGATTTGAAGAAATTCTTCAAAAATTCCGTCATGAGTCCAACCTCAATAGCTACTTTCCTTCGGAGGAAAGTGCTAAAAGATGCAAATTATTTCTACCAAGAATTATTTAAAGAAGAGATGGGCTTCTGGAGAACTGTTTTGTTTTTGTATAAGGCTAAGAAAGAGCTCAATGGGAATAATCTTGGCCCGACCATCAAACATTGCGGTGATCATGTTATGGTTAGAAGGTGTATGGCTACTCCGGCGGTAGGCTATCATCATTTTATTGAGGAAACAATGGATGAACATTAATATTGTGACATCCTGAAGAAAATATTGCAACCAAGTTCCGAATAATAAATTATTTTACTTTTTATAGACATAACGATCCCAAGTATTCTTCTTATCTCGCGAGAGAATGGGTTAATATAATATCTCGGAAACTATAAAATCACCCCTCCAATCACTAGACCTCAATGTCATAGAGAATTTATGAAGTTAATTAGAAACAGAAGTGGGGAAACATAGAATATCGAACCAAGAATATCTCATAAAGCCGCGTCAAGAAGAATGGGAGAAGATATGTCTATCTTGGACTGAAAAGCTTGTCCAATTCATGCCCAATTGTTTGAATGTGATAAATAATAATTTAGGAATACATAAAAAGTACTAAACTTTAAAATATTTTTGAATTTTTGGGCGTTTTCCATTTTGCATCATTTTCATTGTGACCTTAGAGATGTATATTAATTTATAAAGTTTTTGTTTAATCTAATGATTTGATCTCAAATAAAATTTTTAACTATTGTATGTTCTAGCCTGATGATCCTACTGTATTTTTGTAAACAAAGATTTTTCAGAATAAATTGTGAGTTCGTATTAAGTATATTTTTTAAAAAGTAAATATCTTGCATCATTTTGACTGTGAGCCACTGTACATACTGCGACCTCATCGGACTTATACAAAACATTACTGACTCACATTCAATACGAATGGGAAAATAAGGAGTTTAAAGGAGAAACAAAATTACGTGAAATTTAAAACACCAGGAAAGCCTGGTCAAATAAACACTTATTTTGAATATGATGATGTAATTCTATCCAGGCTTCGAATTAGACACCCCCTACTTACCCATGGGTACTTACTAGAAAGAAAGGACAGACCAACTTGCAAATACTGCAATGAGACTCTAACAGTTAAACATATCAAACTTAGACAACTCATTAACTTAAATATGCCCCACGACTTACGGACAGAAAGTAGTCCACACATCCATACTCTACTCATATATTTGAAAAGCACAAATTCATACACAAACTTTTATGTTTTCATCTAATTATTACTTTAGTGTGGTTGTTTTCTCCTCAGTCTCCTGGGATAAATTCTTTCGGGGGCTGTTGCCAGCCGAAAGAATTGTTTTTTATTGATTTTTTTTTTAGTTTTTTTTACGGGCGTTCATTCAAAAATTTCCGAACCGTTCTGGCGGTATCAAGCAGTGCCGCTTGTTGGGCATTTTTAATTAGATCCTCCGGCAGTTTCAAATAGGTATTTGCGGCAATCGTCGTTTTTGGAATGATCCCGTTGGTCGAGATTATGACGGCTGTAATCCAACTTATACAAGTCTTTCAGGTCTATGGCCAACTCCTGATACTTGCGCAGTTTCTCGGCATATGATTTCCGGACATTCTCATCATTGGGGATTGCGAAATCAATAATATCGGCTGTCTTACTTCCCTTGTCAATGATAAGAATGTCCGGTTTATTGTGATGTACGGTATGGTCCGTTAACATCGCTTCGTCCCAATACATTTTAATTGTACCTTTCTCCAAAAGTCTATTTGGGACGTAGCGGTAATAAGGGACCACACCATCCAATATACCATATTTTTCTGCGAGTGCTTGATGGTATATTTTGGCCACGTTATTATGCCGCTAAAGATAATTACTTTAGTGTTATTTTTTATTTTTTTATTTATCTACTTTTTAACGTTTATGTTAAGCTTTAAGTTCTGAATTTATTTTTAACCTTATTGACACAAAATTAAATTAAACATTAAATGAGCCGATGTTAGGGAACTCAATAAGAATATAAATAAAATATATAATAAAATAAAAATAAAGATTATTAAGAAAAGAAAAAAAAAAGTAATTTGTTAAGAAAATGCGGGAAAAAATCCCTTAGCTTCTTTAATTTATATTTTGTTTCATAGCTAGCTTTCCCCCACCCCTTTCCCCCCACCCTTTCTCTCAACCCCCCACCCTCCTACCTTCTCCTTTATCGGCAACAAAGAGTCAGTCACCTGCTTCTGACAACATCGATTACCTTCCCTCGCCCAGCTCCATCTAGGGAAATAGAAGGCATTTTCCGATTACAAAGTGTCTCAGCCTCGTTATAATGAATTTAAGTCTTTGAGGAAAAGTAATTTGCGTTTTTACTCGAGAAATTTCCCAGAAAATATATTTATAAATGATTAAATTAAACGGCCGGAGAAAAGTTTGGCTTTTGAACTGTAAATTAGTGACTTTCTTACTTGCTTTGATGTTTAATTGCTCTGCCATTTTATTATTTTTAGCTTCAAATAAAATGTTATTATTTACTGTTATTGTAAATTGAACAGGCACACGGTACAAAAAAAAAATGTGGTGATTTCCAAATACACCATACATATATTCTTATGTATTTCGACAAGCTGAATCCGAATCCGGAGTCCGTTTCACACCATCACGTCAGGTTTAAGAGAATTTAAAGGTCAAATTTCGCATGAAGAAATGAATAACTAGAGCTTCCATGGTTCTAAGGGTCGCTGAATACGAATCCTAGGTCTGTTTCACCACATCGGCGTAAATTCAAGGACAAATATGTCTGATTTGCAAAGAATGTATTTTTTACCGCAGATTATTTTTTTGCAAAATAAACAAATTTGTATTTGAAATGAGCGAGTTTGCGCCAACGGGGTAAAACGAACCTCGGATTCGAATTCAGCGACCTTTAACTCCCCTTAAACCAGACGCGATGGAGTGAAACGGACTCTTTTTTTTTTTTTTTTTTTTTTTTTAAATTTAACTGTTTATTTGATATAAAAACAAAACATGATATAAACATTGTGTACCTACAGACCACAAGGATAAATTTACAATATAAAACAATTTAACTTTAATGTCTATGACAATAACTTTAATGCATGGAATGTATCTTCTTCATTTCCTTGCTCTATTACATTGTGAGAGTAAATATAAAATTCATTATTTGGAAGGAAAATAGTTAATAATAAGAAGTACTAATTCTTCATACAAAAGCTCACATATAAGTTTTTTAAAGCATGCAAGGGAAAACCTAACCCACTGATTAAGAATATAGGTAACTATAGCAAAAGTAGCACTAAGAGATATGTACATAAAAGGACAAAACATATATTATTGAAATAAGTATAAAAGACTATGTCGAGTGCATGCCAAGAACTGGATTATATTATCAGGAGTGAGATAACTATACATAAACATTTACTCATTAATCCCTAACTGTATATTCTATTGTATATATATAAATAGTACTTCTTATTATTAACTATTTTCCTTCCTGATCTCTGTTTTTTAAGATCATCGTATAGGACATTCCATAGCGTCGGTCCAAGTACAGAGCCCTGGGGTAACCTAAGCGTGACTCCTTCTGGCATCTCTGTTTTTTTAACGGACTCTGGATTCGGATTCAGCGTGTCGAAATGTATAAGAATATACGTATGGTGTTAAGTTTATAACAGAATGTTACAGTCCGTACATAAAATTTTGTTACACGATCTGTATGGTAGAGCTAAGGACCTCACAATATAATGGAAAGCGTTAATAGTTGCGTACCAAAACGATGGCTGGATCGAGAGACGGAATAGAAAGCCATTGCTGAGACCTGAGGGTCACTGCAGCAGATCTCTGAGCCACTGCCTTCTGAGTCGCCTTAGTGGAGAGAGTGGCTGGGTTACGCTGTATTGGGAGAGGACTTCAGGATTTCGAAGGCTGCATCGTTTAGTGTGGAAGCGTGAGAATCTGGGTCATATAACATTTTTAACGAATCGGAAATTGTGGTCTTTATGAACGTGACGTTAGGAACATAGAAGAGAGGATTGACTATGGTTCTTAGGACTTTGGATTGAAATCTTCCGATATGTCTGGTGTTCGATGTTTTTGCAGTTCACCAGAGTTCTGATGCATTCGTCCAAATGGGTTGAAGTACTGATTTGTAAAGAACCAGTTTGTTTTATGTGAGTTTCGTGTGATCTTGCAATATCCTGTTCAGTTAGATGGAATAGTTTTAATCCCGCATGCGCGAAATTCTCAGGGAAATATTCCGGACGGTTTCACCATTTTCTGTTCCATCACAAAGAAACTCAATAAAAACTGATTCTGTCTCGTTTAGGACCACTACAGGTAGCTACCCCCACTCCTCCGCCTCCTTTATCCTCACTATTCTCCCCACCACTCTCCTCGAGGTATATCGCGTTTCATGGAGCAATTAGTAGCTATCGATCTCCATATCTACCTCCTAGTATCGATTATTTATTCAAACACCCCTACATACACACTCACTTCCCTGCACGCGACTCTCCCTTCTCCCAGTTCGGAAAGTATTTAAATGGTTATTATATATATATATATATATATATATATATATATATATATGTAGTTTCTATGTATTAAATATGATAAAATTTCAGATCATTCCATGATTAATGTCGGATTTTAATATTTTGTCTGTTTATGTATCAATTATTGCTTATTATAGCATTAATTACACTTATATTTATCATGTTTTGGTTGGTGAAACTTATTCATTTCATTATTCAATGCTGAAATTTCATTTGATCTCCCAAGGCAAAAATGTATATAATTAAATAATTAGTTAATAGGTACCTTCAAAGGCAAAGTCTGGCGGTTGAAGCATAGCACTGACCACACATCTCCGGAGTGTGCCATATGGCAAAGATCAGGTACCTTGTGTCACGTTACGGGACTGTTATTTATTTTTTTATTTTATTTTTTTTTTATTTTTTTTTTAATGTAAATAAAACGCAAGGAACTACTGCCTGTGCGAATACTTTCCATCCACGTTACTGTTTTCGAAAATATCTCAGTTTGGCTGTTATAAATATTTATATACATTTCCTGAGTAAAAAATTCCCATTACCATGAACCATTAGTTAACCAGTCATACAAATCCCTGTTATTTATTAAAAAACAAAACATGTTAACAATAAAATAAACTGTACGACAGAAAATCATGAAAGAAGCATATATAACGGACCTATGAGAATAAAGAAGGTTTGTATAAGAGAAATACAAGAAAGGGTGGATTGAAATACAAAGGTATAAGTCCTTCCCCCTCTCCTCTCTCCCTTTATCTCATTAGGCTCATCGATATTCTAACACGTATCTTGGGGGGGAGGGGGGTTGTCGACCGTCCGTATATCTTCAGCATACTTTTTTTGGGGGGGGGGGGGGGTCCGTATAACCGTCCGTATAACTTTAGCATACTTGGGGATTGGTTGTGCAACGTCCGAATAACTTCAGCATACTTTAGGGGGGGGGGGGGTTGTCAACCGTCTGAATTTATGTTAGATGAATTTCATAACGTCGATACAAAAGCAAACTAACGAATATGAAAAAATGCATCTTTCATTGTCCATCTTTAATTATTTCTGCTGGACTTATTTACGGCAAATTCTTCAATCTGACTTTACTCTATTAAAAGGAAAGTATTCCACTATCAAAAGGTCAAATCTGCCGAATATTTCACTGTCCAAAAAAAGTTATGAATAAATACTTTTCCACTCTGAAAAGTGGTGATTTCCATATTCGTTAGTTTGCTTTTGTATCGACGATATGTGTAGAAACTATTTTAATTTAATCTAACGATTCTAAGTATCAAAACGGAAATTAGTTTGAAAACTGATTTTATCAACTTTTCTCAAAAACGGTTAAAGATATCACCTTGAATGTGTTTTCATTCGTTTTAGTTCGTTAGAGAACCTATAGAAAGATTACTTGCAAGCATATCAACTCAAAAACGTAAACGTTACGATTTTTTTCATGGGGTTTCGCCCCAATAAACACGTCGGGTAGTAGGATGGTGCTGGTTAACGAAATTGACCTTCGAAATTATGTGAATAATTTTTGTACCAAATTTCATAAAAAAGGGACCATTTTTGAGCATGTAGTAGAGCGAACAGACAAATCAACCTTATAAGAGGTTTTCCTCCCTGTGGAGGGAGAGAGGGAACGCGATAAAACATTATCAAAGACATTGGACATTTTTCGCATGATGTTTATTATAAATTCAGCCGTGAAGTGGTTAAAGGCCTCAAAATGAGACAGAGTATCGTCTGGCACAGCGGCCCGTAGTGTTTGTCTAGCTGCGTGCTGCTGTTGATTCAGTTGTGTGTGTTTTACTCACATTCCAACAATAACCATTACTAATTTACTCATTATGTCGTTAGCAATGGCAGGCATTCATTCCTCTATTACCAAATCCATACATCAATCCACATTTTAAATTCTTCAGCCTTTAAATGATAAGTACCATCATGCCAGAACAGAAACCCTAAATCTGAACAGGAAGCCTAGGAGTTCTGATGATAGTGCCCTCTGCTCAATTTGCAACATGAAACAACCCGAAGATATCATCAATTTCCTAGCTGTTAGAGATAAGGGTAAAAATCTTACGGAAAAATAGATTATCCCACATGAAAGCAATATGCCATTTTAACGGTGAGGACTACATCCTATCTTTCTAACTCTAACATTATGTAGGAGAGGTTATGACTTTAAAGTCTCCCAAGCGTGCCGTAATGCCAATAAAATTGTCTCAGAGCTATCTTGGCCTTTTGTGAGATTTTTTAAAATATTTTAATGGTATAATTTTAAAATATATCAATAAATCAATGACACTTTGATTAATATTCTAATTCCATGATTTTGTCCATTTCGATTCATTCTTATTAACACTAATTCATGTTGTGCAAAAGATTGCTTGACTGTTTGTGTTAGATATAAATTCTTCGATGGATGTATATTCTATTCACACAAATACAAAGCGATGGATGTGTCGAAAGGTTTTAGTTGTGTTTCACAACAATGGAAGCCCAAAATCCCTTAAGCTTTAGCTATTGTTAATGCTCTGAAGTAATCTCTGGTTCGATTCCATTAGACCAGAACGCGCGGTCCGGTTTGAAGATTGGACACGGACAGATGTACGAACACACTCATAGACAAACTGCTAATGTGTGTGGTCCAGGTATAGGAACCGTATCCAACATGATATCCAGCTGCGCCTAGTTATGGTCAGAGGTTTTCTAGAAACCACAAACCAACTTTTGACCGACTCCCAGACTTGGGGATCCTGTATTAGATCATGTCTGGGTTCAGACACAGTGCTCTCTGCTGCTTTCTAGCATCCACAACCCGATGTCTCCCCGACTCATAAATATCAGTATCTTGATCTAGATGATATCTGGGTCCAGATACCGTACTCCCGCCTGTTTTCTACTATTCCAAGTTCCATGTTTCCCCGACTCCCAGACATCAGTCCTCCTCAACTAGATGATATGTCTGGGTCCAGACACCGTGCTCCCTGCTGATTTCTAGCACCCACTAACCTATGTTTCACCGATTCGCAGACATCGGGATCCAGAACTATATGATATCTGGAGCCAGACACCGTGCTCCCCCCTGTTTTTTACTATTCCCGGTTCCATGTTTCCGCGACTCCCAGACATCCGGATTCTAAACTAGATGATGTCTGGGTCCAGAAACCGTGCTCCAAGATGTTTTATAGCACCTACAAAACAAAGTGTCCCCGCCCGCTAGAAATCGGAAACCTGAACTACATATTTCTTGGTCCAGACATCGTCCTCCCAGCTGTTTATTCAAACCAAAAACTGATGTGTCCTTGACACTAGCAGATAGGGATCTAGAACTAGAAGATTTCTGGGTCCAGCCAGACTACTCCCAGCTGTTTACTAGCATTCCCAAAACCTATGTTTCCTCGATCCCAGACATCCTGAACTAGATGATCTCTGGGTCCAGACACCGTACTCCCTACTGTTTTCTACAACCTCCGTTTCAATGGTTCTTCGACTCCCAGGCATCGGGACTCTGAACTAGAAAAATGTCTGAGTCCAGAAAACGTACTCCCAGCTGTTATCTATCATCCACAAACCGAAGTATCCCCGACTCCCAGACATCGGGATTCAGAACTAGATGATATCTGGGTCCAGAAACCGTACTCCCAGCTAATTTCTAGTATCCACACACCGACGTTTCCTCGACTCCCAGACATCAGTCCTCCAGAACTAGACAATGTCTGGGCCCAGACACCGTACTCCCAGCTGTTTCCTAGCATCCACAGGCCGATTTTCCTCGACTCCCAGACATCAGTCATCCAGAACTAGACGATGTCTGGGTCCAGACACCATATTCCCAGCTGTGTTCTAGCATCCACAGACCGATGTTTCCTCGACTCCCAGACATCAGTCCTCCTGAACTAGGCGATGTCTGGGTCCAGACACCATACTCCCAGCTGTCCCTCAACTCCTATTGTATTCTCCCGCCTTTGCTTATCTAAGAACCTTGTTTACAGAACCACTCTCACGGAGAGTTAGTCATGTCTCAAACATTACTCACTTATCGAGTCCCTCAAGGGAATCTGTTTGGATAGTTCTTGTTTACTCTATACATCCATTATCTCTCTTCAAGCGAACATTTTTTTTCAACTCTTATTCTTTTTTATACAATTTCTTTATAAGCTTTTCATATTTTTGAGCCGTTTTCAGGATTTGTTTTTTAATTACTTCCAACCTTTGTTAAACGTATACAAAATATATATTTATATGATATTTCAACGCCTCCATTATAATACGCATATAGTCAAAAGAAAGATAAAATGTATTCTGTTATAATAAAATAAAACTATACCAATATTATTATATTATAATAAAAAATGTGAAATATGTATGTAGTTTGTAGGAAAGGGGTTGTATTGGCGCATCGTTTGTAAAAATCGTATGCATTAATATGAAATTTAGGAAAATAGTGATATCTATAATCTGTAGCGTAACAATCTTAATGGTTGACAATCAATAAAAAAACAAAACAAAAAAAAATGTCGGTTCCTGTAGTAATTATTTTATGTCTATATAATAATTACAGGAACAGGAATATTTTGGGATAATAGAGATCGGAGAAATAAAAAATATTCATATATTACACTTCAAAGCTATGATATAGATTTTTTTTTTGGTTTTTTAATAGATTGTAAACCTTTGAGATTATTACGCCACAGATTATAGATATTGGAATTTCATTTTATAAATGTACACTGTAAAACTAATTAAAACCCGTTGAAAAGAACATAACTAACAATTTCGAAGTTTCATGCAATTATTTCTTAGATTTACATTGCCCTATCAAAAATTATATCAAAATCTTAATTTTTTTTTTTTTTTTTTTTTTTTTTTTTTATGGCGCATCTACAACTTGGCCATTAGCGCCCAGAATCTTAATTGTAGAGAATTTAACAAGCATTCCAATGGTCTCCTTCCACTAGCCACGATTTTTCGCCCTTTTTTGTAATATTTAAGAAAAGATGCAAAGATCCGAAAACTTTTAATGTTTTTTTTAATCAATTTATTTTTAATTTTTTTTTTTTTAACATCCTTACCTCCAAAAGCAACCAATATTTCAATATCTTAGATTATATGAATGTGAAAAGTCTGGAACAAGTTTCAACTGAATCGTCTCCGAATACATAAAATGAAAATTAGTTTGAACAAGTAGTTATGTCAATTCTTCTCGAAAACTGTTATAGATATCGTTTTGAAATGGTTTTATCCGTTTTACTTATATTAGAAACATATAAAACGAGTACCTGCCAGCACATAAACTCGAAAACATAATATTTTTTCGCTTCAAAAATCATAAGTAATGATGGAATGGTTGGGATTCGGCTAAAGAAACCTCAACATGATTTTTTTAATAAAAAAATCTATATTTTGGACGTTTCGGCTACTCATTAGTAGCCTTCGTCAGCTAAAATGACAAGAAAAACAGAAATTAATACAAAAAAAAAAAGTTTATAATTGACATAAGTAACAGAAATATAAATACACTTAACTTATTATAAAAGAACAATTTTGTCTTGAATTCATAGAATGAAAATCAAAAGAAAAATAACAAAAAGAAGAAAAAAGGCTATTATATTGAAGTTTATATAGGTAAATAGGTGCTAATGGTAACATTAATTAATTATAACAAACAAATAAGATACTACATACCTATGGAAATGCCTGGAGGCAGAGGAAGACCAATGTTGACAGTTAAGTCACCATAGTGGAATTGTCTGAGAAAAAAGAAATCTACTAGGGTAAATGAAACTGAAAACAAACCAGGTGGTGGGAGAAAGGTGGGTTGGGATCAAAAGGCCAGTTTATGACATTTTATGACTGGAAAGGAGAGAAAGGTGTTAATGAAAGGATACACAAGGGGCAGGGGGATAATACTAGGTGGGAGGTCGGGAGAGTTTTTGAAAAAATTTAGCGTACATAGGAGAAATGCCTTGTTTGTCAGTTTTGTAGTTTATATTGTTTTTGTTTAGGTTTATGTGTACACATTCGGAGATCTGTAGTCTTTTTTTGTTTCGTTCTGTAGAAAGATCATGTTCTGCATAACGGATTCTGTTGGTTAACGAATTTGACCTTTCAAAGTAGGGATATGATTTTTGCAATATTTTTGATATTTCATAAAAATTGGAATATTATTGAGAGTGAACACACACACACACACACACACACACACACACACACACACACACACACACACACACACACACACACACACACACACATATATATATATATATATATATATATATTTAAAAAAGTAGTTGTGAATAGGTTAAATCAATAAAACAGTTCCTGCCTATGGCCCCTTTGAGAGAGTGTGTTCCATTGAATGTTGTCAATACGATTTTCCGAAAAGTTTACCGTTCCATGTTCCACTTCTATTGTCCAATTCTATGAAGCACCTGTCCAAAACTTCCTACTTTCTTCTAACTTTTAGAAGTGAAGCCACCGAAGAGCTGCGTTCCATTATGGATAGGTGTGTTTGGAAAACATTGTGTTTCTTACATTCCAAGCGTTAAACAATTGTATGAAATATTGTATGTCTACGTTTTATATACAGGGTGTCCCAGTATATGTGTCCACCCCCTTTTCCTCCTAGAGTTGTTGGAATTTCGAAATGAAACTTGGTAGGTCTTAGTTATGTTGCATGAGGTTACTTTTAAAGGTTTAGTTGACTTCGTAACATTCTCCAGTTTTTCTCCAGCGCATCTAACTCTTGATTTTCTAATGGCGGCAGGTATTTTTTATGACGAATTCTGATAGAAAAATTAATTTTAAGACTCATTTATTTTGAGACATCTTTTGATACGACGCACCGTTTGCGCGTAAAACGCAAAAAACTGAAAGATATCGCCCTTTTGTAGACAAATTCCTATTTATCACTGAAACCAAGCCTTGTACGTAAAAACACCTCAATGTAAACGTTGTAGCCTATTAATTTTCCTTTCAGATGATACCAAGATCAAAGTTGTAGATTAAATCTTTAACAGGGTATTATGAATGAAAACAAAGGCAAATTTTTATTTAGGTTTATGATATAATAATTTCATATGGAAAAATAAATTTTTTCTGTTCTGTTTTATAATAATTTTTATACACTTTTTTTCATAAAGTAAAAAAGTAATTTTTTTTTATTGGTTATGTCAGCTACTTTTTTTTCTATTCATATCGATTTTCTGAATTGTTACTTTTTAAAAGTTTTCAGGTATATTTTTCATTCATAATATCCCGTTAAATATTAAACCTACAACTTTGATCTTGGTATCATCTGAAAGGAAAATTAATAGGCTACAACGTTTGTATCGAGATGTTTTTACGGAAAAGGTTTTGTTTCAGTGATAAATAGGACTTTGTCTACAAAAGGGCGATATTTTTCAGTTTTTTGCGTTTTACGCGCAAACGGTGCGTCGGATGAAAAGATGTCTCAGAATAAATTAGTCTTAAAATTAAATTTTCTATCAGAATTCGTCATAAAAAAATACCTGCCGCCATTAGAAAATCAAGAGTTAGATGCGCTGGAGAAAAACTGGAGAATGTTACAAAGTCAACTAAACCTTTAAAAGTAACCTCATGCAACATAACTATGACCTACCAAGTTTCATTTCGAAATTCCAACAACTCTAGGAGGAAAAGGGGGTGGACACATATACTGGGACACCCTGTATATATATATATATATATATATATATATATATATATATATATATATATATATATATATATATATGCATATATACAAATAACCTCATTAATATCGTACTGTAAGAAACATGCGAAGGAAAAAGTCGGAGAGAAAATATCAGCTGTTTGTGATTTGGCGGGAAAATGAGAGATGATAGGTCATCTGTTGGCTCGTTACCTCTAATGTCTTCCTTTGTTCTCTCACTTTTCCCTTTATATATATAACCTTCCATATATATAACCTTTCCTCTCTCACTTTTCCTGACCTCTTAACCTTTGCTTCTTTGTTGTTCGTTTTTCTTCTTACTCTTCGATAACTCTTGCTATCTTACGGGAGATATCCTCATTTAGAGATAAAGTTTCATATGATGTTATAGTATTCAATGTTGGGCAAAACTAAAAGCTAAAACTAAAATTAAAACTAAATGCACTTATTGGAATAAACTAAAACTAAACTAAAAATTGCAACCTAAAAAAAAAATAAAACTAATATTTTACTAATTAATGGATTTTAACTAAACTAAAACTAAAACTAAATCTTTGGGAATTGACTAAAAACTAAATTAATGCTTTAGTTTAGTTTAGTTTATTTTAGTTTTACTAAAATAACATGAATTAATATAAATCATATGTTATTTCGATACTTAAGTAAATTATTAAAACTAATAGAACTTGCTTAAGAAAAAGAAATTGTGGATTTTTCTCGTAATTTGCAAACATATGTTCTTTGATAAACTAAATTAGTAAACTAAAAACTAAAACTAAACTAAAATCACAAATTTAGGTCTCTATTACTAAACTAAACTAATTACCATACTAAAAACGGAGTCCACATGATTAATAATTATACAAATCTAAAACTAAATTAACACTAAAACTAAAAATACAACATTAGTTTAGTTTTAGTTAGAGAAAACTAACGTTAGTTTAAGTTAACTAACGTTAGTTTTGCCCAACACTGGTAGTATTTAATTAGTAAAATAATCAAATAAAGGTTGATTAGCGCTATATATTTATATGGCGCTGATTAGGAGGCATATTATCAATAATTTGGCGCGACTGGACTAAAGAACTAACCACACTATCTCTCAAGAGTTCCTCATACTGAAATATCAGATCCTTCCTGCACTATCTGTACCTCTGGGCGTTCGCGGTCTGTTATTGATAATTTGGCGGTCATAATATAAGATATGATGTTATTACTCCCAACATCACGGGGTCACGGGTTCGAAACTGTAAACCTGAGCAGTTACAGAAGAGGGAATTGTCAGAATTTTATTTACCAAAACGGACCGTAACGGAACATCATTTTATCATCTCTGACATATATAGTCAGCTGTTTGGCTAGTGAAGTCCAAAGCTATATATGCTCTCCCTTTCACTGCTGCTTTCTCATATCTGCTTGCCCATAACCACAAGGTTCCAAGTTCGAGTAGCCATGTAGGACGATTGTTTGTCTATTCTTTACTTTTATTTTCGTTATTAGATTTTAATATTACATATTTGCTTCCTAATTTATTTATTTTTTATTTTTTTGCACAAACTATGAGGAAATTTATTATTTAACTGTTTAATGAAACAGGTTTTGTATTCTGTGAATATAAATTAGGTGTAGTATAACTGCTAATCTATATATATATAAATCATGTGTTCTGTCTGTTTGTCCCTTATATAAATCCACACCGTTTGACCGATTTTGACCAAACTTGGCACACAGGTAGGTCTTGATACGGGAAATCTCCTAGGCTAAGTCAAAAAAATCTTCCAGCTGTCTGTCTATATGTTTGTGCCTTATACAAATCCAAACTCGGTACCGTCTCCACACCGTTCGTCCGATTTTGACTAAACTCGGTACACATGTAGATCTTAATCTGAGGAGTGTCGTAGGCTAAGTCAAAAACTTCTACCAGCTGTCTGTCTGTATGTTTGTCCCTTATACAAATCCATACCGTTCGTCCGATTTCGACTAAACTCGGTACACATGTAGATCTTAATCTGGGAGTGTCGTAGGCTAAGTCAAAAACTTCTACCAGCTGTCTGTCTGTATGTTTGTTCCCTATAAAAATCCACTCTGTTCGACCGATTTTGACTATACTCGGTACACATATAGATCTTAATCTGGGGATTGTCGTAGGCTAAGTCAAAAACGTCTTATAGCTGTCTGTCTGTATGTTTGTCCCTTATACAAATCCACACCGTTCCTCCGATTTTGACTAAACTCGGTACACAGGTAGATCCTAATCTGGAGAGTGCCGTAAGCTAGGTCAAAAACCTTTACCAGCTGTCTGTCTGTACGTTTGTTCTTTATACAAACCCACACTGTTTCACAGATTATGATCAAACTGGGCACACAGGTTGGTCTTGATCAGGGTATTGTCATAGGCCAGGTCGAAAACGTCTACCAGCTGTTTCCTGTATGTTTTTTTTTTTTTTATTAATAAAAATCCACACCGTTTGACCGATTTTTACCAAACTTGGCATACATGTATGTCTTGATATGCGGGGTGCTATAGGTTATGTCAAAGTCGTCTAGGACTCAAAGTTGGGAGGTCACGGGTTCGAAACAGTTACAGATTCGTGTTATTAGATTTTAATAATACTTATATGGTTTCTAATTTATTTAGGCTTTTCTTTATGCAGAAAGTAGGTGTAGCATGGCACGCCGGGTAACAGCTAGTTAATTTATAAAACTTATTCATATGAATAAAAATAGAATATCCGCTGTATATAACCTTTTCCACTTTTTGGAGTTTGACAGGTTTCACGATGTCCTACTTCCTACCAGTATTGTAATTGGCCAGTTTCAGCGGGAAAACTAGAAATTGTAACTGCCGGAGTGTTACGCTTTAACTCTTTCTCAACCCGATACCCCATGACCTCTGCAGTCTATACACCAGAACCTTAGGGTACGTTCATGGTGAGGATTCATTCTGCGATGCTACGATAGCTACTCCGATGAGCGCTGCCCCGATGTAAAACAAACACATGTATTAAGGTGGGAGTGTTCATAGTGAGGATCCTTACTTCCGATGCTATTCTCGCACCCGCGCAGTGACCGCGGTGAAGAACAAATATTTTGTTTTCTTCTCGCAGTGAGGAGGGAAGCCGCGATGTGGGCCTGACTGTGATTGGTTCCTTCAAAAGGACTCTAGTGCGCAGGTCACCTACCCTCTCTCATTACTTCATCTTGTGTGATTATTCTTTTTTGGTTATTTCGTTGTCGAGATGAAAGAAAATTGGGTCTTTTTGCGAAGACTACATCCAGTTACTTTTGAAGTATTTATTTAGTTAAGTGATTTATAACAGTTACTCGTACTCGCTGATAAGCTTACTGATTAGCTTACAGCTTAGGTTCATTGCTGGTTATCTGTTAGTACTTGACTCGTTATCTACGGTTATAATCCATATTAGATAATGGCAAGTAATATTTATTAATAAAAAGATTAATATGATCAAAATCAATTCTCTCAACTATGAAAAAAGTTATTAAGCATTAAAGTTGACTGTTTTGCAGGTTATGAAGGATAACATAAAGAATGATATTTGTAAACAAACATATTTTATTCCTTTTCTCTCTCTCTTTTTTGGATCTTTTACATTTATTAAGCATTACATGATATGCGTTTCCGCTCGCTACGCTACGCTCCACTCGCTCAAGAAGATATAAGAAAACTCTAGTCAATCCAACTCGCAATTAATAGAATTATATTAATTTAAGCGACTCTAGTCTATCCAACTCGCTAAAATTAATAGGATTCCATTAATTTTTCCAAGTAAGAAACCAATCCCTTTTTCTTTGTCAGGAACATCACGAACTAATTGTAAAGGCTCATTTTTTCTCACTAACATAAGCATAGCTTTTTCATAAACAAAAGCTAATTCACTGTTGAAGGTTCACTTTACTCCCAGCAAGAACCAATACAATGGTGAGTCAGCATGAACACCCTCCATCGATGTAGAATACATCGGGGCAGCGCTCATCGGAGTAGCTATCGTAGCATCACAGAATCAATCCTCACCATGAACGTACCCTTATACTCACTGACTGGTGTATAGACACTCCATAATCTATCTCTTTATTACTTTTGCGAAATTGTACTCCTTAAACACCAAATCTCGTCGGTTTGGTTGCCTTCTGCCTGTGCTGCGTATCTCTACCAACATCCTGAAGATATTAGCGCGTAGGAGTACAGCTAGAGATACAGAAGATGGCGTAGGCGTAGCCTGTGAAGGTGTACTCCTGATACCAATGTGGGTTGATAACCTTGTTTCGAGCTATCCTAACAGGCTGTAATCAGTTGGAGATAATCTACTGCTGATATGGCAGGAGTAAAATGTCGGCAGATACAAAGCTAATGTCACTTCTTGTCCGAGTATAAACAACTTCACCATCTTGTCGTTCCTAGGTAGTTGGACTGGATATCTTACAGATTATAAAGGGACAGGAAGCATTTGGATTTAGTGGAGGCGGCGATTGGAAACAGGTGATTATTGGCTTGTGGGAATTACTATACAGACTAACCTAAACTTTTAAATTTCTCTTCTTTTAGGCTAGTTTTATATAGACAGGTTGTATAATTGAATAAAAAGTAAAATCTCTTCAAATTAAAAAAAAAAAAGCATTAACAAGGGTCTTCCCGTGGTCTAGTGGCTTGCGCCTTTTATTCTCATGCGGGAGATTGTGGGTTCGAGTCCCTGCAAAATTCAGCAGTCTTTAAGGTAGGATAACGTTTAAGGGAGTCTAGGAGACGTTTAGTGTAAAAGAAATAGGGTATATTAGGGATATACAGTGAGATACATTGTGAGAGAAGTAGAGTGCACGAGAGATGGGGTGTAAGACAGATAGGTTGTAAGTGTAGGGTGTAAGAGAGATAAAGTGTAAAAGAAATAGAGTTTAAGAGAGAGAGGGTATAAAAGAGTTAGAGTGTAAGAGAGATTAAATGATGATGAATAGAGTGTAAGAGAGGTAGATGGATAGAGTGTAAATAAGGTAGAGTGTAAAAGAGATAGGGTGTAAGAGAGATAAAGTGTAGAAGAAATAGAGTGTAAGGGAGAGAGGGTGTAAAAGAGGTAGAGTGTTGGAGTGATATATATGTATGTAAGATAGAGTGTAAGAGAGATAGTGTGTAAAATAGGTAGAGTGCAAGGCTTGTAGATTGTATGTAAGATAGTGTGTAAAAGAGGTAGAGTGTAAGAGTAATAGATTGTATGTAAGATAGAGTGTAAGAGAGATAGTGTGTAAAATAGGTAGAGTGCAAGGCTTGTAGATTGTATGTAAGATAGTGTGTAAAAGAGGTAGAGTGTAAGAGTAATAGATTGTATGTAAGATAGAGTGTAAGAGAGATAGTGTGAAAAATAGGTAGAGTGCAAGGCTTGTAGATTTTATGTAAGATAGTGTGTAAAAGAGGTAGAGTGTAAGAGTAATAGATTGTATGTAAGATAGAGTGTAAGAGAGATAGTGTGTAAAATAGGTAGAGTGCAAGGCTTGTAGATTGAATGTAAGATTGTGTGTAAAAGAGGTAGAGTGCAAGGCTTGTAGATTGTATGTAAGATAGAGTGTAAAATAGGTAGAGTGCAAGGCTTGTAGATTGTATGTAAGATTGTGTGTAAAATAGGTAGAGTGCAAGGCTTGTAGATTGTATGTAAGATAGTGTGTAAAAGAGGTAGAGTGTAAGAGTAATAGATTGTATGTAAGATAGAGTGTAAGAGAGATAGTGTGTAAAATAGGTAGAGTGCAAGGCTTGTAGATTGTATGTAAGATTGTGTGTAAAAGAGGTAGAGTGTAAGAGTAATAGATTGTATGTAAGATAGAGTGTAAGAGAGATAGTGTGTAGAAGAGGTAGAATGGTAGATTGTATGTAAGATAGAGTTTAAGAGAGATAGTGTGTAAAAGAGGTAGAGTGTAAGAGTGACAGATTGTATGGAAGATAGACTGTAAGAAAGATAGATTGTATACAAAATAGTGTGTAAAAGAGGTAGAGTGTAAGAGTGACAGATTGTATGGAAGATAGAGTGTAAGAAAGATAGATTGTATAAAAAATAGTGTGTAAAAGAGGTAGAGTGTAAGAGAGATAGATTGTATAAAATATATAGTGTAAGAGAGGTAGAGTGTAAGAGATATAGAGTATAAGAGAGAGATAGAGTGAATAAGATGCCAAATTTATCCGAAAAGCGTGGAGGCCTATTCCTGTGGATCATTAGGAAGTCTGTTTGATGTCAGGTTTCTTGTCGTTCCTGGACTTTTCTCTATCAACTCCCTTCTCTTCCTTCGAGTTACTGCTCTGTTTGTTGTAGTATTCATCTCTCCTTGCTCTCTTTCTCTTCTTTAGTCTGGCATATTTGTGATTTTAAGGCCGGTTTTTGGGGAATAATCAACATTGTTTCTGGCTAAAACGAATAGTATTTCCTATCCTTAGCCAGAAACCCGATATCAGAAATATATATAAAATAATTGAAGAAAGTAAAGACAACGAAAATTATATGATCATTTTTTTTATTATTTATTTATTTGAAATATGTACAATTATATAAGTACCATTATGAAGTTTGTTGATACATATATGTACAAATTATATAAGTACCATTATGAAGTTTGTTGATACAGATATGTACTAATTATATAAGAACCATTATGAAGTTTGTTGATACAGATATGTACAAATTATATAAGTACCATTATGAAGTTTGTTGATACAGATATGTACAAATTATATAAGTAACATTATGAAGTTTGTTGATACAGATATGTACAAATTGACACATATGGGAAAAGTAAAATAAAATATAAACAATACAAAATGTGAAAGAAGCCAACCATTGTTGGCACTTTCAGAGCTGTTTAAATAAATATTTTGGGAGCGAGGTTAGCTCAGTGGCAGAGCACTGGACTAATAAGTTGGAGGACCTGAGTTCAAACCCCGAGCAAGCACTAAAGATTTTTTCTTCTAGTGTCTCCGTTCATGGGTTGAATTCGGCCTCCCTGACCGTCCCTATGCCAACCCAGCCTTTAATTAATTTAATAATGGGTACCTTGGTTGGTGCTAATGACTCTAGCAGTCGAAGCAGTCAAGGGGAAAATCAGGCGGCCGGAGCATAGTACTGACCACACTATCTCCCTAGTGTGCCGTATGGTCATGAATCAGATACCTCTATAGTGTCTGCCCCTCAAGGGCCCTCGTGGCCTGTTATGGGACTGATTGTTTTATTATTTTTTTTTTAAATAAATATTTTAATGATCCCTATATGATCAGAAAAGTAAATTATCTCGGGGCCAGTGTCTCTTAAGCCGCCTGGGAGGATTGTCTGGATGGGATTGGGAAGACAGGGATTGACCTTCAGGATTAGGATGGTCAGACAATTTGCAATGAACACTTGGAATCAGGTTTTAAAAAAATCAAATTTATTTAGGAGATGATGTTTGCTAAGTGTACGATGGAGATGGATATTTAGGAGATGATGTTTGCTAAGTGTACGATGGAGATGGATATTTAGGAGATTATGTTTGCTAAGTGTACGATGGAGATGGATATTTAGGAGATGATGTTTGCTAAGTGTACGATGGAGATGGATATGTAGGAGATGATGTTTGCTAAGTGTACGATGGAGATGGATATTTAGGAGATGATGTTTGCTAAGTGTACGATGGAGATGGATATTTAGGAGATGATGTTTGCTAAGTGTACGATGGAGATGGATATTTAGGAGATGATGTTTGCTAAGTGTACGATGAAGATGGATATTTAGGAGATGATGTTTGCTAAGTGTACGATGGAGATGGATATTTAGGAGATGATGTTTGCTAAGTGTACGATGGAGATGGATATGTAGCGTGGCTTTGGACCTGCATTCATCGGTCTCTCCTATCAGCGAGTATGTTGAACTAGACAGACTTGGACCACATAGTTTGTGACATTCATTGAGGTATGGTTCGGATATGTGTGGTATATTCACACCCTAGACACAACTACCTTCTCTATATTTATCTTTAACTATCGGTCAGTTTAGGTGGCAGTTTCCTCTGATTTGTTTTATTCTATAACTACTCCACACCCCTCCTACTCCCTGGTAATTGGATTAAATTGTCAGCTGATGAGCAGACCTACACTGAAGCAGATAGGGCAGTAGAAATCCCTTGGATTAGGAGCATAAGTAGGTTTCGGACCATCCGGGATATTGGAGAAATGGATGGACCAAAAGTCGAAGAGGATCCCCTGGATGGTGGATTGGACGAGCAGAGGGTTGGACGGGGTCCTTTATTGGAGAAGAGTATATCATCCATATATCTAGCAGCTCCTTCCAATTCCGAGCAGATGCTACAGCCAGCAGAGCACTACAGTCTTGCGGGATTGCATACTCTCCCGAGGGGCGGCATACTTGTATTAATATTCTATCGATATTGATTCAAGTTACAAGATAAAAGTCTACCTCGAACGTTGTATCGATATATAACTTAACCTCCCCCTGCCTTATGTTCTCCCTTAAAGGCTGCGTAATGTTACAGGCCAGATCTTCTTATATATATGTATGTATGTTTGGGCATGTATTAGATTATTATTCTGCGCATGTGTGTATGTATGTATATATATATATATATATATATATATATATATATATATATTATACGGTGTACGGGTTTTTGGCCATTAGCGCCATGTAGTATTAGTATTGTTAATTGTAAACACTACATCTTCATGTCCATGTGACGCCTCTTCAGGAGCAATTTATAAAAATAATGATGGCTACTGCTGATCAGATCAAAGATGCAAACTCACCAATATGATTTTTTTTGGTAATTTAAAAATAGTTAGCAATTTGTACATAATTTCACCTGAAAATGATTAACAGTATTTATTTTTTTTTTAAAAATATGTAAAATTGTAACGTTGCTGATTTTGGAATCACTCACTCACTGTTCGGTGTTACAGTTCTTGTAGGACCTGGGCCTCTGCCTCCACCAAGCTCCATTCCACGCGGTTTGCTGCTAGGTTCCTCCAATTTCTGATCCCTGGCGTTCGCAAGTCCTCCTCCAGGTCATCAAGTCAACTCCGTTGTGGACTGCCTCTCTTTCTTTTATCCACAGGTGCACCATTCAGCATCAGCATAGCTAGCCTACACGGTTTCATTCTCTCCACGTGCCCTAACCACCGTAGTCTACCTTTCTTGATGACATACAGTTCTGTAAGTTCGGCATTGCTTCTGACCCTCCACCTGTGCTGCTCTCTTACGGATACAAAAATCACTATTTGATTGGATTCAGTATTAAGGCTTTGCTTTCATGAAAGGTACCGGTTTTCATATTCGATAGTTTGACATGGTAGTGACGATAAAAGCCTGATAGTTCATACATTGACTTGCGGGAGCTCTGCATCCGCCCCACATTGCGAGTTAGGGGCTAAAACAGTTCGGATCCTCAACATATTCTACCAATCGTATAAATTAATTTTCCCCACTACACCCCGAAGGGCAATTTGAATTTATGAATTCGGCGCCATATACTCGCCTAAATTGGGAGCCATGTCGATGCTCCTCCGCTAAATTGAAACAGTCGACTGGGGGAGGGGGAGAGTATTCCCTCCGTGCAGTTATAACAGGGTTCGATACCCGCTACGACCCTGTAAAATTACTAAATAGGTTGTTAGCATACCCCCTACAGACCCCTTAATCAGCCGGGGAGGAATATAACCTTAATGTAACCTCAACCCTCCATTCCTCCATGGAGATACACCAATTCACGTGGCTGGTTCACCTCCATTTCAAACCATTCTCTAGTTCATTTTGGTGGGGAAACAGCGTTATCAATTACTAAAACCATTAACAAATTTCAGCTAGAAGGCCTGGTGGCCGTGAGTATTAAGGCGTGAGCACTTATCACTCCATGCCAAGGTCGTGGGTTCGATTCCCACTATGGGATTGTGGCTTTTCTTTAGAAAAAAAAAGAAAAGGCATCAGCCCAATCCTGGCAAGGAAAGGGTGGTAACCTATAGATAACCCGTCCTAAAATGTGTAGTTAATAATAATTGACGTTAAAATTTAAATTAAATTAAATTGAATTTCACCAATCAAAATGTTACTTTCCATCGGAATGTTTGTTAGTGAGTAAGGTTCAGGATTAGAAATATTAGTGAAGTATTCCTGTACATAGTTAGAGGAAGTGAGCATTTTAATTTGGGAGATCCAGTTATAATCTAAATTTTGCTTTTTTTTTTGTCTAAGTTTACTAAATTATTTAAACTTCTACGTAGCATCGGATTCTCCGGAAACTTACTATAATCAATAAATATCGATTTTAGCAAGAATAAGTTTTATTCATTTATAAATTAAATTGTTCAACAATTTTAAAATTCGGCAGCCTGAAGGATTTTTATTGGATGAGTAACACTTTTCGAGAATTGTCGCTAACCAGAAGCTTTTACACATGATTTGCGAATCCTTGTGATAAGGTGGTTTATATCCTAAATCTGTAATTTTTACATTGCCCCACACATAAAAATCATGTGACGTCAAATCAGGTCTTCGAGTCGGCCAATCCACAGAGTCAAATCCCCGAATCCTTCTTTCTGGATAATGTTTATTGAGCAAGCTCGTTATAGCTTGTTCATTACGACCTTGGAACCCGACCATTTTCTAACATAGTTCTTCTTCAAATGCCATACTTCTGAATATTCTGCAGAAGATCATAAAAACCGTTTGAGTTCAACCATCCAGGTAAAAAAAAAACCGGGCTGTGTCATATGCTGCCGAAAGACACATGATCATATGACCAGATGTTAGAGTTGGGCGTGTTCTGGGCAGGAGACCATTAATCAACTTCATTAATTTTAAAAGTAATTCTTTTTCTATTTTATTCTAATTTAATGCAAGACTTATTTTAATAATAAATATAATTTTAATCAACAATAATTTTCATTTGTTCCTGATCAAAAATTAAACATAATATTAGCTTTATTAATTAGTTGTTTTGCCTTCTAAATATACAATCAATATACATTATTAAATTTAGAGATAATTTCAATTCTGAGTATAGGTTTAGAAAAGTTTTTTTTTTTATTATTATTTTTTTTTATTTATTTTTTTTTGAGGAGTCGTGAAAGACTGTTGGCAACTCGACTTATTTATTAGTATCAACTTTTTGAACAGTTAATGCCTAAAATTGTTGCTTGATTTCATGAAAGTAAAGTATCTCTGAAAAATAATGTGTAAAAGCATAGTAAATTGGGGTTTTTCTACAATAACCATGGTTTCATCCAAATAACCTTTAGGGTGCGTTTACACTTGATATTTCTCGCAGGAAATATATGTCAAGATATAAGTGTCGGATAGATATTCTCTTGCAAGTTTACATACGGAGAGAAATAGCTAGACATTTATGTCATGAATATATATAGGATAGTTCTCGCTTTGCAATAAATGTTTACACTCATACATATATGTCCTGTCTAGTCCATTCTGCTTGCAATGAAGAACGCATCGAAACGCAAAATAGCGGCATGTTTAGTTATTATACAAATGTTGGGGGGGGGGGAACGTTCTGTATGGGTTCGAGATTGGATTTTAAGACGGGAAAAATTAGGTTTCTTCAATCAATTAATGTCTGAGCTCTGTATCGAGGATCCAGCGCAGTTTTCGAATTTTTTAAGAAAGAAACCATCAGATTTGGAAAAGCTTGCTTGTAAAATAGATCCTCAATCGAATTCGACATTTCGAAAATTGTCCCTAACCAGAAGCTTTTACTAATTCCTACTTTTTGAATTGATATTGTGGTTTGATTGACATACTGTGTACATTAGATGTGCATTAGCCTTAAAGTACATTTAATGCTGATTTCAAAAATGTAATGAAACGTTGAAAACAAATGTGTACAAGCAGAGAAAATTGGAGTTGTACTACAAAAATAATAAATTTAAATAACAATAAAAAATGTTTTATTACTATTTTTTAAAGTATTATTAATATATATAAATAAGATGCTTTGTATGTTTTCAGGTGGCCGAGGCCGCGTACAGAGAAATCTCCAGCTGTCATAAGGTAAACATCTCAAAATATATCTGTAATTATATCTTTATCATTGAGATATGTTATTATTGTTAATCTCTGCCACGATGAAACGACGCCATTGATAACTCCTACTAGAAAATCAGCTGATCTCAGCTTCCATGTGATTTTCTGAAGTCTTCGTGATCTCCTCCGTCGTCGGCCATCAGCAGTCTTCTGCTCAGCCCTTGAACATAAACACAAATAGATATATACCGAAATTTAATATAATTTTTTATGAGATTGGTAAACATGCATTTTACCTATGTTTGTTAAATAGTATATTTACAACTAATTGTCGTTACTACTACCGATAAGAAGTTAGAATTTTTTTTTGTGTGTGTGTTTAACGGCGTATCAACAATTTGGCTATTAACGCCGGGCTATCTACAGGTTGCCACCCTGTTATTATGCCAACGGACGTGGTCGGTCACCCATTCATGTACTGACCACGTCCGACGTTGCTTAACTTCGGTGATCCATGGGAACCGTGTATTCAACGTTGCATGGCCGTTGAGTTAGTATATACTTCCGATAAGTACTTAGTATATACTATAGAACAATCGATAGCAGTTTATATACTACCTATTTTATACTGCTATCGAAAAGTACTTAGTAAACACTATGTAACAAGCGGTAGCAGTATATACTAACTATTTTATACTGCTACCGAAATGTAGTTAGTATGCACAATGTAAAAATCGGTAGCAGTATATACTACCTATTTTATACAGTTACCGATAAGTTGGTAGTACATAACACATACCAATTGATATCAGTATATACTACCTATTTTATACTGTTACCGATAAGTTGGTAGTATAAACCACATAACAATCCCTAGCAGTATATACTACCTATTTTATACTGTTACCGATAAGTTGGTAGTACATAACACATACCAATTGATATCAGTATATACTACCTATTTTATACTGTTACCGATAAGTTGGTAGTATAAACCACATAACAATCCCTAGCAGTATATACTACCTATTTTATACTGTTACCGATAAGTTGGTAGTACATAACACATACCAATTGATATCAGTATATACTACCTATTTTATACTGCTACCGATGAGTTGGTAGTATAAACCACATAACAATCCCTAGCAGTATATACTACCTATTTTATACTACTACAGAAAAGTACTTAGTATAAACTATGTAAAAGTGGATAGCATTTTATATTAAATATTTTATACTGCTACTAATTAGTTGGTAGTATAAACCACATAACCATCGATAGCAGTATATACTAAATATTTTATACTGCCACCGATGAGTTGGTAGTATATACTACCTAAAATCTATAGCAGTATATAATACCCTTTTTACACAACTACCTAATATTTTTTTCATCACGTCTTGTAATAGAGATTAAAAAAATGAATCTGGAATTAAGTTGAAAAATCGATTTTTTGGCACATTTAACAACTGCTCTACCGAATATACACCATTTAATATAATCTTTAATTAGTTAAGGGGAGACCCGATGGCCGTGAGGGTTAAGGCGTGAGTACTTAACACTCCGAGCCAAAGGTAGTGGGTTCGATTCCCACTAGGATTGGTGGCTTTTCTTTAGAAAAAAGAAAAGGCATTACCTCTATCCTGGGTAGAAAAGGGTGGTAACCTATAGATAACCCGTCCTAAAATTCGTCGTTAATAATAAATGGACGTTAAAAATAAAATTAAATTGAATTAGTTAAGAAAGCATTTAAGCCAACAAAAAAGAATCGTAGTCAGGTTTACAAGTTCTCTTAGCATTATTTTGTAATATCCCATCGCCCTTGAGTGGCGGGTTCGATTCCCACTAGGGGTGCTGAGTTTTCTTTAGAAAAAAAAGAGAAAAAAATGGCATTAGCACTATCCGGAATAGGAAAGGGTGGTAATCTGTAGATAACACGTCCTAAAATTCTTCGTTAATGATAATGGACGTTAAAATTTAAATAAATCTTGCCCCTGAAAGAGTAAAGAATAATAATTGTATAAAAAGTACAACATATGTTTATATATAGTTTCTATTGAAAAGCAATCAACATAACATAACCTGTGTATTGTGACTCAATCCATATCTTCACTGATAATAGGAAAAGCATTATGTAAGTAAATTGTAGAACCATAATATCATTTAGTAATTCAGGCCCGGTGGCCGTGAGTGTAAAGGCGTGAGCACTTAACACTCCGTGCCAAAGGGTCGTAGGTTCGATTCTCTCTATGGGTTTGGTAGCTTTTCTTTAGAAAAACGAAAAGGCATCAGCCCTATCCCGTCTAGAAAAGTGTGATGACCTATAGATAACCTTCCCAAAAATTCATAGTTAATAATAATTTAAAATTATTAAATTAATTAATTTAGTAATTGTAGGAACATCCACAGCTGTGGCTTGAGCATTCTACGTTTAAAGTCTTGGGTCAAATTCCCAATTACAAAATATATAACCTCTAGATAATAGTACCTAAAAATCTGTTATTTATAAAAAAAAAAAAAAAAAAAAAAAAAAAAAAAAAAAAAAAAAAAAAAAAAAAAAAAAAAAAAAAAAAAAAAAAAAAAAAAAAAAAACAGTCCCGTAACAGGGGTAAATATATATTATATTTATAGACTGGGTAAATAAAGGGTAAATATAGAGATATATACTTACAGGTGAAGACTAGTGTAAGGAAATCGCCATCTAGAGCCATCTTGAAGAGTACAGTCACTGCAGAAATTGGAAGATACAAGGAAAGTGCAGCGATACAGATCAAAACTAGTTTTTCCATGTCTAGCATTATAGTAACTGATAACACTTATCACTGTGTAGTATTTGGAAAAACTAAATAGAATGTTTACGCTTTTCTTAATGGTGGAAAAAAACTTCTGTTTTTGTCAACATTAAATCCCTCAACGTTCTTGGATTTAAAAATATACAGATTCAATTCATATGTTTTTATTTTAATTTATTTTCCATGACAACGCGCACAGATGACTTAAGGAAATTTATTTAAAGTTATATTATATTATTTTAATATATTAAATATACCAGGAATTTTTTTTATTTTATACATTGTTTATAATTTGGTCGTTATGATCTCTTTAATGTTATCATCGAGACCCCCAGAGACTCCCACACTTATACTACGACTTGAATTGATTGCTTTCTGTTTATTGTCCTGGTTATATTCGGAAACTGGTAGCGCACTTTTCATGAAGTTGTTTAGGTACCTTGACATTTTGCTGTAATGTACCTCTTGGGTAGATAAGAAGGTAAATATGTGTTGGCTAGACTTACCGTGGAGCACCAGGTACTGCGCAAAGGGGAAAGGTGCAAAAAAATATTTACCAAAAATAGTGTTTTATTCAGAAACCAACTATCTTTAACGTAAAAAAAAGGCAATTTTACAATGAATGATAAATAAGGCAGAAACTTTTAAGGGAGTCAAAATGTAAATAAAAAATAAACCCAAAAGTTCCTAGTTTTTTTTTTTTTTTTAGATAAAAAATTTTTAAATATTAAATGAAGTGCTTTATTCACGCTGCGATTTAAACAGCTTCTTCAATAAACATAATTAAAAATTATTACAAAAGGGCAGACAATTTTGTGGAGTTTAATTATCAGGAAATATGAAAATAAAAGTTGCCTATGATTGACTGGAATACACTGCCTAAGAGTGAGTGAGAGCACCGATCATCTGGGCAGGTGTGGTTGTTCTCTGCGCTCACGTTCGTTCTTCTTCACATGATCTTGTACAGCTGCTCCGGTTTAAATGGCAGCGTGAATAAAACTCTCGTTTAATATTAGAACAAAAACAACTTTTGGTCTTTGTTTTTTTTTTACATGTGTTCCCCCATAAAAGTGTCCGCCTTATTTATTATTCATTGAAAAATTGTCTAATTTCATATGCATACATAGTTGGCTTCTGAATAGAACTCTATTTTTGGGAAATATTTTTTGCGCCTTTCCCCTATGAACCACCATAGGGGAAAGGCCAGTACCTGGTGTTCCACGGTGTCTAGCCAACACATATTTACCTTCTTATCTACCCAAGAGGTACTAGGTGCTATTATAGCAAAATTTCAAGATGCATAAAACACTTCATGAAAAGTGCGTTACCAGCTCTTGGAGTAGTATAGATTTTTACAGAACTCGTGTCTGCCGAATGATCTCACATGAATCGAAGTTCTCTGAATGAATGTTCCATTAGCCGAGCAGATCCTAGCTATGGATTTATCATGACATCAGCTGTATTTCTCTAGCTGTGTTTATTTACAGCAGTTACAAGATGGCGGAGAATAGTATACGAACCATCCTTAATGAGAGCTGTGTAGCTTGTTTTGACAAGTCAATCCTCGGAGATGTTATGACAGTTGGCCAGCTTGGTTGATGTATTCTGTTGGCAGCCCTGTAAAACGGGCGGGCAAAAACACACCTCCGTTTGTGTAACCACTTCATTCATTGGGAACGTTTGGGCGGTAGACTTCTTTAAGGTTTTTTGTCTTTCATCCTAGAGTAGTCTTGAGAAACAAATAGAACTCAATCTTGAAGACGTCAGCTTGTCTTGGTTCTGTTTTGAAGAGAATCATATGGTTCTTCAGATCCTATTCCTGATGGTGGTGCGGGGAGACGTGCAACGGAACGTTGTAACGAACCAAGCTAACGTTACAGGTTGCTACAACTGGCCTCAACCATAGCCCGTTCAGTTAGATGGAATAGTTCTAATCCCGCATGCGCGAAATTCTAAAGGAAATATTCCCGACGGTTCCGCCATTTGCATTTCGATTACAATGAACAACAAGCTACTTTAAACTCAATAAAAACTAATTATGTCTCGTTTAGGACCAGGGAAGGCTTTGAGAGTTCAGACAAGGGAGATAGTGTTTTATATTTATCAATACTTAGCCAAAACTAAGGCTAAAACCCTGTTCAAATAGATGGTTTAGTTGGAGGTAAACGGGCGTGGCCTATATTCTCCGTGCAAGAAATTGGCGGTAACAATTCTCTGTGTGACCTTATCACTAGGATGTTTAAAACGTTTTCAGTCATAGCTTTCGCTAAGTATTAATAAATTTTAAAAACTATTTAGTTTGTCTGGCATCTCAAAGCCTTCCATAGTCTTAAACGAGACATCAGTTTTTATAATGCTTCAAGTATGGCGTTGTTCCTTGAAATGGGAGTTTGCAAGTGTTAGAACCTTCGGGGATCATCGCTCAAAATGTTGCGCATGCGGCATTGAACTTTTCCGTCTATCTGAACAGGCTGTAGTCATCACCACTGCTGTAGACCTTCCAATCTCATCATGGTTAGAAGTAGTTTTCACAAATGATTCGCGAATCCTTGCAATCAGGTGGTTTATGTCCTAAAAGAGTACATTTTACAAGTACCCCACACATAAAAACCATGTGAGGTCAAATCCCCCAATCCTTCTTTCTTGATAATGTTTATTGAGCAAGTCCGTTATAGCTTGTTCATTACGACCTTGGAACCCGACCATTTTCTAACATAGTTCTTCTTCAAATGCCATACTTCTGAATATTCTGCAGAAGATCATAAAAAGCGTTTGAGTTCAATCATCCAGGTAAAAAAAAACCGGGCTGTGTCACATGCTGCGGAAAGACACATGATCATATGACCAGATGTTAGAGTTGGGCGTGTTCTGGGCAGGAGACCATTAATCAACTTAATTTTAAAAGTAATTCTTTTTCTTTTTTATTCTAATTTAATGCAAGACTTATTTTAATAATAAATATAATTTTAATCAGCAATAATTTTCATTAGTTCCTGATCAAAAAATTAAACATGATATTAGCTTTATTAATTAGTTGTTTTGCCTTCCGAATATACAATAACATTATTAAATTTAGGGATAATTTCAATTATGAGTATAGGTTTAGAAAAGTAATTACATTTTACAACTTTTTTTAAATTTCGCAGCTTACAGTTGTTTTTTTTTTTTTTTGTTTTTTTTTTTACGAGTAGTGAAAGACTGTTGGTAACTCGACTTATTTATTAGTATCAACTTTTTGAACTGTTAATGCCTAAAAGAAAATTGTTGCTTGCTTTCATGAAAGTAATGTATCTCTGAAAAATAATGTGTAAAAGCACATTACAATTTATGTGTAAATTGGGTTTTTTCTATAATAACCATGGTTTCATCCAAATAACCTTTAGAAGTGCATATCTCTGAAACGAAGACACATAGAAAGATGCGGCTTTGAGGGTTTAACTACATTTTTGGTCTAGTTTCACCCCCTGGAGTGTCGTCATCTACTATCGGTACACCCTGTACAACGCGGGTTTTTTTTTCTTCTTCTTCTTTTCTTAAAGCGTACTAACCTTTTTGGTTATTAACGCCACTGAAGTTTGATAAAGTTGGAAATTTATTTTATAATTTTATGCTTGTAATAACTGTTATTAAGCCTTTATGGGATAAATTATTGTCTTCAAAATGTTTTATTATTGAATATTGGAATTATTAAACTAAATTTATAAATAAAATATTCATAGATTAAATAATATTTAATTTATAAATTAGATATTTATATTTAATTTTAGTTACTTAATTTTTGTATTAGTTGGTAGTTAATTTAACTACATTGAGCAATGATTTCTGTTTGTAGCACATAGCCAGGTTTTGGTTTACTTACACCCCATGTTATTGTTAACGCGGGTTTTCTCGATACTTAACGCTGGCTTCTTCATCGTACCTCAGGATGTAAAGAAGCTGGAAGTGCTAGGACGATGAGAAATGGCCTGTAAATAAGATGTTCTCAGGGGGGCCCCCTTTCCGTCTACAGGCCCTTAGCTCGGAATTGAATACATTTTATGCATGAACTCCCTCAGGCAACATTATATGTTGGCTCTCTTTTTTCTCTTATTCTTCACTCCGACAATATATATATATATATATATATATATATATATATATATATATATATATATATATGAGACTTACTGGTCTGAAATCTGAAGGGTCCACATCAAGACGACGCACAGTGGTGCCGGAGTGGAAAAAATCGATTTTCTAAAGCGCTGATTTCGATTATCTAGTTTGTGATTCACGCACCTAATATAGTGTGTGAATCACAAGGATCTAGGAACAGCAAGATTTTTTTTCACATTTCATGGTTATTCCCATTAATTTAGGCCCATGTCAGAATAGTGGACGTTTGACCATATTACACATTACTCAAAATGAATTATATATAATTTAAAACTGAGAGAAAAAAATTGATCAATTTTTCTCTACTCTAAGATGGTCAACTAAGGCACAGATCAGTCAAACTGGGCATCAAAAAAAGTCCGTCACGCAGGAGCTGCATAACTAAGCACTTTCCTCAGAATTTGGGTAGTGTAGACTGCTTTCCAGAACAATTTGCTTAAAATATCCTACATAAATAAAATAAAAACGTGAATAGTTCTCATTTTGTAATGAGTAACTGATCAATTATTAATTTGCATCCAGAGTTATGTTTACACATGGTACCTACTACACTACGTAATAAATACAAAAATCCTCATATTATCGTATTTTGATCTAACGCAGGAACAGGATACAGTCACTCTAGTGGTAGAAAGCGCTCCTTGCGGCGGCTTTGTGAACCTACGTCTGCCGGCTTTTCTATTCAAATATATTACAAATTAAACCCCCGCTTTCCGATTGACCGATTCAGCTCATTTTTACAACACTTCTTTCTCATGAGTTACCCACGACGTATACCGCGTTTCGTTACAATACAGCAGAAATTACGACCGGTATGAGTATATTAGGAATTTGGGTCCAGAGTAAACCCCCCCTTCTAATGAACCGATTTAGTTTATTTTTACAACACATATTTACCTGTAGATTAGCACTATGAATACCGAGTTTCGTCGAAATATACCAAAAATCACGGCTGGTAGTGGCGAATTGGTATTGTGGGTCCGGAGTAAACCCCCCCCCCTTCTAATGAACCGATTTAGTTCATTTTTATATCTCAATTTTCTCTCTATATTACCACTAAGAATATTAAGTTTCGTTGAAATATAACAAATATTACGGCTGACATAGTCAAATAAGTGTTTTGGGTTCGGGGTAAACCCCCCCTTCCGGTGGACCGACTTTGGTAGTTAACGAACTCGTTCAATCGTTTGCTAATTGAATGCTATATACCAAGTTTCGTGACGAAAAAACAAAAACTCTGGCCGCTATCGTGTTAACAGACACATATATATATATATATATATATATATATATATATATATAGATATATATAAATTTTAACGGGGGTCATTTTCGGTGTCTACTAGGTAGGATCGATAAAGATTTGAAGAAATTTTTCAAAAATTCCGTCATGAGTCCAACCTCAATAGCTACTTTCCTTCGGAGGAAAGTGCTAAAATTATAATGCTAAAAGTTACGAATTTTGAATAAGCATTGAAAACAGCTATGATAACAAAGAATGCTCCGGCGTCCTCCAAGATGTAGAAGGTCCCTTTCCAAATAGACATGTTAAAGTAAAGATTAGAACAAAGGAAAGGATTAGAGTAGGCCTTTATTTGTAGCAGTATCTAGATGTACAGTATGTACCCACGTCAAAACACTTCAATTCGAGTTCATTCTAGGTGCTAACGTTGTTTAGTCATGAGCTATCATGAGATCAAATGAAATACTGCGATTTGTGTGACCGCTTGTTGGATGGTACAATTTTCGACGTATTGCTTCAACAAAGTCACCCTCAGGCCCGGCGGCCGTGAGCGTTAAGGCGTGAGCACTTAACACTCCGTGCCAAAGGGTCGTGGGTTCGATTCCCACTAGGGGTAGTGGCTTTTCTTTAGAAAAAAGAAAAGGCATCAGCCCTATCCTGGCTAGAATAGGGTGTTAACCTTTAGATAACCCGTCCTAAAATTCGAAGATATTAAATAATAATAATAATATTAATAAAATTTAATAATAAAATCACCCTCAATAAATGTAAATACGAATGAATATGTTTATGGCTTTTAAGTAAAAAACTTATAGGAAGGAGTTGGCACTCACCATGAAATTTCACTTTCCATAGTAAAAAAAACAAATAATACATAACATTATTAAAATAACAAAAATATTTTTATTTAAAAACAAGTAATATATAATACTTGTAAAATAATAATAAGTAATAAATAATGTGCATCAAATTAGGTGTCTTTAAAGACAACACTTTAAGGGTTGGCTCTGATTTCAGCCTAGAAGAGTCTTCCTTGAATGTAGGTATTGAAGAGTCTGGTGACTAAAGGCATTTAGCTGTTCTTGGGTGTTGGGGGATAAGACATCAAGTTGGGTGGATGGTAATTCTTGGTTATTAGTGGTGGGGTTGCTCTTTTTCAGTGGCTTCACAATCCTATGTCAGGACTCTGAATAAATTGAAATATACCCTCAAAATACTTGTTTTATTGAGTACATTCAATTCTGAAAATTTCAAAAATGTTTAACGTCCCAATAGGCTTTCTTTTCCTCGTTAGTTCTTTAATTATCTTCAAAATGTTATTCAAAACAATAAAACTTGATGTATTTTTGTGTTCTGAGTCGAATGAAACCAGCCTAGGTTTGTATGTTAATCTGTAATCGGTATATTGATTTTTTTTTTCGCTTTATGGCCATTCGGTCGCACTGAGCGACAGGCCAAAAAAATGGATTTCTAGAGCTAAGATAAGAGATTTGTGATGAAATATGACTATGACATCACACGACCTTGTGTAACGAAGCACTGTCAACAATAATTTTCATATGTTAATGCAAGACTTATTGTAATGATAAAATATCATTTTCATCAACAATAATTTTCATATGTTCCTGATAAGATCACAAATTAACATGGTATTAGTTTTATTAATTAGTTCTTTTCCCGTCTAAATTTACAATTACATTATTAAATTTAGAGATAATCTCAATTTTGAGTATAGTGTTAAAAAGGTAATTAAATTTTACAACTTTCTTAAAATTTCGCAGCTTACAGGTTTTTTTTATTTATTTTTTATTTGTATTTATTTATTTTATTTTTTAGGAGCAGTGATTCTCGAAAGATTGTCGATAACTAGCCTTCATTATTAATATAGAATTTTCGAACAGTTAGTGCCTTAAAGAACATTTATTGTTTATTTCATGAAAGTAATGTAAGTTTGAAAAATAATGTGTAAAAGCAGAGAAAATTTTTTTTTTCTGTAGAAAAAAATTGTTTCTTCCAAATAACCTTTAGAACTGCATATCTCTGAAACAAAAACACATAGAAAGATGCGGCTTTGAGGGTTTACTACATTTTTGGTCTAGTTTCGCCCCCTGGAGCATTGTCATCTACTTGCGGTACTCCCTGTTCTACGCGTTTTCTTTTTTTTTTATATATATATATATATTGATTTTTTTTCGCTTTTTGGCCATTCGGTCGCACTGCGCGACAGGCCAAAAAAAGGGTTTTTTAGAGCAAAGATAAGAGATTTGTGATGAAATATTCTATTTTCTGCGGCCTATATACACCAGGGTATACAATGACGTCAAGTGACCTAGTGTAACGAAGCACTGTCAACAAGAACACAGCAAGCTGGTGTGTTTGCTAGATCAAAGCTTCCGTTCACTCCGACAAGACACTAACACTGAGTCGTCACACACAAACACACTAACAGAGTGTAATAAACAAAGACTGTGTATACTGTCTACTTCAGACGACATACCGTCCTCGTCCAGTTTATATCTAGGGTTGTTTATTTTCTAGTTTATACGTGATCTGATGTATCGGGGTGTTGTTCCTCTTATTGTTTGTATATTCATAGGATTGTTGGCATTAGTTTGTTATTTACGGTGAAACCTAATTCATTCAGGTTATCAATAATTAATCTTATTCACTGCTGAGCAAAACTAAAATTAAAACTACTTTAACTTTTTAGAATAAACTAAATATAAACTAAAAATTTCAACGTGAAAAAAAAACTAAAACGAAAAACTTCATTGGGAATTGATTAAAAACTAAATTAAAGCTTTATTTTAGTTTGCTTTTGGGCATTATAATATTCGGTGGTTACATTCCCTTTCGCTGAGTGAACTTAACAGTATAGATTGAAAATGAAAAATGCGTTTTTTTACATTCGATATTTTGCATTTGTATCGACGACACTGCTTCATTTTGAATACATCAGCATTTTACTGTATCATTTTTCCGCCGATTTAGTGCCTCAGTATTCCAATGGCTGCCTTTGATTGGCTAGTATGTCAGAGAATGTATTTACCGCCGCTCACGAATGGAAGAACTAATAAACGAAAATTACTAAAAACCTTATGCATTACAACATGAAATAAATAAATATATCTGGAAAAGCAGAGATAGTAAAAAAATAATTATTCAACGCTAATTAGGTTCTCCAATGTGGATATTTACGAGATAGTATTAGGAGATGTGTAGAATTCTTTAACAGGTTCATATAATTCCGGTAAGTATGTCATGAGAGAGTGAGAGATACTAGCCAAAATAAGAGTTGAGAGAAGGGGAAGAGTAAGGGGCGAGAGACGGAGTGAGAGAATTAACTCCACATCCTGACCCCTGAGAGATAGGATGGTGTAAGCCTCCAGGATTATCCTGTCCAGATGTCCTGGAGTACTTCCCAGTCCAGTCCTGGATCAGCTGAGCTTATTTAGGTCTGAATCCAGTTCTTAGTTCAGCTGGAGTATGGCTACAGGTCCTCTCCAGGATGTACTCTTGTTTCTTGGAAGGAAGTCCATGTATGGTCCGTGTGCACTTCGTGGGTATGGGGTCTTTGTATGTACTTCCCAGTCCAGTCCTCGATCAGCTGGGCTCAGCTAGCTTTGAATCCGGTTCTTAGTTCAGCTGGAGTATGGCTACAGGTCCTTTCCAGGCTGTAGACATGTTTGTTGGAAGGAAGTCTAGCTATGGTCCGTGTATACTTCGTGTGTCTGGGGTCTTCGTATGTACTTCCCAGTCCAGTCCTTGATCAGCTGGGCTTAGCTCGTTCTGAATCCGGTTCTTAGTTCAGCTGGAGAATGGCTACAGGTCCACTCCAGGTCGTACTCTTGTATGTAGGAAGGGAGTCTAGCTATGGTCCGTGTGTACTTCGTGTCTGTGGGGTGGTCGTATGTAGTTACCAGTCCAGTCCTGGATCAGCTGGGCTTATTTAGGACTGAATCCGGTTCTTAGGTCTCGCTGTGGTCTACTTGGGGTCTTGGAGTACTTCCGAGTCGAATCCTGGAATAGTAGGGCTTTATTTCTTTCTGAATCAGATACTTGGTTCTCCAGAAGGATGGCTACTGGTATTGTCCAGGCTTTACGTACTCCTGCAGGTTGGAAGGAGGTCTATCTGTGGTCTAGTTGGGTTCCTGGAATACCTCTAGTCGATTCCTGGAACAACTGGATTCATCTTGTCTGAATCAGGTCTTTCTATCTCCAGAAAGATGGCTACTGGTACCATCCTTCCAAGTCGAGCCCTAGAACAGCTGGAATTTGCTCGATCTGAATCAGGTCCTTGGTTCTCCAGAAAGATAGGTACTGGCTCCATCCAACCCGTACGAACTCCTGCAGGTCAGAAGGAGGCTTAGCTGTGGTCTATTTGGGTTCCTGGAGTATCTCCCAGTCTAGTCCTGGACCAACCGGGCTTATCTCGTTCTGAATCAAGTTCTTGGTTGTCTAGGAGATTGACTACAGGTCCCTTCCAGGCCGTACTCCTGTTTGTTGGGAAGAGGCCCAGCTATGGACCGTATGAATTTCCCAGTCCAGTCCTGGAGCACTCCCTAGTTCGGTTCTGGATCAACCGGACTTATATCGTTCTGAATCAAGTTCTTGGTTGTCTAGGAGATTGACTACAGCTCCCTTCCAGGCCGTACTCCTTTATCTTGGAAGTAACTCTAGCTATGGACCGCGTGAACTTCCCAGCTCTCCCTAGTCAGGTTGTGGACCAGCTGGGCTTATCTAGTTCTGAATCTAGTTCTTTGTACAGCTGGAGGATAAGTATTGGACTGCACCAGGATATATCCCTGTCGATTAGTAGAGTTCTTAATATTATCCCATCTCTATCCCTCAAGTAAATTTGTATTGATAACAAACAAGAATCCATCTCCCTCCTGATTACAATATTAATATGTACTGTACGATACAACATCAGCTGATCAATATTAAACGCAGGATAAGCCGAAACGCTATTAATCGGCTGGAAATAATTTCCTGCATTCAACTAAAGCCTGTATATTTATCCACGAAATGAGGACCGCGGCTTTAAAAGGAACGGAATTAATGAATGTTTCTCTAAGAGTAAAATCGATGTGAAATTGTTGGGGCTTGCCTCGGGGTACAATATGTGCTCCCTTATTGTGTGTACTTTGTACATGCTTGCTTTCGACAACAGACAAAATAACTAATTATTCTGTCTGCTCTTTATACTCCCTCCCCCCTCATCATATACTCTTAATTAAAAAACTCTACAGTGACTTTATAATTATGTAAAATTAAAAAAAAAAAAATGCAAATAGTTGCACAAATCGTTATTCTATAAGATTATGGAGGTTTATCATAGATCACGCCAAAGCATTGTTTAATCTGTGCTTCGTCGACTTAAAGATCGAATCTTTTTTGAACAATTTAAGATTACTGGATATACATTTGCTCTTTATATTTCATGCTTCCTCAAAATCTACAACCGTGACTCCGTTTATTCTCAAAATTTACAAACATGAATCAAATGTTCAAAATCTAAAGCCGTGACTTCCTAAATCCTCAGAATGTTGAACAGTGACTCCATAAATTCTTAAAATCTACAGCTGTATCTTCAGGCTACCTACAAATCTACAGCCATTTATCCCTAAATACTCAAAATCTACAGCCATACATCCCTAAATCCTCAAAATCTACATGACGTCTACCAAAAACCTCAAAACGTACATCCGTGATTGACTCCCTAAAGCCTTAAATTTACATCCATACCTCCCACATCCTGAAAATATACATCCAAGCCTCCCGAGAACCTCAAAGCTTACAGTCATATGTCCCTAAAGCCTAAATGTCTACAGCCGTGACTCCCAATCTTGAAAATATACATCCAAACCTCCAGAGAACCTCAAAGTTTACAGTCATATGTCCCTAAAGGCTAAATATCTACAGCCGTGACTCCCAATCTTGAAAATATACATCCAAACCTCCAGAGAACCTCAAAGTTTACAGTCATATGTCCCTAAAGGCTAAATATCTACAGCCGTGACTCCCAATCTTGAAAATACACATCCAAACCTCCAGAGAACCTCAAAGTTTACAGTCATATGTCCCTTAAGGCTGAATATCTACAGCCGTGACTCTAAATCCTGAAAATGTACCTCCAAGCTTCCCAGGAACCTCAAAATGTACAGTCTTGAATCGCTACGTCCTCAAAACTTTACAGCCATGCCTCCCTAACTCACCCTAATGTAACCTAAAAATCTACATCCAAGCCCCCTCAAAATCTAAAGCCATGCCTCCCTAACTCACCCTAATGTAACCTAAAAATCCACATCCAAGCCCCCTGAAAACCTCAAAATCCACGACTACCTCAATCCTTCTAGAGTATAACCAAGGGCTGCGTTATTTTCATACTGATTTGAAGCTAATGAAGACATTTCTAACCAATGCTACAGAAGAACCCTTGAAACTTTGATTGGACTTGAAAGAAAGAAAGCGTTTTGATGGCTGCAGCAGATCTATTGCGGCGAGAGAAGTTGTGAATTCATTTTCTTGAAACTGGAGTCGGATACTGAAGACACCAATGCGCCTATTAAAGACAAACCATCGTCGAAAGCCTGCCACCGACCATATGTATACCCCGAGAATAACATACCGGGCTCCATCTAGATCCAATAATAACCATGTAATGTTAGATATAATTGAAATGAAAGAATGCGGGGGCAGACAGAACCCCAAGTAGCCATATCTAGATCGGCGTTCCGTCTCACTGATCCTCGGTCTTGTTAAATTAATATCTCGTGACACTTATTAATGACTTCCTCTTGAGGATTGCCCGCGCGCGGGAGATAAAAAAACCATGGATACCAACTGTCATCGATGTTCGCCGATAAGGATTCAGTCCTAACGTGTCCACGCCAGGTGCGATCTTTGAGCCTCCGCCGAAACATGTTCTCATCGCCTCATTTAGTTGTGTATATGTAAATTTCGGTTTCATAAAAACTTCTTTCTCTACTTTAATGATTTTCGTCAGATCAGATGTTTTAAGTAGAATAAATTATGTAAAAATATAATAACCCGACCACTATTTCACTATACTAAGCATTTTCAGCAACTACTTGGTCCCTACCTCAAGTTTCGACACTTAAGATATCACCACAGCTACCAAAACCAAGACTAAAACACGCCCGACACCTATCAAATATTATTTCATATTACCTTCTCATCCGTTACCCAAAACTAAACCTCTTACCCATATTTATCTAAATAGCCAAAAGCTTGATCCCAACAGAATACGCTTACAAATCAACGCCTTGCCTTAAGCAGAAAATGATTCTAACAACAATGATTTTAGATCACATTACGAAATCACAGTTCACGCTATCCCATTCAGTATTGTCTTATAGATTCAATCCCGTCCAATTCGCCGGGATGTGATATCTACTGATTCAGCCCCCCTTTATTCACCAATATCTTCCAGATTCAGCACAGAGAAATTCGCAACATCTTCCAGATTCAGCCACGCCCCATTCGCCATCATCTTACAGATTCAACTCCAAGCGACTCGCCATCTTCTTATAGATTCAGCACCGCAAAATACCCATCATCTTACAGATTCAGCTCCACGCGATTCACCGTAATCTTACAGCTTCAGCCTCACGTGACTCACCATCACCTTTCAGATTCAGCTCCACGCGATTCACCGTCATCTTAGAGATTCAGCCCCCTTCGATTTACCAATATCTTACAGATTCAGCACCGTGCGACAGGCTGACATCTTACAGTCTCCACCGCACGACAGGCCATCATCTTACAGATTCAGCCCTGCGCGACTCCCCGTCATCTTACAGATTCAGCTACACGCGATTCACCAACATCTTACAGATTCAGCCCTACGTGATTCGGCATTATCTTACAGATTCGGTCCGCTCGATTCGCCAACATCATACATATTCAGCCCCCTACGATTCGTCAACATTTTACAGATTCAGTCCCACGTGATGCGGCATCATCTTTCAAATTCATTCCTACGCCATTTGTTGTCACCTTAAAAATTCAGCTCCACGCGACTTGGCGTCATCTTACAGATTACATTACACGTTGTGCCGTCGCCTTATACATCCTTTAATGGTACTTCTCTTCATATATTCCTCTACATACGCCCCTACAAACGTAGAGCAAACGATAAAAACAAACTCTAAACGTAGAAACTACGTATTATCTACGCACACCGCGCTGACATCCATGATGCAGCCAGGAATTTTCTCAACGGGCCCTGAATTGAGAAAAATACATTAGCCATTAAACCTCGAGGACACTTATCATTATATATATATATATATATATATATATATATATATATATATATATATACGTCAATGTATTGGTGGAATGGTTTGATTATAAAAAGCTTACCCTTGCTATACTTGTGGGCTAGACCAGATGCGTAAGTCATGAGGAGTGTTTGTAGTTTATCTGATATGATTATCCACTTACAAGTATGCTCACACCCTGAGAACAAGACTCGGCATAATCATGAACCCCCGAGGCGAGCCTTCAGAAGCCCGTTGCTTTAGGAGGCTGCTGTAGTCCGACGCCTTCTCGATGTAGTGGCGAGGAGGAAGTAAAAAACCACCCGACCATTATTTCGAAAGCTCTTAGAGTCTTTGTTTTGTTGCGAGCTTCCATCTGCCGGCACTCGAAGTATCGAGAGCAGGGGGACGTGATTTGTAAGAGTCGTTAACACCTCGATTATTATCGGGTGGTTGGAGATCGTACAGGATCGAGTACTTATCGCTCAGCAATTATTTAGAACGATATTTTACTCTCGTTATCTTATGAACATCGTGGAGTGGTATATTTGAAGGACAATAGGATAGGACAAGATATTGCATGTGATATGACAGTTTTATATATATATATATACACCCAAAAAAACAACTGATATTATTGGACCGAGTTTTAGGTCTCTAACGCTTTGTGAAGAACCTAATCCAATTTGGCAAGTTTGCGTTTATTGATGGCTGCTATGAGAATCAGATTTATTATAAAATTTCTAGCATTTAAAGATCAAGCCCCTAAGGATAACGATTCAGGAATATTATAAACTCTCTGATGACTTAAAACGATCGGGTTTGTATGAAATCTGTGTAAGTTAAAACGTTCATCATATACGAGAACTGGCCAATGACAGGGTTTTATTAGGTTCTTGACAAGATATTATGGGCCTAATACTTGGTCCATTACTATGATATCATAATTTTCTAAGGAAAACTGTTTTTGGAAGGGGCCTGGAAATTGGCCTCGTTTTATCAACGTTAGTTTCTTTTTTGGATTTATATCAATACTTCTTGTAAGTGAATTTTGAGTTGACGCCGTTGACGTTTTGCTTGAGGAGGATGACACGGGGACATGACGCTTGGTCATCCATAGTACCCCCTCCTTTTCCCATAGACCGATTTAGTTCATTTTTACAGCACTTCTTTCTTATTAGATACTCAGGAAGTATACTGCGTATCGTTACAATTCAACAGAAATTACGACCAGTATGAGCTAAACAATAATTTGGGTATGGAGTAACCCCCCACCCTCTCAATGAACCGATTTAGTTTATTTAATCGATTTTTACCAAGTTTTGTTGAAATATAACAAAAATTACGAACGGAATTGGCAAATAACTACTTTGGCTCCAGAGTAAACGCCCCCTCCGGATGGACCGATTTCGTTGGTTTGGTTCGTCGTTCAATCGTTTGACAGGGAAATACTACATACCAAGTTTTGTGGCGAAAAAAAAAACTCTATTAACACTATTGTGTTAACGGACACGTATATAACTATATATATATATATATATATATATATATATATATATATATATATATATATGTACATAAATTTTAACTGGGGTCATTTTCGGTGTCTACTAGCTGGACCAATGAAGATTCGAAAAAAATGTTTCAAAAATTCCGTCATTGCAACCTAAATAGCTACTTTCCTTCGGAGGAAAGTGCTAAAACATACAATAAAAATAATGGTTGGTTCGAAAAAGGATGGAGAATTCTTCCGATAGATTCTACCAAGGAAGCCGTGTCAAATCCATAGATATGCCGGTAGAAGTCTTGTGTTCTCCTAAGGTGGAACGGGAGAAGAATGGAAGGTGAGAAATGATTTCGTGATAGGAAAACCGAAAATCACTATAAGCTACAAGGAGCTAAAGGAGTCGACAACAAGACAACCGGGGATGTCATCCATATTGGGAGGGGGAGCCGAGAACGAAGGGAGGGGGGTCCCATATCAGGAATACCTACATGTCGGGGGGGGGGGGGACAAGGAAGGCTTTATTAAATTCCACAGATATCTCGATATGTAAAGGTATATCGATTCTTATAATCATAAACACATAAGCATCGGTGGAGGATCGGGATAAGTCCAACATTTTACAATCCACAAATCCTAAAAATTAGAATATCTTAGGATGTTTGCCCTATTTATCTAGTAGTAATTTTACTGCGACCAAGAGTAAAACACATTTACATCACAATATTTCTTAAAAATCATTTATTCAGTATGCCATAAATGTTTCATATCCATATAACAGCCCCCCAAGGATCCGTCAAGAAATTAAAGTTCGAAGTTCAGAATAAACTCTGAGGTTATGATTGAATGTTATAGCAATCAGGTGATGGATAATTATCATAATTATTATATCCTACACGTGAGATATATTTCCTGCGAGAAGTGTCAGATGTAAAAGCACCCTTATTGCTCCTGATAGAAATATATATCTCAGATATAAATCCTCTAATCCAAATCTATATATGTATACGTAGTAAGGTCCATAAGTTTCCGGCCTGGGATAGAAGGAAAGGTGAAAGAAAAAAACTGATTTTACTGTTTTTCAATATATTCTCCTCTAAGTTCAACACACTTAATACAACGCTTTGGCAACATTTCTATACCATGAAAAAAATAATTTTCTTCTTTGTTAAAAAAATGTTCTTCCACTGCTGCTTGGAGCTCTTCGTCGGTGTTAAATCGCCTTCCACGAAGGTCAGATTTTAAGCCACAGTCCTTCACAGCGGCCTTGGAAATCAATGCTGTGTGGACAGAGGCATTGTCGTGAAGGAGGCGGACACCTCTGCTTAACTTCCCTCGCCTCTTCTCTTTAATGGCGTCTCGTAACCGGTGAAGTAGGACTGCATAATACTCACCATTCATTGTGGTATTCCTTTCTTTAAAATCTATCAGTAGTATTCCTTTACAGTCCCAAAAAATTGTGGCCATTACCTTTTTTGTTGACTGCGTGACTTTTGCCTTTAAAGGAGGCGCTTCTCCTGGTCTTCTCCATTCCATGGACTCTCTTTTGCTGAGTGGGTCATAATATAGAACCATTGTCTCATCCCCAGTTACAATTGAGTCCAAAAAATTCCTTGGGTCGGCATTATACTCGCGTAAAAATTCATTGCAGCAGTGAACTCGTTCCTGTTTTTGAGCAGCTGAAAGAATTTTTTGAAGCCATCTTGCACTAACCTTGTTCATATGCAAATGTTCTTTGATGACCCTCAAAACACTTGGTTTTGAAAGCCCTAACCTCGCTGCTATTTCCTTGGTTTTTAGTCGCCGGTCAGACAGTAATTCAGATTCCACAAGTTGGATTGTTTCAGAAGTGACAGCTTCCAACGGGTGACCGGGACGTGGGTCATCTTCTAGACTTTCTCTCCCTAACTTAAATAATTTTGCCCATTCTTTCACTGTGGAATACGAGGGGGAGGACTGACCGTATAAGCAATCCAAGCGCTCTTTAATTTGCGCAGGAGTAAGACCCTCTTTACAAAATAATTTAATTACCGCACGGTACTCGAGTTTGACATTGTAAAAATGGGGAGTTTCCTTCAAGGCTGGACACTGACTGACAAGACTGAGGAAGTGCGGGCGATGGGTATGGAGTGAGCAGGCATGGACCTGCATAGGCGTGCAGGTCCCGGCACGTTTGAAGGAGGGGAAGCAGGACAGGCCGGAAACTTATGGACCTTACCTCGTGTATATATATATATATATATATATATATATATATATATATATATATATATAAATCACCTGTCTGTCTGTTTGTTCCTTATACAAATCCACAGAGTTCGACCGATTTTGACCAAACACGAAACACAGGAAGTTCTTGATGCGGGAAGTCTCGTAGACTAGGTCAAAAACGTCTACGAGCAGCCTTTCGGTATGTTTGTTCAATATACAAATCCTCACCGTTTGACCGATTTTTAACAAACTTGGCACACAGGTAGGGCTTGATACGGGGATTGTCATAGGCTAATTCAAAAGGGTCTCGGACTTACAGTTCCGGTCATGGGTTCAAAACTGTGAACCCGAACAGTCACAGGTTTGTGTTATTAATTAATATTACTTATTTGGTTTCTAATTTATTTTTGCTTTTCTAGATGCAGAAAGTAGTTGTAGCAGGGCACGCTGGTTAACAGCTAGTAGTTAATAAAAACATATATTACATAATCTAAGGGATTAGTTCTGCCAGTAAATATTCTGTTGTCATTTTTTTGGTAAAGATTGTCGTCACTGGCAATGGGTGAGAATACTATAGGCGAGGGGTTTCTGCTTTCTTTGAGAGATAGTCTGGTTTTCATATACCTTGACATTACAAGCAATATTCAGTACTACCTCAACAGTGTGTTGATAATATAGTAATTACGTCGAAAGCGCTCGCCCACAGTACTCTAACCGATGCAAGTGACGACGGACTCCACCAAAAGTTATGACGACAATATATGAAGTGCCAAAGGTGACTATCCCACAATTAGAAATAACTGAGAAAATTTGAGTTAAAGCTAAGAAGAATGTGAAAAAAAATTATTGTTGGTGACAGAAATTTATATTACCTGTGTGTTTATCTTTCTAAATAAGTTCCTATAGAAAGTTGCCTTTGTGACTCGGCTCCTGCGTCCTACAGCTTGTTTACTATCCCTCCCCTTTCCTCTCTTAGACATTATCTAAGCTATACAATATAAGTAAGAGATTAATTTTCCAACATCCAACATACAATACTATCTCTTGATTGATTTGTTAGTCTGTTCCTTTTTGCCCCGACCCCTAGATGCGTCCATTGTCACCCCTACAATTCCCGTCCTACCTTCCCGCCCTAGACAAAAACATCAGCTGTGAATCCTATCACTACAACTTCATATTAATCATCTCCTTTTAGTGTATTACTTTTCATCTTTTTTTATCTAGTCTATTAGTTTTTTCTAGTCCATCGCGGTCTCGGACTAACTCCCACCGATAGACCCATCTCATTTCTTATATCATGTTTTTTTTCCTTATTATCTTTTTTTATAAAAGGTGCTTAAAACGTTCTATTATATTTTAATTAATTAATTGTATTGAATAATTACAACTATTACACTGCTATTGTATTCTTAATTGAATTAAATAAATGTTAAATCTTAATTTATTTATAATATTGTAACATTTCATTCACACATAGTGCTAAATTTGTTTTATGTATTTACTAGCTGTTGCGAGTCATTTTACAACTACTTTGCTAAGAAATATCAAATTAGGAACGAAATAATTAATCTAACATAATAAAGAAAACCTGTAACTGCTTGGGCTCACAGTTTCGAACCCGGGACCTCCGAACTGTGAGTCCTAGACAATTTTGACCTAGTCTAGTGCACTCCCCGTATCAAGACCTACCTATGTGCCAAGTTTAGACAAAATCTGTCAAACGTTGTGGATTTGTATAAGGAACAGATATATATATATATATATATTTATATATATATATATATATATATATATATATATATATATATATATATATAAATATCAGTCACGTAACAGGCCACGAGGGCTCTGAGGGGCAGATACTATAGAAGTATCTGATTCATGACCATACGGCACACTAGGGAGATAGTGTGGTCAGTACTATGCTCCGGCCGCCTGATTTTCCCCTTGGCTGCTTCGACTGCTAGAGTCATTAGAACCCAAGGTACCCATTATGAAATTAATTAAAGGCTGGGTTGGCCTAGGGACTGTCAGGGAGGCCGAATTCAACCCTTGAGCGAAGACACTAGAAGAAAAAATCTTTAGTGCTTGCTCGGGATTTGAACTCAGGACCTCCAACTTAATAGTCCAGTGCTCTACCACCGAGCTAACCTCACCCCCATATATATATATATATATATATATATATATATATATATATATATATATATATTTATATATATAGATTGCTGTGCTCCAAAATTCCACGATTCAAAATTATTCGATCATGTACGCTTGGAAGCCTACCTTCCCAGCTAAGAAGAACAACATCCTACCCCCCCCCCCCGGAGACTCTACAAACGTCTGTAAAATTTGACGTGACATTTTAGGTGACTGACGCTTACTTTGTTAGCTAAGTTAGCTAATTTTATTATTGTTTGCATTAGAAATCCATCTGTTTTTATCTTAATAAATATGAGATATTTTTATTTTTAATTTGTCTTGTTATTTTTTTATTTTCTCTTTGTTGTATCGATGATTTACAGATAGCTAAATTTATTCACATTTCTTCAAACACATTGTGTTTGCGAATTCATTAATTTTTCTAAGGAATTCGCTCCATATACACTGCGACGGGTTTTTTTCGACAGAATTCTTGATAATTTATTCCGAGAGAGAATAGTGCTTTGTCCCGAAGGACAGTTACCGCGGGAAAAGGCTCGCGTGTTAACTCTCCATCAGCTGAGCAGGGGTGCTTGTTGGGCTAGGATCGATAGTTAGGGTCGAGGTGTCTACGGTCGAGTCTAGCTCCACAATCGATTCACATCTTCGACATTTTATGGTTCGGAAAGTGGGCATGAAAAACCCCATATATACAGGGTGTAAGGTAAGTGGTGAGGAATACTTTAGGAGGTGATAGTAGGCACCAAATGGAACACAAATCTTTGGGCTGAGGGTCAATTCCCTACAGGGAGGGATGAAATTTAAATTTTGTGTTTTTTTAGGTTAACCGTGTTATTCGTTGAATAGAAAGGAATAACTAAATAACTGTTCATGATATGTAATTCCCAATTGCAGCATCGTAAATTAGACAAAATTTACTTGAAGAACAAGTAGCTTTGTCAATTATGAAACCAGTTAAAGTGGGGTAAAACGGTGTTTAAATTTGCAATTTTTTTTTTTTTTTTTTTTTTTTTTTGGAGGCGATACAGAACAAACTATCGATATACAAAACAATCATTCAACCAATATGGACATACGGACCTGAACTCTGGGGATCCGCAAAACCATCTAACATCAACAGAATACAGGCATTCCAGTCCAAAGTTCTCCGAAAAACTGTTAACGCCCCTTTTTATGTATCCAACAAAACCCTCCACAATGACCTTAACATCCCATTTGTGCTTGACTTTGCTATAACCCGTTTCCAAATGTTCCCCTCAACACGGTCCCACCATCCCAAACCTTAAGGTCTATCCTTATCGTCCCAATCCCACCCAGACGATCCTCCCAGGCGGCTTAAGAGACAGTGGCCCCGAGACATTTTACTCACCTGACCTTGTCGTAATAATTTTAATATTTATTTAGACTGTCCCGGAAGTGCCAACAATGGTTGGCTTCTTCCAAATATATTTTTTTATTTTATTTTACCGTTTTGATCAATTTATACATAGCATATATCTGTATCAACTAACTTGATTATTGTACTTACGTGACTTGTACAGATTTCAAATAAACAAATTAAGTTAAAAAAAAAAAAAAAAAAAAAAATTTGGAGGAAAGACATTCCCTCGCCCGTACAAGAACAGAATCGGCTGCTGCAAGCACCTCTGCCCCCTCTAATTTTAAGTACCGGATACTACAATATACAATTCAATTGTTTATGGGATTTGATATTGGTTACTTGTCCAAGTCTCTAGGATGACCCTGAGTTAACGTTACGACATCTAACCACACCCTGCGACTTGCAGGATTGGAGGCGAATGAGACGTGGCCTGTGATTTCATTAGGAGAGAAAATATCCATCGATATCACTTACCCCACGACACATTCCTGTCTAAGTATATCCCGGGGTCACTTTCTATTAAGACGTCTTGGTGGAGAGGAAGGATGATTGGTGCAGGATAAGGATTCGGCTATAGGATTAGTATGATTGATTAATTTACTATGGAAGGATGAGAAGCGGCTAGGGATTATATCTTGGACAAAAGGGATATTTAGGTCGTTATGGAGGGTGCAATTCGAGACATAATAAGGAGCATTGACTATGGTACGTAGGACTTTAGATTGTTTATTTATTTATGGAGCTCCGCAACAGCAAGGTGATCTGCTCTAATATTTCATGAAAGTAATACAAGTAAACAAATAGAAGTAAATAAAATATTAAAAGATAGAAGGTTAACACAAGGGCTACAAAGTACAACATAAAGTTAACAAAATAAAAACGAACAAAAACAAATAAAAAAAAGAAAAGAAGAAGAAAGAAGTATAAAACAATAACTGAACTATTATAATAATAAATAATAAAGTATCTGATAGTTTATTTCAATATAAAAATCATTATTCTATGACGAGACATTTAATGTAAGGAGATTCTATGCTGAAGCCGCTCTTATGCACGTCATCACACACACACACACACACACACACACACACACACACACACACACACACACATTTAGTCGCAATCGCTTCATTAAACCATACATACGTTCAGTTGAATCATATTTTGTCGTACAGTTTCATTTTATGTAAGTGTTGTAGAACAGTAACAATGTGTGGGCTTTTTTCAGAAAATAGTTCGGACATGTCATGTGGAATGGTTAAATAGTCTCGTGTTCTGCATTCTGTAAGTAAGTGTTTAACTGTTAGTTGTCTGTTGCTTGTCTGACATATTGGACTGTCTTGTCTAGTCATGAGATGGGAATGTGTTAAATGAGTGTGTCCAATTCTAAGTCTTGTAATTACTACTTCATCACGTCTTGATAGCTGCGGACTAGCTTGCCATTGTACAGCACAAGAGATAACAGGAGGTTATCTCTTGTGCTGTACCATGAGGCTTCCCATCCGACATGGATATTATCCGTAATTAGTAAGTGTAAGTCTTCAGTCGTAAGTAAGTTCAAGTCAACTGATTCTTCTCTGCTTGCTTGTTTTGCTTGTTCGTCTGCTGTTGTGGATTGTCCAATATTTTCATGTCCTGGTACCCACAACATTGTTACCAGTATGTTGTGTGTCTGTAGTCTGATGATGTGCTCTAAAATTTGTATGATGATAGGATTAGTATTATATATGTGTAAGGAGAGTAAACAACTTAACTTCAGATTGAAATGTTCGAATTCTGTGGATGTTGGAATGCTTAGCTGCCCCCCAGAGTTCTATTCGGAAAGTTCACATAGGTTTTATTAGTTCATTGTAGAAAGTTAAGTGACAACATTAGCTTGAGCAATAGTTAAACAATGATCAGAGAATTTCTGATTAATTTCAATGGTACGAATAAAGCAATGTATGAAGGTTTGTTTGCTATATTCGCGACGAACACATGTTAAAGGTAAGGGAATTCTGAACCACCAAGCTCGGTGAAGTACATTAGAGATACTTAGGCTTTCCGGTAAACCGCAAGACAAGACGAGATTCCCCTCAAGTTGGTTGAACAAAGTCAATTTAAATGAAAAGACGCCGAGCTAGAATAATTACAAGTTAACTGAATTTGGCTAAGTGAGGGGGGAGGGAAGGACTTAGTGGGACTTGGCCCTGTAATCTCCTGGTACTTGATTCTCATGACTTGATGGTCGATAGGGCTTCTTGGTGCAAGTGTTTATCAGTCGTATCATTATTTAGTTTTATGGGCCACATTCGTGTTACGATATGCTGTTCGACACGTTGTTCTGCAAGTCAAAGAAACCGTTAAAACAATTTACAGTATGAAGATTCTGCTATATACGTTCAAACTCAGTTGTACTACAAGTTGGACAGAACTTGTTATATGGTTGTATACGTGATGGCACCAGTCGTAAAGAAACTGTTGCAGCTGTTGTTGCATTATTAATTTTAGGACGATTTTGATATAGGTAATAAGTCAAAAGTCCGTCACGCAGGAGCTGCATAACTAAGCACTTTCCTCAGAATTTGGGTAGTGTAGACTGCTTTCCAGAACAATTTGCTTAAAATATCCTACATAAATAAAATAAAAACATGAATAGTTCTCTTTTAAATTTGTATTGAGTAACTGATCAATTATTAATTTGCTTCCAGAGTTATGTTTACACATGGTATCTATTACACTACGTAATAAATACAAAAAACCTCATATTATCGTATTTTGATCTAACGCAGGAACAGGATACAGTCCCTCTAGTGGTAGAAGCGCTCCTTGCGGCGGCTTTGTGAACCTACGTCTGGCGGGCTTTTCTATTGAACTATATTACAAATTAAAACCCCGCTTTCCGATTGACCGATTCAGCTCATTTTTACAACACTTCTTTCTCATGAGTTACCCAAGACGTAAACCGCGTTTCGTTACAATTCAGCAGAAATTACGACCGGTATGAGTATATTAGGAATTTGGGTCCGGAGTAAACCCCCCCTTCTAATGAACCGATTTAGTTTATTTTTACAACACATATTTACCTGTAGATTACCACTACGAATACCGAGTTTCGTCGAAATATACCAAAAATCACGGCTGCTAGTGGCGAATTGGTATTGTGGGTCCGGAGTAAACCCCCCCCCCCCCCCCTTCTAATAAACCGATTTAGTTCATTTTTATATCTCACTTTTCTCTCTATATTACCACTACGAATACCATGTTTCGTTGAAATATAACAAATATTACGGCTGACATAGTCAAATTAATGTTTTGGGTTCGGGGTAAACCCCCCCCCCCCCTTCCGGTGGACCGACTTTAGTGGTTAACGAACTCGTTCAATCGTTTGCTAATTGAATGCTATATACCAAGTTTCGTGACGAAAAAACAAAAACTCTGGCCGCTATCGTGTTAACAGACATATATATATATATATATATATATATATATATATATGCATATATATATATATATATATATAGATATATATAAATTTTAACGGGGGTCATTTTCGGTGTCTACTAGGTAGGATCGATAAAGATTTGAAGACATTTTTCAAAAATTCCGTTATGAGTGCAACCTCAATAGCTACTTTCCTTCGGAGGAAAGTGCTAAAAGAACAAAGAACGAGTGGTGTAAAAGATAAATAAGGACGTATTCTTACATTTTCAATTAGTAGGAATATTACGTGAGAATGAACCAGATGATTTTAAGAACCATCCACGAATCATTTAATTCATTGCTAGAATTAATTAGGCCTCGGAGGCCCGATAGCCGTGAGTGTTAAGGCGTGAGCACTTAACACTCCATGCCAAAGGGTAGTTGTTTCGATTCCCACTAGGGGTGGTGGCTTCTCTTTGGAAAAATGATAAGGCATCAGCCCTTTCTGGTGACTAGAAAAGGGAGTTAGACATTGTATTAAACTTTCCTGTGGATCACTTTATGTGGTTTCATGACACTTGGACACACCGGACCTCCACGAAAAGGGAGGTAACCTATAGATAACCCGTCCTAAAATTCGTAGCTAATAATAAATGGACGTTAATAATTAATAATTAATAATTAATAATTAGGCCAATATTACAAAACTTTTGGCCTGGTTGGACCGATCGTACTGCGGAATTTAAGGACGTTCCAAACTACCGTCGAAAACGACCGATCTGTACTGTATGCACTACGACAGACCCACACACGTCACAAACGAAATCGTACTACCTGCATTACTTCAAATCATAACGTGAGTCGGCTGTTTTAGAATCAAACACAGCACATTACATTTGGAAAAACGTTTTAAATCAAAAAGCTTGACTCTCCGTTTCATCGATATATATATATATACTCATAGGTGTATGCCATGGACAAACCATAAATAAAAATAAACCAGGAATTTTCATTGGAAGTATTGAAGATGAAGAAGGAGAGCGTAGTTAGGCTAAAGCTATCCAAACCTTTGATTGATTGGAGAGAGTATCAATGCCTGGATATTTCTGGATAATCGGGATATCATCCCCTAGATATCGGCATAGATATCGAGGCAGCTCTCCTAGACGAGAAGTCCGGATATTGGATGGATTTGCGTGGAGAGGAAGTGTTTACCGATTTCCCCTCTTGGTGGATTGGAGAACCTGTGACCTTCTGACCCTTCACCCTTTGCTCCACCAATCTCCGATAGTGCCTTCCTATACTCCAAAGGGCAAGCATAACCAAAACTTTACCAATATCTCCATACAGATCGGCGAGATCCCCGTATGGGTTTGAGGCGTGTCAATAATTCCCATCTCATCCAATATGCATTTAGGTCACCGACAATAATAACAGCTACGAGATTAACAAAACTAATTATAACTAAATAAAGGCTAAACAATAAATTAAAATTAAATAATAATAAGGCCCGGTGGCCGTGAGTGCTCAGGCGTATGCACCCTTTGCCTAAGGTCGTGGGGTCGATTCTCACTAGAGGTGGTGGCTTTTCTTTCGAAAAAAAGAAAAGGCTTCAATCGTATCCTGCCTAGAAAAGGGTGGTAACCTATAGATTACCCGTCCTAAAATTCTTTGTTAGTAATAAATGGACGTTAAAATTTAAATAAATAAATAACAATAATAAGTTATACATATAAAATAACAACAAGGAAAAATATTAACAGGAAATATAATTTTTTTATAATTAATTTTTTCTGTTTTGTATTTTTCATTTTTAACGGCGCATCAACTATTTGGCTATTAGCGCCAAACTATCTACAGGTTACCACCCTTTTCTAATGCCAACAGCACGGGGTCGGTCACCCCATACTGACCACGCCCGACATTGCTTAACTTCGGTGATTTACGGGAACCGGTGCATTCAACGTGGCTATGGCCGTTGGCTTTTCTGGTTATAACATTTATATATATCTTTTAATATGATAGCATCTGAAGATTCTGTGCTCAAGGCTTCTCAACTTGATCCTTGAATAACGCCAAAAGGACGCTTGGATGACGTTGAAAGGGCCTACACAAGCAACCTTCAGTTCCGAACAGTGGCTGGAGTCGCAGAGAGAGCCACAGACATTGTCGCACTTGAAGGAAGAGAAAGCCATTGCTAACACTCCACTTGGTCACTGCATCAGATCTCTGGGCCACTGACTTTTGAGTCGGCTTGGTGAAGATATTAAATACCGACTTGTAATTTTTTATTTTTACCAGTTTCTTTTTTATGGCTTTAATTGCTTCCTTAACTAATATCCAAGGCTGCTCATGCAGCAGAACTTTTTTTAAATGTCCCAAAAGTCGATTTACAGCTGGTCGAACTAATGTCCGATCCATTTCAAAATTAAAAACCTTTTTTTTTCAGCATTAATAGAAGAAATTATGGAAAAAATTGAATTAAAAAAAAAGCGAACTCTTCAGTACATTAAACTTTAATGTCGATTTTTATCAAACTCTGTTTTCCAATCGGGCGGTACGCTTGCACCTTTAATTTTCACAGGATCAACATCAAATTGTAATTTCAGTTTCCTAATGATATTTTCTAGTAAAGTACGTAGGATATTTTCGAATCATTACATTGTAACGATTTTATGACCGATTTTTTAATAGAAAATTTGTTCACGTTATTCGAAAAAAATAATATTTCTTTAAAAAATAGGGATTTCGTTCGTCCGATACAGCACCGCCATTTTTTTTTTTTTTTTTTATGGTTTAACATACTATATAAAACTCATGGCATAAAGATTTGAAAAAAAAAATTGATTTTTTATTCATAAAGTAGAGAAAGTATCTTTGATTATGATCAGAAAAGGTTGTATTAGTCCTTAAGTTAATTAATAAAATAACATAAAGGAACGTAGTAAATAGTTTGAGATAAACAAAAAGATAAAATGAAATATAACCGGAGTAATTAAATAGATAAACTTTTAATAACTGAACTGATATAAGAACAAAGAATATTTACATCGACTTGTGGTGAAGTTCGAATGAATGTGATATTAAAAATAGAATCTATGTAGGAGCTTGAGTGAATATATATATATATATATATATATATATATATATATATATATATATATATGTATATGTAACAGATCAATTCACGAATGTACGTGTATATATATATATGTATATGTATATATATATATATATATATATATGTATATATATATATATATATATATATGTATATATAACTGGCATGGAAAGATATAAACTAATTAGAAAGAGAGTTTTGTGAAAATCACCGTATATTACAAAAATTGCTACTGTGGTTTGATATAGAGTGAATAACAGAGGGCTTAGAGAGTGTACTTGGTGAACTCCATATCGATATCCGAGTACTCATGAATAATCCAGTGTGAACGTTGGAACTCTCAACTCCTGACCTCTCATGCGTCAAAGTGTCACATTAGTGTCTGACATTCCGCATTTATGTGTCCATTTGTGAATGTGTCACTATCGCCGAATCCATAACCACCGAATATGCATGAGGAAAATACTCTCTTCATATACATATGGTATAGAACTCTAGCTATTTCATTTGCATTTCAATGAAAACATATTTTACCAAAATTCATCTGGTTGAAGTTTGCGGCAAAAAACTAAGAAAAAAAAAAAAAAAAAAAAAAAAAAAAAAAAAAAAAAAAAAAAAAAAAAAGAAAGTATGTCACACAGGAGCAGCCTGAATTGAGCACATTCTTCAGTAAGACAATAACAATAAAACACCTAATAATATTTAATGGGTTTACCCGTGGTCAAGTGGCTAACACCTAAGGTTATAATGGGGGAGATGGGGGTTCGAGTCTCGCCCAGGGATTTTTCTCATTTCAGGGCTCGATGAGAACATTCTCAGCTTGACCATGGAAATCGATGTGCAATGTATATGTATATATTTATATATATATATATATTTTTTTTTTATTTATTTATCTATGGAGCTCCGCAACAGCAAGGTGATCTGCTCACATAATATATATATATATATATATATATATATATATATATATATATATATATATATATATATAAAGAACACTTTATTAAAATTAAAGCGAGGCAGCCCAAATTAATGGGATTGCTATGCAACACAGCTGGTGTATATTATTTCAGCAAAAATATTGAAGATACCTAAATAAAATCTTGGGTTATCCAGCTTTGAGTCTCATGATCGAATTTCCCAAATCATAAAGACTTCTTGGGTTCTAGATACGAATAAAATTTATGGCCGTAGGAGCATATTCACATTCTTCCTTAGGCTTTACCTACATTGGACCCGTATTTCTCCATCCGATCCGATCCAATCTGGTCCGGTCCAATATGATTTCGTCTAACCAACAATGGCTGACGTAAGTGCCTACTTTAGTCCCGACCCGAAGCGATCATATCTATTCACAGCTCGTGAGAAATGAACTACTAGTGAAGTGAAAATGAGTAATTAATTTAAGAAATACCTCCTAATAAGATTAGATTAGGTTGAATTTTGGAGGTATTCATACATACACGTGGAGAGAATGGAACCCTGTAGGCTACCTAAATTGATGCTGAATGGTGCACCTGGGGGCAAAAGAAAGAGAGGCCGACCAAGACGGAGGTGGCTTGATGACCTGGAGGAGGACTTGCGGACGCTAGGGATCCGAAATTGGAGCAACCTAGCAGCAAACCGCGTGGAGTGGAGCAGGATGGTGGCAGAGGCCCAGGTCCTACAAGGACTGTAGCGCCCAACAGTGAGTGAGTGAGTAATATTTTAAAATTAATTATAAGAAAAATAGCTGGAAAGTTATAAGCAATAAAGTAATAAACAAGGTAAAGAAAAAAAAAATGTGAAATGACAAAGTTGTTCTAAATTTTATTAGCTTTCATTTAAAAAAAAATAATGCAGAGGCTGTACACCTTTTTAAAACACAATATGTGGTTTGGCGCCATTTTGCTTCGTCGGTCCAAAATCCGTCTACCTTGAACGGCCGAGAATCGGATCGGGTCGGGACTAATGTAAGCAACTCCATTGAGATGCATTTGTTTTTTTTTTCTTTTGTCAGTCGTTAGCTATCGGATCGGCACCAAGGTAGGTGCCCCCTTAGAGGAGGGAACAGCTTAATTTCCCCATTTCGTATATATTTACCCCGACCATATTTGTAAGAACAATGTTCAATCACAAATATGTATTATTAATATATGATACCCGGAAGTTTTCCATTGGTTTTCCTTGGTCGTGTCCTCCTGTTTTGTCCCCTATGTAGTTAGCCTATGATGCCGAGCCTAACTTGATTGGCTAGTGGAAGTTCTGGAGGTTCTTGCTTGCAGGTTATATCTGTTACCTCTTTGGAGGCAATAGATTTTTAAGGGTGAGGTAATTGCAGAATAAAAATATGAAAAGAATCTGTTAAATTAATGATAGTATAATTAATAAAAAACATGCTTCTAGCAATAATACTGATGATAATAATTTAAATTAAAATATAAACTGAAATCTTTCTCATGCACAAACTCAATAATATAATTAATGAGTTTTTTTGGCTCCTTCTTTTATTAATAAGATAAAAAATGAATATAAATTAAAAACTCGCTACTCTGCATGCTTTGCTGCAACATTTTTATGAAATACTAGCTGTTACCCGGCGTGCCATGCTACACCTACTTTCTGCATATAGAAAAGCCTAAATAAATTAGAAACCAAATAAGTATTATTAAAACCTAATAACACGAATCTGTAACTGTTATGAACCCGTGGCCTCCCAACTGTGAGTCCTAGACGACTTTGACCTAACCTATAACACCCCCCGTATCAAGACATACATGTATACCAAGTTTCGTAAAAATTGGTCTAACGGTGTGGATTTGTGTAAGGGACAAACATACAGACAGACAGCTGGTAGATTTTTTTGACCTAGCCTACGGCACTCCCCAGATTAAGATCTACATGTGTACCGAGTTTAGTCGAAATCGGACGAACGGTGTGGATTTGTATAAGGGACAAACATACAGAAAGACAGCTGGTAGACGTTTTTGTCTTAGCCTACGACACTCCCCAGATTAAGATCTACATGTGTACCGAGTTTACTCAAAATCGGACGAATGGTGTGGATTTGTATAAGGGACAAACATACAGACAGACAGCTCGTAGATTTTTTTGACCTAGCCTAGGAGATTTCTCGTATCAAGACCTACCATTATTCCAAGTTTGGTCAAAATCGGTCAAACGGTGTAGATTTGTATAAGGAACAAACAAGCAGATAAACAGAAAAACAGACAGACACGTGATTTTTATATATATAGATGAGCATGTTTCATGCATCCCTAATTGCTTAACTATACATATGCTTACAACTAATGTATGCACATTCCTTAGGCTACTACTTGCGCAAGAAAATATTATATATCTAGTATGGCCTGGCATCAGTGGATCCCATTTAACAACTTTTAACACTATTCCACAATAGCACATAGTGTATTTTCATCCATTAGCCGGCATTACCTCCCATGCTTATCATTACCCGAAATTTTATATTTTCGCGGGTTCACACTCTAGAGATATGCATAGAGGCACGTAAGAGGTAGCCGAAGGCGTTGGCGGATCTCACCTCGCTCCTACATATCCTTCTCCTACCACCCCCCCCCCAAAGTAAATAAACAAATGAGTGTTATTATTACATAATTCCCTAAAGTTTTCCATTATTTTTCCTTGGTCTCGTATCCTCCTGTTTTTCCCCCTTTATAGTCAGCCTATGACGCCGAGCCTAACTAGATTGGCTAGTTCTGGAGGGTTCTTGCAGGTTATATCCTCCCCCCCCCCTAGGAGTAAATAAACAAAGTGATTTAGTTGAGTATCCCCCCTTCCCCCTTCTTCCTTCACCCCTCTTCCTCGATTCCCATTTCCTCCAGAGATCTATTCTCGAGAACAAGGAGAGATGCAGAGTCCGACCTGGCGCCCATCTAAATCTGCTGCTCCCTCCAAGATGGCTGTATTTACTCCTTAGGGTGTAGATGCATCTAACAAGGTCATAGATCCTCTGTGCAATATCCCCAGACCTAATCTCATATCTAGAAGAATGTTTGTCTCTATTCCACTTCATATTCCCGTTTCTTAACATTTCCCAATCGAAATATATCATACTACATATGATTTTTCTACCCTTTTACATGTTATGAATATGGTGCATGGCCTATTCCTAGACGACTTAGGACGACTTCTCGTGTTTAAACACATTGTCTTCTCATACGCTCTTGGCGAAATATATGTACCCCAACATGTATTATGGGCGTATACAAATGTGTCATAAACCCTTAAAAGTAAATTAAATAAGATCACTTTGTTCATAAAAAATATTTTATTTTGGGTATAATAGCGTTTTAGTTGGTTAAAACTATTCTAAGTTCTAAATTGTTAGTATTCCATACCCCGGAAATGGGCTCAGCCCCATGACACGTATGTACAATATTTATTGTGCATACATATAATTTTGTCTCTGATGAGTATGTGTCAGTTCAGCTGACAAGGAAATCCTCACAGCTGCTCAAAAAACGTTGGATTGAATAGAACAAAGAAGATTTTCTTATATTGCCTGAATATGACCTAATACATTAGTTCTTAGGAAGGATTAATGAAAATTATCTAATTTTATCATAACGAATATATATATATATATATATATATATATATATATATATATATATATATATATATATGTGTGTGTGTTTGATGTTATTTTTCGTCGCTGGGATAGTATTTTTAGATGGAACGGCATTTTTCTCCAGCGGTGGTACTCCTCCTCACTTCTTCCCGGAATATTTCGATGGAGTCATCTCCATCTTCTTCAGCCAGGTACTTGTTTCTTCAGAAGGAGCTTCAACACCATTCGTCCGCCGATACTGTGGCTAGAGGGGAGAAAAGGAGCCCAGATCGAGAAAAATGTCATTCCCTTGGCTACCACCGAGGAAGAAACAAGTACCTGGCTGAAGAAGATGGAGATGAATCCATCGAAATATTCCGGGAAGAAGTGAGGAGGAGTACCACCGCTGGAGAAAAATGCCGTTCCATCTAAATATATATATATATATATATATATATATATATATATATATATATATATATATATATATATATATATATATATATATATATATATATATATATATATATATATATATATATATATCAGTTTATTCCATAATCAATGTCGGTTTTTAATATTCTGTCTTCATATGTTCCGTCCTTTTTACTTTAATTTGTTTACAGTTTTTGTTTATAAAAGCATTTCTATGTATCATGTTTTAGTTGATGAAACTCATTTATTCCATGCTACAATTTCATTTGAAATGCATCTTCCAAGACACCACTTACGCCATGTTATGTATTTAAGTTTTAACGTCCATTATAATTAAGATGGAGATAGTTAGCCGTTGCAGAGATACGAAGACAAGGTATAGTTGGGATTCGGCTAGGAGAAAAACGTCAGACTTTCAGGAAGAAATCTGTATTTGGACGTTTCGGTTGCACATTGGCAGCCTTCTTCAGCTAAAAAATACAACATATAAGTAAAAAAATAAAATAAATAAATATACAACTTATTAGTAAAAAACAGGCAGAAATGAGCGTAGTATATATATCAAGACAATAAATTTTAAGCAATCTTTTATTTTAATTTTAAACATTAAAAATAAGATTGCTTAAAATTTATTGTCTTGATGTATATATTACGCTCATTTCTGCCTGTTTTTTACTAACAAGTTGTATATTTTTTTTTTTTCTTACTTATAAGTTGTATTTTTTAGCTGAAGAAGGCTGCCAATGTGCAACCGAAACGTCCAAATACAGATTTCTTCCTGAAAGTCTGATGTGTTTCTCCTAGCCGAATCCCAACTATACCTTGTCTTCGTGTCCATTATAATTATTTCTGAATTTTATGAGGGGTTATCTATAGGTCACCGCCCTTTTTTAGCTAGGTTGGGGCTGATGCCTTTTCTCTTTTTGCAAAGAAACGGGAATCGAACCCACGACCACTGGAGTATTAAGTGCCCACGCGTTAACACTGACGCCCAACGTGTCTCCGCCATTTTATGCTTTGTAAATTCAATTAAAGAGGCTGAGGGCTGCTTGAACTTATCGAAGGCTTAGTAATATATTAGTGAGCGACAGGTGCAGCGATGGTTTGAAGGATTTCGCGCGGGAAACCGCTTGCAGCTTGAAGACGAGCCTCGTACAGGTCCGACCAATATAGCTTAACGACCAACTCCTGCAGGCAACTGTAGAAATATCCTGTTGTAACAGTCGAAGAACTTGCAGGAAAACTTGGATCGACACATTCTACAGTCTTTTGACACAAACCTCCACTTCATTTGCATGGATTTAATGCTTACTAAATGTAGACGTTTTCGTGAAAGTAATGAATCTGTAGTCCGTAAGGGGGCTCAGGAAAAAAATCGCGAAAAAACGCCAATTCATTAATAAAAACAAAAGTGCGTTATTGACATTCAGAAATTATCTTTTAAAGATGGTTTTAGTGGATTAAATTACTGTTTTTTAAAGGAAATATTGTATATTTTATGATGGCATAATTAGAATTTAATTATCTTCAATAGTTTTTTGAGAAATCCTTTCTTATTCATTAAAAAACACGACTACGTTAAAAAAAAAACAACAGAAAATTGGATGTAGCTCCGTTTCCTTTCGGAATCAGACCATACTTCAAATGGACTTTTTTGTTGGAAATTATGTCTACAATCACCTCCTAGAGTTTTGCTACTTAGACCTAAATCACCCTGCGTATATATATATATATATATATATATATATATATATATATATATATACGCAGGGTGATTTATATATATATATATATATATATATATATATATATTGGTGAAGTCCCAGATCATATGATTATGACCCGACTTTATAGGCGAACATGGAGTGGAATAAAGGTTTTTTTTATTTGGTGACATTCCTAATTATTTTTGCCCTAAACTTGTTCAGTTCTTGAGTCGAATGTTTTAAACGCTCTGTTAGGGCTTTAGCGTGTTTTGTAGTTGCTTTTATTCTTTTAAAATACAGAAAAAAAAAAACCGTTTCATTTCTGTTTGTATTTTAGATTGTGAATTTTCTTTATTGTATTAGCTGGAAAAAGGGTTTTAAGACCTTCGTGAATTCTAACAAACATGAGCGATATGGTTTAGGGTTGCATGTTTGCATTCCTAATAAGGTTTCATGCAGATACACGGGTAATAAAAGAAATTACTCCCTATCGATTCTTTTAGAGCATAAGAAGGAGAAGTATTTTTCTTGCACGAGCAGAAAATGGGGACGGAGAAAAAAAGCTTATTTTTTACTCCGAATATCCTTAACTACAGTTCTAAGTAAGACATGAGCATATCGCACTAGTATTTCTAAAGTGACAAAACTCAAAAATCGGTGGTTTTCAGTTATGACTGCGAAAGACATGGTAAATATCAATCATCAAAACTGTATGTACCTAGATTTAAATACTTTGTCTCAAATACTTGATCTTACTTTATTCCGAATACATTTCTAATGAATAGTTATGTATTTATTTACTTATTCGCTGAGGAATAATAACAATATCAAAGGAAGAAATTCCAAAGAAACTAATTCGGATCTGGAATATGGAGGTAGATGTCACACCTAACCTATCTGACCGCCACTTTACAACTATCCCGGACATATCGCACTAGTGTTTCTAAAGGGACAGAACTCAAAAATCGGTATTTTTCAGTTATAACTATGAAAGACATGATAAATATCTCTGTATCAACCAACACAAATTGTATGTACACCAGAGGGAACTTGTGTCACTCTTCCTGTATTAATGCTATTCCCTCTACATAGGCAAGAATAGCACATTTTCTGTTGAGTTTTATTTTGAGTTGTGTCACTTAAGAAATACTAGTGCGATGTAGATGCTTACTTCTGTTCATGACAAGAACTATCTCTCCGGAGGAAGCCATCAGGTCAACATTGACGTCGGTGAATATTAGGTGTGAAGGGCCAATAAGTAGGAGGGTCTGGAGGATCCCTAGTGCAAATATTTGCTCAGTGCAAGAATCGAACCCCCGCCCAGTGGAAGATCCCCTGGGAATTGCCTTCCCCTTCCAGAAGGTAGATCCCAGAATCCCAGAATACCGGGGCTTACTAACTCTACCCGATCCTCTGGGCAATACTCCACGTGCCGCATTCATCAACACTTCAAAATCATAGAGTAGAGTTTCGGATGGAGCATAGATATTGCTCCATCTTCAGTGCTTAGAAATCCTGCGATTTTTCTGGAAAAGCTCATTTAGTGTTCAATCGTCACAGTTCTATTTGCAATAACTGCATGATCAAGTAAGTGCATACGAACAATGGATTCTAGCTATTGAAATAACTGTTCGGAAATAACTGATAAGTACTTTTGACTGCGTTTTAAGACATCCATGCCTTTTAAATGGTAATATTGCAAGAGAGATTGACGATTTAAACAATATAGTTTGAAAACGCAAAGGAACTTTGTTATCTATTGACACAAGAAAGTTGCTACAATACTAACTTGTAACATGTTTTGGTACTTACGTCTACTAGTTTCACTGGTCTCGAGAAGTGCGCATCGTTCAGGGATCTGGATCACGAAATGAGAACTCAATTGAAGTTGTGGCAATATGGCAACCGAAAGACCATTTATTAATATTATCAACGAGTTGGATTGACTAGAGTTTCGATATAACCTTGAGCGAGCGGAAACGCAAAGCAATTATGGCATTAATATAATTGCCACTGGTTTCCTAGGTTATAAAACATTAGCACTTATGTTAATGGCATAATTGCAATGCGTTTCCGCTCGCTGTAGGTTACACCGAAACTCTAATTTTTTTTTTTTTTTTTTTTTTTTTCCTTGGTGTTTAAAGGCCATTCAACCACTATTGGGTCATTTATGCCTCTTGGCCGGTCCGTTGGTAGCATCGAAAGCAGAGACAGAGCCCGAGGCCAGCGGGAGGCGGACCCAGCCAAGGTCGAGTAGAGTCCCCCGTGCCAGTTCTACCTTAGTGGCCCGCATCTGGTGACTGGCTGCCAGGTCTATGATAGAAGGTGTGCTTGCTGGTGCCAGGGCAACCAAACCTTCGCAGACCGCATGGGGGGGGGGGGCTCGTCCTCAACCCTAACCAAGCCCATCGCTCCCGCCGACACACGCGCCCCACCTCCGTTCCGAACGCCACCAACGGTAAAAAAAGTATTTGTAACAAAATTTTAGTTAGTAAACGTCTTAATAATTTAAATTATATCAATTAATAATGGTTATACATTTTTTAAAAGGGACTAATATGTTTTACGTTTGCTGTTAAATAAGTTTAGGTGAAATTTTTGTCGAAATATATTCTAGAGGCCTTATTGCTTATAATAGGTGATAATTGGAAAAGATTTTAATTTACGATGAAGAATCAGCGCTAAATTTTGTTTTTTAAATTGGTTAAATTGGTTTTTTAAACTCTAATTAATCCAACTCGTTGATAATATAGATGACTCGTTTTTCGGTGGAAAATGGGCCGATATGATATTTGCTTCAAAAGAGTCTGTTTTCTCATTGCTATTACCATATCGAGTTTTAATTTCATGATCCAGATCTCTGAACGAGACCCACTTCTCGAGACCGGTGCAACTAGTACTTAAGTATCATGATCCAGATCTCTGAACGAGACCCACTTCTCGAGACCGGTCCAACTAGTACTTAAGTATCATGATCCAGATCTCTGAACGAGACCCATTTCTCGAGACCGGTGCAACTAGTACTTAAGTATCATGATCCAGATCTCTGAACGAGACCCACTTCTCGAGACCGGTGCAACTAGTACTTAAGTATCATGATCCAGATCTCTGAACGAGACCCACTTCTCGAGACCGGTGCAACTAGTACTTAAGTATCCTTTTTTTACCATTTTATTTTTTAAAGGCTTCAATCATTCCATAACTAATCGAAAATGCTATCCAAGAGTGTTTATGTGGCGCAAAAGTTTTAAAAAAAATCGTTTAAGAAAAAACGAATACAGCTTCCGTGGTTTTGAGGGTCGCTGAATTCGAATCTGGGGTCTGTTTCTCTCATCGGCACAATACCAAAGTCATTTCAAGGACAAATATGTCTATTTTTTTTTTAAATAATTTTGACTGTAGATTCATCATTGAAAATTAAACATATGGACCGAGAGCCAGCAACGCACTTTTCATGAAGTGTTTTATGCACCCTGAAATTTTGCTATAATATACCTCTGGGGTAGACAAGAAGGTATATATGTGTTTCCTGGACATACCTTGGAACACCAGGTACTGCGCATAGGGGAATGGTGCAAAACAATATTGCCTAAAAGTAGAGTTTTATACAGAAGCCAACTATTATTAATGAAATAAATGGCAAATTAAGGCAATTTTAAAATTTATAATAAATAAGGCAGGCACTTTTAAGGGGGTTAAAATGATAATAATAAAAAAAAAAAAATTAATAAAGTGCTTTATTCACGCTGCGATTTAAACAACGTCTTCAATAAACATATTTGAAAATAATTGCAAAAGAGCAGACACTTTTGTGGGGTTTAATTATCAGGAAACATGAAAATAAATGTTGCTTATGATAGACTGGAATACACTGCGCGTAACCGTAAGAGTGTATGACACGACTGCGCATTGTTGGTTGTATTCTGTGCTCTCATTGGTTCTTGCTCACATGATCTTGTACAGCTGTTCCGGTTTTAATGGCAGCGAAAATAAAACTCTCATTTTATATTAGAATAAAAACAATTAATTTTTTTTACGTGTTATACCCCTTAAAAGTGTCCGCCATATTTATTATTCATTGTAAAATTGTCTTAATTTTAAATTAAAGATAGTTGCCTTTTAAATAAAACTCTACTTTCGGGCAATATTGTTTTGCACCTTTCCCCTATGCGCAGTACCTGGTGCACCAAGGTATGTCCAGGAAACACATATTTACCTTCTTATCTACCTAAGAGGTATATTATAGCAAAATTTCAAGATGCATAAAACACTTCATGAAAAGTGCGTTGCTGGCTCTTTGACTAATATTTGTCCTTGAAATGACCTTGATGATTTGGCGCCGTTTGCTGAAACAGACATGGGATTCGAATTCAGCGAACCTCAAAACCATGGAAGCTCAAGTTATTTTACCTTAAACGACTTCATACGATATTTGACCTTCAAATTCTCTTAAACCTGACGTGAAATACATAAGAATTTATGTATGGCGTCTCTGGAAAATAAAAACTTTCCTTTTTTGTGTGCCTGTGTAATTATCCGCAAGTGCGATACGGTGTTAATTAACCCCGTGCAGTAACAAATCCCAAGGGCGTCATGGGGTGCTCTTTCCTTAGTTTTTATTCAGCCGGCCAAAAATTGATTAGGCAAAATTATTTGTTTCCTCGCTCCTTAGATTTAGGTCAGTATACCATGACAGCAGGACATGAATAGTTTCGTTCAAAGATTTTTTAACTTTTCAAGTTAATGAAGGGTTTCTAACCTTTGAAAGGTCCAAAGCTGAAACAGACTCAGCACTAGTGCCAATCGGCCCCGTACCACACGGAACGTCTTAATAACACTATCCTCCCAGAAGTTGCACCAAAAGGACGCAAGAAGGGTGAAAACGGACCGATCCTACCAAGAGTCTGGTAGATGTAATTGGAGCCAACCCCTACCAGATCTTCATATATATTGGTAGTTCTCGAATGGGATTCGGAGACCCTTCTCCTTCCCCGAGGGATGCTCCTGGGGTTTATCTCATCCTCCGTCGGGTAACCAATAGCATTCACTCGACCATTCCATAGAAAATACCCAAGAAATTATGAATAAATCAACAAGTCATAGCAATAATAATAATAATAATAATAAAATCCAGCTACTTACCAGGGCTTACGGTTTTCTAGCCCGGTTTTGGTGATCAGGTAATAAACTCGCATGACTGCACTATGCATATATCCAGTCTAATGCATGCCTTGTTATGTATTTCTTGGTCACTTACTAACAGGAACAGGAAAAGGATCACTCTCCTCCAAGCTGAAGTCAGTGCTTGATTGTATACTTATTAAATATCCTTAAATAACTATAAACGGATACTCAGTTCATCCAAAAACTATCTTATCTCATAAACATTATGTTAATAAATTAACTTATCATATTTTAATGTACTCGAATACTTTTATTTAATAGAAGCATGAAATAGTTTCATGTCCTGAAGTGTCCACTCTTCAGCACCATTCTCTAACACCAACACTGAGTAAAATCTCAAGAATTTCTGTTTCTCCATTGACAACAAACACCATATTTTCGTATTTTCTCCATATCTTTGTTGATCGACTATTTCTTCTGGGCTAGATACTAATTCTATCTTCTGATAATTGGAATTCTACATGTCGTATTGAGAATTTCACATTCCCGGGAATATTCCAAAATGAAGATTTACCACAGCTGAAAATCACTCAATTCTCTGGACTCCAAAGTATACGCCATCTCCGAGTATACGCCATCTCCGAGAATATCTAAACACTAAACTAACGACATTAATAAACACTGCAAGGAGCTCACACACGACTGTCAGAAAGGACCCCGCCCTTTCCTAATGGAAAATGGCTTTCGGTCAAATTGAACGAAATTATGCTCGTTGGATAGAGAAAGTCTTTCTAAACAAAAGTCTCCATGGGCACAAAACCCGAAAGTTGAAACTTTTGGTACTTTTGGGTATCCGAAGTTTTCCATTTTCAATGTTTGCAAAATCTCGAGATCTCTGGTTGGAAGGTTCCCAAGCCATTTGGCCGGTAAAAAAAAATACTTATCAATTATTTTTCGTAGACCTTTCGAACGACACCACATTTGACACTCCCCCCCCACCCATGAGAGTGGGGGGAGGGAAGCTTTTTTTTGTAATTATTGTATATCCATTATCATTTGAAGATCTTTTCGAAGGCAATTCACTGAAACCCTGCCACACACCGTTACCCCACCCCCACCCCTTGAGATATGCTCGTCATTATCAAAACATCAAATATCCGACTTCTTACTTGCTGAATCATACGTTAGATGCAGCTGATCGATAGCAAACGAAAAGTCAAAACAGTTGACAGTAGTCTAGGAGACAAAAAGCGGCCCTTTTCAGGGCCACTAATGTTAAAGTGTGCTAACAGAACACTTTTTTTTGCGAAAAAGGGCTTTTGTTTTTAAACTTACGAGCTGGAGGAGGGGTGGGGTGGGGTTGGGGTTTGGGGTGGGGGTGGGGTAAGGGTGTGAGGCAAGGTTTCAGTGTATTGCCTTCGAAAAGATCTTCAAATGATAATGGATAGACGATAATTACAAAAAAAAGCTTCCCGTGGGTGGAGGGGGGGGGGGTAGGATTGTCAAATGTGGTATCGTTCGAAAGGTCTTCGAAAAATAATTGATAGGTATTTCGTTTTACTGGCCAAAACGCTTGGGAAACCTTTCAACCAGAGATCTCGAGATTTTGTAAAAATCAAAAATGGAAAACTTCGGATACCCAAAAGTACCAAAAGTTCCAACTTTTTGGTTTTATGCTCATGGAGACTTTTGTTCAGAAATACTTTCTCTATCCAACGAGGATAGTTTCGTTCAATTTGACCGAAAGCCATTTTCCATTAGGAAAGGGCGGGGTCCTTTGTCCATTATTAAATAGGAACTGCACCTCTCCCCTAAAATACAGCTGTGGTACACTACTACACAAATCGATAGTACTACCAATACTAACTTACGCAAGCCCGATGTAGTTCGGTGCCAGTAACAAACACTTGAAACGTCTACAAATGTTTCCATGCTTTCACGAATAGTGTCCAATGCACCTTTGTGCGCAAGGAACAGCCAGATCCTTGGAGAATTTGAGGTTCATTCATTTTTCACTCATATGGAAAAGCTAGTGCGAATATCCAAACTCAGCCTCCAGCAGTGCCGTATTTTAACCCTCCTTTATAAACGTTTAAGGTTGACACACAAACATAAACGTTGGGTCGTATCCGACCCAGACCCATTTTTGTGCCTGAAATGCAATAAGTTATTGGGATTTACGCATTTGTTTTCAAATATTAGGTAAATAAAATAAACTTTTAAAACGTAAAAGACAATTCATAAAGGAAATTTGAGCTCAGGAAAGTAAAATTAATTCTAAAAAAAAAAAAAAAAAAAAAAAAAAAAAATAGAAATTGTAAATTGCTTAGGACACGTTAAAAAATTAGTAATTTGAATTCGGCCTCTCTGACCGTCCCTAGGCCAACCCTGCCTTTAATTAATTTAATAATGGGGACCTTGGGTGCTAATGACTCTAGCAGTCGAAGCAGCCAAGGGGAAAATCAGGCGGCCGGAGCATAGTACTGACCACACTATCTCCCTAGTGTGCCTTATGGTCATGAATCAGATACCTCTATAATATCTGCCCCTCAGGGCCCTCGTGGCCTGTTACGGGAATGATTTTTTTTTTTTTTTTTTTTTAATTAGTAATAACAACTATATATATATATATATATATATATATATATATATATATATATATGAGTGTGTGTGCGTATAAGCAATAACTAATTTAATGTCACAATAAAACTTGAGGAACAGATTATATCACATTTCTGTTTTGGTAAAATAATCACAGGCACTGTGGCACACAGGGAGAGATTATGTTCAAACAGGGTCGAATTGGAAAAATAAACTTGATATATCTTGATATTCTTGATCATCTTGATTTGAGAGTTCCTCGACTCATTCGTCATCATTTGAGAGAATACCATCGTCAGACTCTGAATCTATTTCATCAATTTGGTCATCTAATTCCGCATCAGATTGCTTCTCTTGTTGAATTCGGCTATAACTTCTTCCATGGTTATGAGTAATTTGTTTTCTCCATAAGCCATGATTTTTTAATGAAAACCTGGAACAATAGCATCTATAATCAAGTACATAAACATAAACGTTGGGTCGTTTCCGACCCGGGTTCGGGAAACATTTATATTGAGAGATGATTAAAAAAAATATAGTTCTTACCTGACAGGCGTAAACGTGGTCCGTGGCTTTCGCGGGATTGACTGAGAGGGTACCTGAAGCCCTTTGACGTTCCAGTGCGGGTATAAGGAGATATGCGCAGTTTTCCGCGTTGTGGGTCGGATACGACCCATACGTTTATAGATGAGGGTTAATATCTGGGAGAAATACAATAATCTGTAATAAAAAACAAAATTTACTAGTACATTTTAAATAGTTAAGAAAGACATCGTGCCAAACTATTTTCGAGATGCCACAATATTCTGCTAGTTTGTTGTCATTTTTTCTGACTTTACCGTCATAAACATGGAACACGCCATTTTCTAACAAAGCCTGGCGAATGTATAAGTTGGAGATGAACAGCGAAGTACTTAGCACGTGTCCTTGCGGAACTCCATTTCCTGCTGACTTTTCCAATCTTGCCTGACCCCTGACTGTGACCTTCTGACCTGCCTAGTCAATGACCTCCGATAGTTCCATTATAAATAACCCCGAAATCACCCCCCCCCCCATACAACGCCCCCCCCCTGATGTCACGTTCAAGGGGACAATGTTCCACGATACAATATTTATGTTTCCCTTTCTCGCACATGTTCCCGTTCCGTTGTTAAATATTCCATTAGAATTAACTATTCAACGGTCAATACCTTGACAAAGCTTCTCAAATCGGCTCCAAATATTGTATGCGGCCATTCTACTCTATCAGAAAAGAAGCAAGAACTTCGATAGGTTCAAACACAGGACACACGAGCTCCAGAACTTTGCCAATTCCTTACTAAGCTAATAGAGAAAGATTCTTGAAGTAACATAGAAGAAGTTGCTCCCCAAAATTGTTTTAAACTTATATTTGCGACGTTTCGGACCCTTTTAGGTTCATCTTCAGGCATCTTGAATTTTAAAAGAAAGTAAAACTACAATATATATATATATATATATATATATATATATATATATATATATATATATATATATATATATATAAATTATAGTAAACCTTAACACCACTTATTTTAAGGTACCTAACATACATACAGTATATAGTACAACATACTGTATGTATGTTAGGTACCTTAAAATAAGTGGTGTTAAGGTTTACTATAATTTTATATATATATATATATATATATATATATATATATATATATATTTATATTGGTCTATAAAATGAACATTATAGTAAACTTAAACACGACTTAATCTAAGGGGGCACCTACATTGGTCCCGATCCGATCCGACAGCCACCGACTGTCGGAAGAAAAACTAACACATGCATCTCAATGGAAGTGTCCTACATTGGTCCAGACCCTACCCGATCCGATGGCCACCGATTCTCGGCCGTTCAAACTTTTTTGTTTCTAGACCGATTTCGGGCCGACAAATAAAATTTAGAACAACTTTGTTACTTTCATATTTTTGTTTATTGTTTCCCTTGTTTATTAAATTACGTGGAAAGATGTTTATAACCATCCAATGTCTATAATATTTCAATGTTTATAACCTTCCAATGCTTATAACCTTCTAGCTACCGTTCTCATAAATAATTCTAAAATATGAGTACTAATACTTCTCTTATCGTAGTGTAACAGTTATAAATTAACTGTTACACTAAGATTTATTTTTTCGGGACTGATATACAACCGGAAGATTGATTGGCCTCTCAACTCCTCCTTCATACCTCCAACATTTAACCTAATCCAAGGTTTCTATGCATAATAGGTGCTATTTCTTAAATTAATCACTCATTTTCACATCACTACGAGGTCATTACTGACAAGCTGTTACTAAATCGGATCGGCTCGGGTAGGGACCAATGTAGGCACACATATCGGCCGCTGTCGGTCAAACGAACTCTGATCGGATCGGGAGAAATATGGGTCCAATGTAGGTCCAGCCTACATATATATTGTATTTATTGTATTGTATATATTGTATTTGTATTGATATTAGTGACATAGGAGAAATTGTCGCCTTATTCCTTATTTCATTTTACATTTCTGATGTCTGATGATTAACATGAACAGGTTCGAAACGTCCCAAATATAAGTTAATGTTTAAAACAATTCTGAATAGTAACTCCTGCTAGTTATTTCAAGAACCGTTTATACTTCCCCACCATCACCTTAAACTTAGGGTGGGTTTACACTTGCTAGTTATTGCAGGAAATTTATATCAGAGAAAAATTGCGTCTAGTGTAAACCATGAGCAATTTCTGTTTGAGATATATATTTCTATCACGAGCAATAAGTGTCGACACTTCTATACCGTCAGGTGAATACGCTGATTATAAAGAGAGCAATAAATGTCAGAGAGAAATATCTTGGTTTCTAGCTATATTGCCGAAACTTCTGTACCAAAAGATGTAAACACTGATTATTTACTAGTTGCAAAAGGTCCGACTTTTATCGCTGGAGTTTTAACAGTTCGTCTACTTTTCTCTTTCATTATAGGGGATAGTACAGTTTAAAAATATAGTTCTAATTAATAAAATTTCATAAAATAAAATAGTATTTCATTACGTAAATACCTACTTACCTGATGTTAAATATCGCAATGTTATAACTAGTCGTTCTGTAACACTAATAGCGTCTCCAAATGTTGTATCTTGCTTTGATATAAGAGGACCTATTTTACAAGCAAGCTTTTCCAAATCTGATGGTTTCATTCTTAAAAAATTCTTAAACTGCGCTGGATCCTCGATACAGAGCTCAGACATTAATTGATTGAAGAAACCTAATTTTTCCCGTCTTAAAATCCAATCTCGGACCCATGCAGAACGTTCCCCCCCCCCCCCACCAACATTTGTATAATAACTAAACATGCCGCTATTTTGCGTTTCGATGCGTTCTTCATTGCAAGCAGAATGGACTAGACAGGACATATATGTGTGAGTGTAAACAGGCCGGACATTTATTGCAAAGCGAGAAATATCCTATAGATATCCATGACATACAGTGGATCAAAAAAGTATTGGCACATTTACTTTTTTTTCTGTTTCTTTTTGAAAAATTAAAAATTTTATTTTTGAACATTTTTTTATAATAGAATATTCCTGAATACAAATAATTTGAAAAGAAAAATGAATGAATTATAAAGTATACGAAAATGAGAAAGAATAAATCCTTTTTAGAGAGTCAAAAAAGTATTGGCAGTCTTAAATGATTATCATTAGCTCCAGTCAAAACAAGGTAATCCTTTTTCTTTCAGTAGATATGGGTTGAGGATTACAAAGGTCAATGTAATAACATTTAAACTCAGTCTTTGTTCTGTGTTTGTAATATAATCATGGCTAAAACCAGTGAACATAGCACTTTTCTTCAAAATATGATAACAAAACTACATTCTAAAGGAAAAAGTTACCGACAAATAGCGAATAAGTTAGAAATTAGTTTCAGTACTGTTGGAAATATTGTCAAGAAGTTTAGACAGACTGGTTCTGTGTTGAACAAACCTCGTTCAGGGCGGCCACCGAAGTTCAGTGAAAGGGAAAAACGGGACATACACCGAATTGTTGTGCGTGATCCCACATCAGCTTCCAAGATAGCGGAAGAGGTCGCGTCAACTTCAAACACAACCTTCTGCTTACAAACAGTAAGAAATGTTATCCACAAATTTAATTATTATGGCAGAGTTCAAAGGAAAAAACCTTTAATTAGCGAGACTAACCGTAAAAAGCGACTTGAGTTTGCTAAATCTTTTTTAAATAAAGACTTAGACTTCTGGAAAGAGATAATATTTTCCGATGAAAGTAAATATAATATTTTCGGGTCTGATGGTCGCAAGTACGTTTGGCGGAAACCTAACACCGAGTTTGAAGCTCGACATGTGAGGCCCACTGTGAAACATGGAGGCGGAAGCGTTCTAGTTTGGGGATGCATGTCGTGGAATGGCATAGGAAACTTGACCTTTATTGACGGTATTATGAATGCTGAAAAATATGTCGACATTTTGCGGGCCAACTTAGCCAGTAGTGCTGAAAAGCTGGAGGTAAAGGATACTTTTATTTTCCAACATGATAATGACCCCAAGCACACAGCTAACAAAACGAAAGAGTGGATGCTGTACAATCTTCCGAGACAACTTAAAACGCCACCACAGTCTCCTGATTTAAATCCTATTGTATACCTATGGTATCTTTTGGACCTTAAAATAAGTAAAAAGAAAATTTCTTCAAAAAATGACCTGAAGGTAACTTTATCTGAGGAATGGAATAAAATTGGCCAAGAAGTAACTCAAAACCTTGTTTCTTCAATGCCAAGATTACAGGCTGTTATAGATGCCAATGGGATGATAACAAAGTATTAGGGGCACACAGATTAAATTTATTAAGTATAATGTACGTTATTAATAAGAGTGCCAATACTTTTTTGACTCTCTAAAAAGGATATTTTGTTTATTATTTTTATATACTTTATAATTCATTTATTTTTTATTTTTCAATTATTTGTATTTATGAATATTATATTGTAGAAAAATGTTTAAAAATAAAATTTTTAATTTTTCAAAAAGAAACAGAAAAAAAAGTAAGTGTGCCAATACTTTTTTGATCCACTGTAAATGTCTAGCTATTTCTCTCCGTATCTAAACTTGCAAGAGAATATCTATCCGATACCTATATCCTGACATATATTTCCTGCGAGAAATATCAAGTGTAAACGCACCCTAGTATACAGAAAGCTATTTTTTTTAATTACGTTTGCAATTGTGACACGAGTATTCATTTATAAAAAAAAAGAAAATAATTATACTTGGACCGTCAAAAATTTAATTTACCTTACCTAAAAGTTGTTAGCCATCTGTCATATCCTTTAGTAATTGCTGGCTGAGATAAGCTTGTTAAATATCCTTAATCCTTGGATGGTCTATCCTGGGAAAAGGACAAATAGAAATAAATTGAATAATAGGAAGAAAATGGCCGGCCTTTTATTAAAGAACTAATTGTCAATTAAAAAGTAAGTAATGGCTTCAACTCTACAATGAGATTATTAAAGATAATTCTGGCCTATCCTCCATTCCTAGAGGATAGACAATTCTAGAAATTTTATACAGCCTTATTTTTTTGTCTTAGTTCTTTGATTTTACATATCTTGTTAACTATCAGTTATTTTATTAAAATAATTTAGATATTAAATTAATTAATCAATAATATTTGCTGAAATAATAATTGGGGGTGCTAATGACCATAGCATTTGATAGGCAGAAGGTCATGCTATCAGGCTGTACCTTATGAAATAGGCAGAAGGTCATGCTATCAGGCTGTACCGTATGAAATAGGCAGAAGGTCATGCTATCAGGCTGTACCGTATGAAATAGGCAGAAGGTCATGCTATCAGGCTGTACCGTATGAAATAGGCAGAAGGTCATGCTATCAGGCTGTACCGTATGAAATAGGCAGAAGGTCATGCTATTAGGCTGTACCGTATGAAATGTCAGTTTTGTTTACTTTGGGATTTAATCCTTTCCCTTTTTTATTTCATTATTTACAAACATCATTGTTATTCATATAGAATTAAAGCTCTTTTATTCCTATTATTTAATCAGTAACTTGCGTACTGTGTTGTGAGAACGATCCTTATGTACTGTGTGAGTCCTTATTTTTCGTTATGAATTTAAGCTCGGTCATAGCGCTGCTCAGGCGAGTATGAACGGCGTTCGGGGAGGGAACGGTGAATGAACGAACTGTTTACCGGTGGTTTTCCAGGTTTCGTAGTGGAAATTTTGACTTTGACAACGAGGAGCGAGGAAGGCCAAAAACCAAGCTTGACAATGACCACCTGAAAGAAAGGGTTGAAGCTTGTCCTTCAAAAAGCACTAGGGAATATGCCAAAGAACTCGGAGTAGGAGCCACGACAGTTTCAAGACATTTGAAGGAAATCGGCAAGTCCAAAACTGACATTTCATACGGTACAGCCTGATATTAAGTAACAAGGTAGTCCGAGAGCCAGCAACGCACTTTTCATGAAGTGTTTTATGCATCTTGAAATTTTGCTATAATATACCTCTTAGGTAGATAAGAAGGTAAATATGTGTTTCCTGCACATACCTTGGAACACCAGGTACTGCGCATAGGGGAAAGGTACAAAAAAATATTTCCCGAAAATAGAGTTTTATTTAGAAGGCAACTATCTTTAATGTAAAATTAAGACAATTTTACAATGAATAATAAATATGGCAGCCAGTTTTAAGGGGTATAACACGTAAAAAAAAAAAAAAAAAAAAAAAAAAAAAAAAAAAAAAAAAAAAAAAAAATTAATTGTTTTTATTCTAATATAAAATGAGAGTTTTATTTTCGCTGCCATTAAAACCGGAACAGCTGTACAAGATCATGTGAGCAAGAACCAATGAGAGCACAGAAAACAACCAACACTGCGCAGTCGTGTCATTCACTCTTATGGTTACGCGCAGTGTATTCCAGTCTATCATAAGCAACATTTATTTTCATGTTTTCTGATAATTAAACCCCACAAAAGTGTCTGCCCTTTTGTAATTATTTTCAAATATGTTTATTGAAGACGCTGTTTAAATCGCAGCGTGAATAAAGGACTTTATTAATTATTAAAAATAAAAACTACGTACTTCGTTTTTTTTTTTTTTTATTATTATCATTTTAACCCCCTTAAAAGTGCCTGCCTTATTTATTATAAATTTGAAAATTGCCTTAATATGCCATTTATTAACAATAGTTGGCTTCTGAAAAAAACTCTATTTTCGGGCAATATTTTTTTGCACCTTTCCCCTATGGGCAGTACCTGGTGTTCCACGGTATGTCCAGGAAACACATATATACCTTCTAGTAGATTTAAAATCAACTCTCCAAGAAATCCTAATGTGGTAAATATCATAGAAAAAAACAAAACAGCTTTTTATTGTACATTTTGTATAATCTTGTTCTATAAATGGACGTTAACATTTAAATAAATATACTCAATTACAATTTATTCCTGTTTATGTTGTTGTTTTTTTTTGTCCCTTTGTGATTTATGATACCCACATACCTCCTTGAAATTTTCCCAAACGACTTTCAAATATTGCTTATTTCATTTGATATAATAGGGTTGTGGGGTCTCCCGTGGTCTAATGGCTAGCGCCTTGGATTCATAAGCGGGAGATGGTGGGTTCGATTCCCAACCTCCGGCAGGAATTTTATCATCCCACGGCTCGCTGGTAAAATTCCTCGCTGCGCCCTGGATGTCGGCGCTAATGACCTAGATGTAGATGCACCGTAAAAAAAAAAAAAAAAAAAAAAAAAAAAAAAAAAAAAAAAAAAGAAAAAATAGGGTTGTATTTTAAAATAATGAATCCATAAACTACTGGAGTCTTAATGTCGTCAGTTTTGTGAATCATTTGATGTTTAAAAATATGGTAATTTATGTTAAAAGTAAGTAATGGTTCGTCGTAAAAGTAAGTTTAACGTATTTCTAACCGAAGCTTTGTCGTCAATTTTAGCGTAAAGAAGTCATTACTCGTCAGTGGAGTAAATTTCATTTTTTTTGCTAAATTTTGTATCGTGAGAAGGTCTTGGGTCTCCCCTTGTTCTAGTGGCTAACGGGTTGTATACTCATGCGGGAGATAGTGGTTTCGAGTCCCACAGACAGCAAGGATTTCACCAAAAAAAAAAACAAAAAAACAGAGAGTAGGCCTTTCTTTGCTTTGTACTAGCCTCAGTGCCTCTGAAGATGCATCGAAGTGGACGAGAGACCGCTATGACAATTTTAATAAAAATTACTTGTATGTAAAAGTGTTTCAGTATATCGTTTGACCCTTTCCCTATTTTATAATTATTAACTCATTTATGACTGCTGAGGTTTAAAACAATAATACTTTTAATGAAAATCTCAGAACTCAATTTAAATAAATGATGTTTTTGTTTTGAAACGAAATTGGAAATTGAAGGTTTTTATTATTCTTCATTAATATCTCTAAGAGCTGTTGTTTTGGGATAAAAGCATTTCTTTCAAGTACCGTTTCTAAAGGTCGGGATGTGACAGCGCGGGGGAGCCAAAGCGAAAATACATCAGAGGATTGAAAAGAACGGGCGCTCTTTTTGAGGGTTTAATGAGAAGTACATTCAATTAATTACAGAACATAAGCGAAGAAAAGCTATAAATAAAAGAGGGAATTCATAAATGCAGGGAAAGGGGTCCCGAATAAAGGGAGCTAAAGGGGAAGGGATAGGGGAGAAGTAGGGGTGGCAAGGAGGGGGGGAAGAAAGAAGAAACAACCCCCACGTTCGGGAGCGAAGAAAGAAGAAACCCTCTCAGGATTGAAAGGAAGAAAAAACTCCAAATGATGACGGAAAGGGAGAGAAAAAAAAACGAGTCTCGGCTATAGAAGTGAAGCAATCAGTTATAGGATTCCAGGATGGACTGGGAGATACAACAGTGATCCAAATTCTGGATATGCCCTGTAGTGGGAGAGCTGGTAACGCACTTTTCATGAAGTGTTTTATATAGATGGACTATATTTCGCTTGCCCAGGAATGCCTAAAGTGCGCCCGCAAACAAAATAACAAGGTAGTCCGCACGCGCTGACCCAGCCCATATGTGGGAAGGCTGAGCGCTTTTCCCGCCACGCCCCTTCTTGTTCTTGGGCGGACTATAAGGCGTCGTTTGAACTGGAACGATATACGATACACGAAATATCGTAAGCGATATGCGATACGCGACACGTACAGAAAAAATAGTAAAAATTTAATGGGAGGCGATAACAAAGGTTTCTCAGCAGCGCGATTGCACACCACATCGCAAGTGACATATCTCTCGAAGTGTCGCTTTTCGATCTCTCCAGCGATTAGTTTCGTACGATGTCAGGAGGAAGAAAAGACAGTTCTGTGATCTCTTTCATTAATCTGGAGAAATAGCCTTCCATAAGTGTGTATCTTTTCTTTCATGGGTTCATGACACTAATCTTTTCAAAAAATGAATGTTTTCAGGATTGATTCTATAAAACTCCCTGTATTTTGCTGGATGGTGATAAAGGTCTCTAGATACAAGAGCCTAGCTATACTGCTCGTTGCTAAGGTTGTAGGGCTGCAGCCAGTATTTCCTTCTCATCCTACGCCTGAACCAGTAAGGTCTCTAGATACAAGAGCCTAGCTATACTGCTCGTTGCTAAGGTTGTAGGGATGCAGCCAGTATTTCCTTCTCATTCTACGCCTGAACCAGTAAGGTCTCTAGATACAACAGCCTAGCTATACTGCTCGTTGCTAAGGTTGTAGGGATGCAGCCAGTATTTCCTTCTCATTCTACGCCTGAACCAGTAAGGTCTCTAGACACAACAGCCTAGTTATACTGCTCGTTGCTAAGGTTTTAGGGATGCAGCCAGTATTTCCTTCTCATCCTACGCCTGAACCAGTAAGGTCTCTAGATACAAGAGCCTAGCTATACTGCTCGTTGCTAAGGTTGTAGGGATGCAGCCAGTATTTCCTTCTCATCCTACGCCTGAACCAGTAAGGTCTCTAGATACAAGAGCCTAGCTATACTGCTCGTTGCTAAGGTTGGAGGGATGCAGCCAGTATTTCCTTCTCATTCTACGCCTGAGCCAGTAAGCCACTTGAACCTCTTCCTCATTTCAGCTTATATTTGCAACTCAAGTAGTGAGAATTTGTCCCCATCATATATTTATCGCCCGCTGTCTGAACCTTCCTAGAAATTAATCGTCGCCCCATATCACTTATGATATATCGTGTATCGTAGAGCGCTCCAGTGTGAACGACGCCTTACAGATCTAAGTGAGGATAGCCAACCAACTTTACCAAGAGTATTCCAAGAGGCGTGGCCTTGTGCCCGGAGCCTTTGGATCATTGAAAATTAACGCTCTACCCTCTTAATAATGTGCAGGTAGGAGAAGGGTTCAGATCAAGTCGAGGCTAATCAAATATTCAAATAGCAATTTAAACTTTTCTCCCCCGCCCCCCCCCCTCTTCCGGAATTTCCTGAGGGAGTTCTGAAGGATTAGAGCCTGGGATTATATCCCTGATATTAGGGACAGCTCGTCTAGCGGTATCGCCGGCTACCGGGAAGGACGGCTACCGGTATCGCCGGCTACAGGTATAGACGGCTACAGGTATCGCCGGCTACAGGGATACACGACTACCGGTATCGCCGGCTACAGGGATACACGACTACCGGTATCGCCAGCTACCGGGATAGACGGCTACCGGTATCGCCGGCTACAGGGATAGACGGCTACAGGTATTGCCGGCTACAGGGATAGACGACTACCGGTACCGCCGGCTACAGGGATACACGACTACCGGTATCGCCGGCTATAGGGATAGACGGCTACAGGTATCGCCGGCTACAGGGATAGACGGCTACAGGTATCGCCAGCTACAGCGATACACGATTACCAGTATCGCCAGCTACAGGGATACACGACTACCGGTATTGCCGGCTTCAGGGATAGACGGCTTCAGGTATCGCCGGCTACAGGGATAGACCGCTACAGGTATCGCCAGCTACAGGGATACACGACTACCGGTATCGCCAGCTACAGGGATACACGACTACCGGTATTGCCGGCTTCAGGGATAGACGGCTTCAGGTATCGCCGGCTACAGGGATAGACGGCTACAGGTATCGCCAGCTACAGGGATACACGACTACCGGTATCGCCAGCTACAGGGATACACGACTACCGGTATCGCCAGCTACAGAGATACACGACTACCGGTATCGCAAGTTACAGGGATAGACGGCTACAGGTATCAACAGCTACAGGGTTACACGACTACCGGTATCGCCGGCTGCACAGGGATAGACGGCTACAGTTATCGCCACCTAAAGGGATAGACGGCTCCAGGTATCGCCGGCTACAGAGATAGACGGCTAAAGGTATCGCCGGCTACAGGGATAGACGACTACAGGTATCGCCAGCTACAGGAATAGACGGCTACAGGTATCGCCACCTAAAGGGATAGACGGCTCCAGGTATCGCCGGATACAGAGATAGACGCCTAAAGGTATCGCCGGCTACAGGGATAGACGGCTACCGGAATAGCCGGCTACAAGGATAGACGGCTACCGAAATCGCCGGCTAGAGGGATAGACGGCTACAGGTATCGCCGGCTACAGGGATAGACGGCTATAGGTATCGCCGGCAAAAGGGATAGACGGGTACAGGTATCGCCGGCTACAGGGATAGGAGGCTACCGGGATAAGCCGGTTACCTAAATCCTTGAGCAGGTTGTGTTTTGGGAATTTCAGTCTTGCTTCCACGAGGGAAGGGGGGCGGGATTCAGTTCGACCGAGAGGTTGAATATTCAATTCAATCCTTTGATGTTAAGCCCCTGGCCAAATCCTTTCAGGAGTCAGCGAATCCAGTTCAGGATCAGCACGGATTTATTAAGCAACGAATACTTTAAATGTGTATATACTTATATATATATATATATATATATATATATATATATATATATATATATATATATAATATAAATATACATACAGTACACTCTCCTTAATCCGGAGTCGTTGGGATTAGAGAATACAGTTGGACGCCGTCACTTATGTTTTTGAAACACCTAATTTTTAAGAACCAATGAGCCTATAAAAGGCTTTAGGCATGGGCGTATATAGAAAATAATTTCGGAGGGGGCTGGGAAAATTTCGGGGGGCGGGGGCTGAGACCATTTCCGGTGTATGGAATACAATTTAGATCGTGGAAGAGTTTTAGCCAACTTAAACTCTATTACACCCAAAATATAATATGTTTTATGAGCTAAAAGATCTTATTTAATTTTTTTTAAGGGTTTCATGGAATTTTTACCGATCAAATCAAAATTTCGGTGGGGGCTGCAGTCCCCTCAACCCCCCCCCCCCCCCGTATGTACGCCTATGGCTCTAGTACTATAAACTAGCATTTGAATTTCCGCAATGAAAGCTAAAAAGCCCAGAAGTCAGAGGTTTTGCATTGAGAAGTTCTAATGCATCTAATCTTGTGACCAAAAAAGCTTGGCCAAAATAGCTTTCATGCGAACATACTAGCAACTAAAGTTAGAGGCGATACTAAAGTGAACTTATTTTATTAATATCTGGCCATTCTAGAGGGGAGGGACGGTAGAAAGGGAAGAATTTAATAATTCCAACCCCAGCACCTGCTAATGTATGTAGAGTCCGCTTTTAGGTTTACTCTATGCAAATCACCTCTTGAAATTGTAATAAGCTAGGGTGGGAGGGGTTGGGGTCAGTACTGGAGGCTGGCTACCTTTACCCATCTCTGGGACTATGGGGAAGCTTGGGATCAGGACTCGGGCTGACCTGAGGGTTACAAGGATTGGTGGCTGTTTTGTTTACAGGTTTCGTGGTCGCCAAAGGCCGAAATGATGTTCAGATCGACACCGTACCGAAAATGATGTGGTCCCTTGGGACTTGGATCCTTCGAAACAGGCAGCCAACTGCGTGGATGTGATCCAAACACTGCGAAAAAAGGCCTTAATCATCAAAATTGACCTCTTGGCTTCCTCGCGACTCCATAAGTCCTTTAGTTCCTGGCCAAACCCGTCAACTCCTCGTAACCTCCCTATTATTCCCCAGTTTGACTATGGTTGTTTGGTGTACGGTGGACTTTCTGCCGATCTCGAGGCAAAACTCAAACACATCATCAACTGTTTCATCGGTTTTATCCTCGGGATCCCCAGAGACTCCCACATATCACATTTCTACCAGGAGCTAAATTGGCTATTCCCTCTTTATCGTCGACAGTACTTCCTCGGCTCAGTACTTTACCAAGTAATTCAATCCCGAAAACCTTCTTATATTTTTAAACTCCTTAAATTTAAATCCTCCTGTTCTCTCCCGTAACACCCGATCTCGTCCTTCCGATCTTTATATTCCTTCCAAGCTGGTCTAGTTGTCGCAGCGCCGTAAAAATAAATAAATAAATGAAAATAACTAAATAATAAATAGGTTCATTTGAAAAATAACAAAAAAACAATTGAATAAGAAATAATAATAAAAATTATGATAATAACACTTTCGGCCTACGGCCATAGCCACATTGAATGCACCAGTACCTGAATGGGTGACCGACAACGTGCTGTTAGCATTATAAAAGGGTGGCAACCTGTAGATTCAACAATCAATATTGGCACTTCCTAATTTGGAATATTTTTTAAGAGCTGATAATATTTATTTATTTTTTTTTTTTTTAACGGCGCATCTACATCTTGGCCATTAGCGCCGGGCTATCTACAGGTTGCCACCCTTTTCTAATGCCAACAGCACGTGGTCGGTCATCCATTCAGGTACTGACCACGCCCGACGTTGCTCACCTTCGGTGATCCATGGGAACCGGTCCATTCAACGTGGCTATGGCCGTTGGCGATAATATTTATTGTTTTTAGGGATGGTTGGAATTCATGCATTCGAAGATATTTTCATGTTTTATTATTCATCTTAATGATACATGAACAAAAATAAGGTAATTAGCTCTGAATAACATATATTAACTCTTAATGAACTTGTTTACATATACATTCTAGTATTATCAGACTTGTGACGTCCATCACAATGACAAACAACTAAGGACATTAGATTCCATTCCTAATCTCACATTTCAAGATTTGTACAAAAAAAAAACGTCTGAAAGAATAAGAGAAGTTGTCTTGACCAGACTTAGAATTGGTCAGTAACTACTAACTCGTTCGTAGAACCTTTCGTATTGACCTGAGGATACTGACAGATTTCAAAAGTTAAGAAAATATATTTACAAACATTTTATACTAAAGACACTAAATAAATAAACAAAAAATAATTAAATAAATATATTAATTAAAATAAATAATTTCTGTATATATTCTATACCTTGAACGCAGATGCATTGATTACATATAAATTTAAATAATATGCCGTAACGGACCAAGCTCATATCACCATAATTATTATTATAGTAGTATCTATGCAAAACAATTATATTAGCCATAGCAGTTTCAGAACCAATTTTAAAAACCCTTTTTGAACATTATATAACATTACAATTTAAGAGCATTCCCGACAATATATGTAGTGCAATTGGCTCCTGTAATATCTTTATAGTACAAAAATAATTTTCATTGAAAAACACTTCACAGGACGATGGTAACCTTTGACGTTCAACGTCCTTAAACCCCATTCATACATACATACTTACATACACTAGTATTTCTTAAGTGACACAACCCAAAATAAAACTCAAATAAAAATCACTTTTTCCTTCGCAGGGAAAATAGTATTAATACAGAAAGAGTGACACAAGTTCCCTCTGGCGTAGAAGCTCTGAAGCTAGGTTCATACAGTTTTGATGGTTGATAAAGAGATATTTACCATGTCTTT
>OX328130.1:7890262-7985262 GCA_946811695.1 Gonocerus acuteangulatus
TATCTGCCCCTCTGGGCCCCTGTGGCCTGTTATGGGACTTTGGTTTTCCTAAGACACCATACATATATTCTTATGTATTCCGACAAGCTAAATCCGAATCCGGACTCCGTTTCATCCCAGCACGTCAGGTTTAAGAACATTTGAAGAAGGTCAAATTCCGTTTGAATTCGTTAAAGAAGAAATAACTAGGGATTCCATGGTTTTGAGGGTCGCTAAATTCGAATGCGAGATATGTTTCTTCCCATCGGCGCAAAATCAAGATCATTTCAAGGACAAATAAGTCTATTTTTTTTTTAAGAATAAACTTTTGACTGCAGATTTATTTTTTGCAAAAATGCCAAATTGCTGTTTCTTTTTTAACGTAGACATATTTTTTATTGAATAAGAAAAGATTTCTCAAAAAATATTCAAGATAATTAAATTCTAATTATGTCATTTAATTCACTAAACCTATTGATAGAAGATTCTTTCTGGACGACCAATAACACGCTTTTTTTTTTTCTCAATAAATTGTTTTGCGATTTGGTAGTGGACTACAGATTCACTACTTATAGGAAAACCTCTTACATTTAGTAAGCACTAAATGTCTGCTAATAAAGTGGAATTTTATTTGAAGAAGGGTTGAAAAATATAATAATCCCTTTTGTCAAAAAATATAAAATGGAGTTTTGTTACTTTCAAATACGCAGAAATTATGAATTACTCACTTTTTATTGGCGAAACTGTGGGAATCAATTGTCCAGTCCGGAAGAAATAAAAATTAACTGAAAGAAATGTTATACATTTGTAAGATATGTCACATTTTGTGTTGTCCTAATTTGTATTTATTTTTCATTTCCGGGATGTAATTAAAAATTTGAAATTTTCCAAAATTGCAATTTGGAAGACTTTCTACGAATAGTTAAGCCGTTGGATGTTCATTCTCTCTGCTAAGTGCGTGAAATTTCTGATTGCCTGTATAAAATTAATCGTTTTCGTGATTTCATTCCGCATTTTATTTTTTTTTTTCGTAGCTGTTTTCAGATAATGAAAATTCTGCCGAAAATTTACCAATTAAAATATTTGTAAATAATATACTTGCAATTTGTAGTTGAAACTCCACCCCGTAAGGAGGTGCTCTAGGGTTTGAGTTAATGCTCTAGGGTTTGTAGTGGTTGTGAATTCTCCCGGTGTCTGCTTCATTCCCGCGGGAAATGGGGCTCTGGATTCCCGCCACATTCTCCCGCCAAAACTCTATTAACATTCCCTCGCCTTTTAGTGGCTATACACAACTCCTCTAGAGAAACACTTGTCTTAAGGCTATTTCCAGAGGGTTAAATGTTCCTATTTCTTTATCTTAGGTGGATTAATTATCAAGCAATTGTCACAATTAATTAGATGACCTTTTGCTCAAAATATTTATAAAAAATATCGAAATTGGCGGAAGTTTAATAAAACTTTACCAAACACTTAAAAATTATCTTTACTTCTGCTTTCTTCCCTAGATGTTTCATAGCCTCCTAATGCACCTTCAGGGTATTTCGCTATAACTACAAATGCTTACAGCCTAAACACGTAGAACAGAACCTTCCACATAATACGTACATACCATGTTAATCAGTGTTCAAGAAAATTTTTTCTTTTTCAGCGCCGTTCCCCCCTCCCTCCAAAGGGAGAAAACCCCGCTTATGAGGTTGACCTCATGACGCAATCCGGAAGTGCCGAATAGAATATTTCACGTCCAAATGTGTGTGTGTGGAATTAATTACGTATAATAAATGTTTGTATATATGTATATGGCATAGGTCAAAAAATAGTAATCCTTATTCTGTCGCCTTAATTTAATCCTTAATAAGACTGCCTTAACATCGGTGGCGAGCGGCCCAAACATGGGGATTTTAAAGCCTCTGAGAAGGAGGCATAAAGGCTACGAAACATGTAGGGCAAGCCAAGAATACAAACTACAAAGTAGTACAAAAATACAAGGAGTCATTCTTTTTTACCTACGCCTATATATACAAATCATTACATATTTATTTATTCGTTGAATTATTATATTAGTAAAAGAAGACCAGAAAATGAAAAACTTCTTGGCAATACTGTTTTCCTAGAGCGAACGTTCAAAAGGCAGGAAGTCAGTTTCTTTTTGTGGCGTTTTAAACTTCCTTCTCTTTGAGTTATTATCTTCCTGCGAGGCGGGGTGAAAACCGTGGGGTGAAAAATACCCCACACTTTGTTCTATGGCGTGTTTCTTAATTTCTATAAATCATAGAGACTCCATCATTCTTCCTAAATAATCGGAAGTGCATTATCTGGTATAAACTAATATAAACAACGCCAGTTGTCTGCTAATCGCTGCATGAGAAGGTCGCGAGTTGTGTATGGGGTATTTTTACCCCACGGTGTAGTTAACGTATGTCTTTTTCGCTCATCTGATTGACCTTCACGGGTCGATCACTTTCCTGTAGCGGCTTTCCAAGTCACAAAATGGCCTGAAAACTGCCCAGAAAGGATTTTCTCTTTGATTTGGGCTACCGACTGGTGAACGATCAGGTGGCAGTTAGTGCCCAACTGGAGAACATACCAAAACCACTGAAGATACTGATGCTTGTTGCTTTGGGAGATGAATCAACTCCTGATGGACCTTCAACATCTTTCCTTACCTTGGACAAACCCGTGAGATGTTCATTTCGTGACAGAAAGGATGACAGGAAGACGAAAACGCTATGTTCTGTGTGTAGAACGGCGATGTGCCGCGGTCATCACCGATCACCAAAATGTTAACGAGTCTCAATTGGACAGAACATTGTATTTTCCTAAAGTTCCTATTTTTATGCCTTTTGATCATTCTAGTTTTTTGTTCGTCATAAATATTTTCAGTTTAGTCATAAAGGATTCAGGATAATTATTTGGTGTACGAACAATATTGAGTTTTGGGATTTCCTAAGTATTTTGTGAATTTGGCTTAATATTTTGCTTATTTATTCCTGCTGGGGCCTCCCGTGGTCTAATGGCTAGCGCCTTGGATTCATAAGCGGGAGATGGTGGGTTGGATTCCCAACCTCCGGCAGGAATTTTATCATCCCACGGCTCGCTGGTAAAATTCCTTGCTGCACCCTGGATGTCGACGCTAATGACCTAGGTGTAGACGCGCCGTAAACAAACAAAAAAAAAAAAAATATTCCTGCTTGAATTTATGTCCTTCTTTATAGAAGTCCCTCGTCTATAAATTGTTGTTGTGTAAAAAAAACAAAAACAAAAGAAAAAATTGAAATTTGTTTACTTTAAAAATGTTCAAAGTATTGGGTAAAATTTACCCAGGGTTAATACTGACATTTGTGTTATCTTGTAAATCATTCTGTCCAAAATTAACGATCAGATATAGTTGTGCCTCGTCGTTTTGTGTTTTAAAATAACAATAAAAAAATGAGATGAAATAATTAAGCGACTGGTGAAACAGCCGTGGTTAAAAGTTGTAACAAGCCTCTTTTCGCCCTCAACCCCTCCCTTCTGGAAAAGCGAGAGGTTTTCCCAAGATTTCTCGTCGCACTAATGTTTCCCAGTCAGTTCTTGAGGGTTCATTAATCAAAGAGCCGGAACGGTTACCTTGCCCTGCCGCTGAAGATCACGAGCCATTACACACAAACTTAATTGGTCCCTCCCTAAATTAATAATTAGTTTCGCCACGAGGGGCGCCTTTGTCGGCCACTTCTCTCTACCTCGCTGCTTCCCTTCTACCTCTCTTCAAGAGATCTGCATATCCACTCAGTAGTCATGATTTCTTGTCTTCCACGAGTTTCAGCATTTCCTGGGGCAACGGGTTCGATTCCTGATGCTCCAAAAGCAGTAATTTCACTCTAAAACTAAGATAATCTTTCGTTAAAAAAAAAAAAAAATAAAATAATGAAATATACATATTATAGTTCATGATAGAAATAATGAACCTTTTTGGTTTTAGTGCCTCCATATTGAGGAAACCCACTTATGAGGTTGAACGCATGAAAACATCCGTATTGTAAACTGTAAAATAACAGGGGTTCAAATTTTTATATACATATATGTATATACATAGAGAGATATAGGTATATTTGTCTGTTCGCGCTCTCTTACAGTCTAAAAGAGTCCGTCACGCAGGAGCTGCATAACTAAGCACTTTCCTAAGAATTTTTGTAGTGTAGACTACATTACTGAATAATTTGTTGTAAATACCGTAGTATATAAATAAAATAAAAACGTGAAAAGTTCTGCTCATTCAAATTTCTTATGAGAACTTTTCAATTATTAATTTTGTAAATAATTTGCTTCCAGAGTTATGTTAATACATGGTACTGTACTGCTTAATAAATACACAAAAACTTCACACTCCGCAGGAACAGGATACAGTCCCCCTAGTCTGGGAACCTACGTCTGGCTGGCTGATTGTAATGCACCAGTGTTTAAAGTAAACCCTCCTTTCCAATAGACCGATTTACTTCATTTTTACAACACTTCTTTCTCATAAGATACCCACGAAGTACACCGCGTTTCGTTACAATACAGCAGAAATTACGACCGGTATGAGTATATTACTACTTTAGGTCCGGAGTAAACCCCCCCCCCTCCAAATAACATGATTTAGTTTATTTTTACAACCCATTTTTCTCTGTTGATTACTACCACGAATACCAAGTTTCGTTGAAATGTAACAAAAATTACGGCTGGTAGTGGCAAATTGGTAATGTGGGTCCGGAGTAAACCCCCCCCCCCCCCCCAATGAACCGATTTAGTTTATTTTTATAGCGTATTTCTCTCTTTAGATCAAAATAACGAATACCGAGTTTCGTTGAAATATAACAAGAACTACGGCTGGTATGGTCAAATTAGTGTTTTGGGTCCGGGGTAAACCCCCCCTCCTGGTGGACCGATTTTGGTGGTTAACGAACTCGTTCAATCTTTTGCTAATTGAACGCTATATACCACGTTTCGTGAAGAAAAAGCAAAAACTCTGGCCGCTATCTTGTCGATTTAGTTTATTTTTACAACCCATTTTTCTCTGTTGATTACTACCACGAATACCAAGTTTCGTTGAAATGTAAAAAAAATTACGCCTGGTAGTGGCAAATTGGTATTGTGGGTCAGGAGTAACCCCCCCCCCCCCCCCCTTCTAATGAACCGATTTAGTTTATTTTTACAACGTATTTCTCTCTTTAGATCAAAATAACGAATACCGAGTTTCGTTGAAATATAACAAGAACTACGGCTGGTATGGTCAAATTAGCGGTTTGGGTCCGGGGTAAACCCCCCCCCCCCACCGGTGGACCGATTTTGGTGGTTAACGAACTCGTTCAATCGTTTGCTATTTGAACGCTATATACCACGTTTCGTGAAGAAACAACAAAAACTCTGGCCGCTATCGTGTTAACAGACATATATATATATATATATATATATATATATATATATATATATATATATTTCATTTCATCGAATCTTTATCGATCCTACCTAGTAGACACCGAAAATGACCCCCGTCAAAATTTACACAGATATATATATATATATATATATATATATATATATATATATATATATGTGTGTGTGTGTGTGTGTGTGTGTGTGTTTGTTAACAATATAGCGGCCAGAGTTTTTGCTTTTTCTTCACGAAACGTGGTATATAGCGTTCAATTAGCAAAAGATTGAACGAGTTCGTTAACCACCAAAATCGGTCCACCAGGAGGGGGGGTTTACCCCGGACCCAAAACACTAATTTGACCATACCAGCCGTAGTTCTTGTTATATTTCAACGAAACTCGGTATTCGTTATTTTGATCTAAAGAGAGAAATACACTATAAAAATAAACTAAATCGGTTCATTGGGGGGGGGGGGGGTTTACTCCGGACCCACATTACCAATTTGCCACTACCAGCCGTAATTTTTGTTACATTTCAACGAAACTTGGTATTCGTGGTAGTAATCAACAGAGAAAAATGGGTTGTAAAAATAAACTAAATCATGTTATTTGGAGGGGGGGGGGGTTTACTCCGGACCTAAAGTACTAATATACTCATACCGGTCGTAATTTCTGCTGTATTGTAACGAAACGCGGTGTACTTCGTGGGTATCTTATGAGAAAGAAGTGTTGTAAAAATGAAGTAAATCGGTCTATTGGAAAGGAGGGTTTACTTTAAACACTGGTGCATTACAATCAGCCAGCCAGACGTAGGTTCCCAGACTAGGGGGACTGTATCCTGTTCCCGCGGAGTGTGAAGTTTTTGTGTATTTATTAAGCAGTACAGTGTCATGTATTAACATAACTCTGGAAGCAAATTATTTACAAAATTAATAATTGAACAGTTCTCATAAGAAATGTAAATGAGCAGAACTATTCACGTTTTTATTTTATTTATATAGGTTATTTACAGCGAATTATTCAGTAATGTAGTCTACACTACAAAAATTCTGAGGAAAGTGCTTAGTTATGCAGCTCCTGCGTGACGGACTTTTTCTTTTTTTAGTTTAAATTGAATTTATCAGTAAAATTAGTCTTTTAGTAAAATAAGGCAATAAAATGAGAAACTTAATGGCAATAGTGTTTTCCTAGAGCGAACGTTGAGAACAGTCAGTTTCCTGTTGTGGCGCATTAAATTTCCTTCTATTCGAGAATTTATTTTATATTTTTAAAGAAAGATCAAATCCTACCAATAACTGTTTCTACTCCTTTACTAATAGCACTAGAGATATGAATGAAACCACGCTAATATGACGCCGTTCCTGCTAGTCGGACTTTTTTAAAAATAAAACATCAAGTATAACAGAGAAAAACCAAAAGTCCGACTCGCAGGAACTGCATCATCTTAGCTCCATTCCGTTCTTATCTCCAGACTCATTTAAGATGATTAAAATAGAAGCTGTTATTATTTTGGGTCCACATTTCTAGAAAGCATGATGAAGAGATAGTTAGCCGTCGAGGTGATAAGTAAAGATGGAATGGTTGGGATTCGGCTAAAGAAACCTCAACACGATTTTTGTTAAAAAATCTATATTTAGGACGTTTTGGCTACTCACTGGTAGCCTTCGTCAGCAATGAAAGTGCCGGGAGGCAGAGGAGGACCAAAGTTGACAGTTCCATCTTTACTTTCAAGAAAGGTCTTATTTACGATCTTACCTGGATGGGTCCCCGCCCTAGGAAGGACCACGCTAGGCATTTGGAAAGCAATATCTTGGAAATCCATATCTCTAAGATTAAATTGTTTTTCTTATTTTTCTTAACCTGATTTATTATCAAATACATTATCCAACTACAAGCAGTTAAAAAATAACAAGGAATAAAAACAGACAAAAAGACCAGTTCGAATAAGCGAAATCAATTACTTTAAAGTTTTAAGCACTTATTTCTCCGATTGACATCGTCTAATCAAAACTTTAATCAGAACCTTTTTTGTAGAGCATTTAGTAAGCTTTCTAATGGTATTCTTCCGTTTACCAAGATTCTGAACCTTTTTCGAGATATTAAGGAAAGTATACAAAGTTACCAAAACCTTTTATGTCTGTTAATAAAATATTTTATTCTAACCCTTCCTTAACTCCAAACGTAACACAAATTTCAACATATTAGTTTTAATGAAAGTAGAACATGCAGAAAATGTTTCAACTGAATCCCATGATTCTAAGTACCCAAACCAAAAACGGTATTCAAAAACTATTTTTCCAATTTTCTCTAAAACGGTTAAAGCTATCGCCTTGAAAATGTTTTCATTCGTTTTCCTACCCCAAGAAGCCTATAAAACGAGTACTTACAAGCTTATAAACTCAAAAACGTAAAGGTTACGATTTTTTTTTGCGCGAATTTCGCCCCAAACGCCATCTTCCAGTGGACGGATTTTGCTGGTTTAAGAAATTGACCTTTCAAATTGGACGACGGATTTTTGTACCAAATTTCATCAAAATCGGACCGTTCGTCTTTTACCTAGAGAGCGAACAGACAAATATATATATATATATATATATACATGTATACATATATATATATATATATATATATATATATATACAAATTTGAACCACCATCATTTTCGGTCTCTAGGGGTTCTGAAACGCAAAATTTTCTAGTCGGCACTTCTGGATTGCGTCATGAGATCAACCTTATAAGCGGGGTTCCTCCCTATGGGGGAGGGAGGAACCGCGCTAAAATAAACGGACTTAGGTAAATTGACACAACTTCTGATGTTGGCATTTTTTACTTTAATAGAATCTATCTGAAAGTAATAATTCTTTATATGATAAATCTATAATATATTCTATATAGGTATAATATTAAAGGATATTACAGAGCTGCTGTAAAACCCTGCAGGAGTTATGCCCCTGAAGAAGGCTTAAGCAGGACTAGATATAGATCCGGCAGGACATAAAACTCTGGGGTAGGAAGATCCGGGCTATTAAACATGATCATAAAGAGTCCTTGAGGACATTATATCATGGGGGAATGTTGGATATCCACATGGTGTTTCATGATGATCAAGCCTGTATTAGTCATGAGTAGTAGTGATCTTGATCAGTAGCCCGGGCTGCTTGAATTATTGGATCTGATAACGCCTTCAATTCGAGTCGGGTAGGCAGACCGGCATAGCTTTTTTATCATATACATTCTCTTATCTTGGAAATAAAAGATTTTATTTACCGAACAGATGTTGACTTATTTTTTCTATACTTATTTTCATTAATAAACTATCTGTGCCCCGTGGGATGGTGACTTTGTGTAGCATTTTTTGGATATATCTTCCAAAACAAACATTTTTGAACAAATACATACACTTCAAAATCACAACATTGACATTATTATGTTGTGGCTGCCAGGACATTTTAACTTATTGACATCAACTGCCTTCTGGCAAAATTAGCCACCAGACAATGTACCGAAGACATTTCACAAATTACAGAACCCGACATGAAACAGGTTGTAAGGACTCACGTACTCAATAAATGGCAGGCTGAATGGTTATCTTTGAATGAAAACAAGCTCCGGGAGATAAAGCCATTCATAGCAAAATGGAACTCCAGCAATAGAACCTGCCGGAGAGAATAAGTAGTCCTTACAAGACTTAGAATTGGACATACACTACTAACTCACTCTTACTTAATGACAAAACAAGACATACCACTATGTACAGAATGCAATAAGACATTAACAGTAAAACACTTACTAACGGACTGCAGGAAACGTGAAAACATCAACATGCCACATGATATGTACGAACTTTTGACAGATGGTAGCCCACACATACCCATTATTTTACATTTTTTAAAACAGATAAACATGTACGAGTAAATTTAGAAAACCTTATTCTAATATCTTTCACAATTAATTAAATTTTATTTGTACAATATAGACCGAAAAGATCGAATTTTAGTTTATTGAAAATAATTTATTAAATTTACCACCTTTTTGTTTATAAGTTTATAGCTGACGTTTTATGTTTTACACACACACGCACATATATATATATATATATATATATATATATATATAATATATATATATTATATATATATATTATTTTTGCCTTTCTTTTTAATGTTTCAAAATTTGGATTTTTAGATCTTTTAATTTGTTTGCACCCTAGGTGTTTATAGAGCAAATCGCCCTGTTGCGGGCTCTGAAATCAAATAGACAAACAAACTTTACAGTAATGCTTCTCTATACAAGAGATTAGACGTATAGCCATCGGGGATCAAAACATAAAGGCTACAAGGATTGACATGAAACAGACACTAAATCTTAACTGAAGCTTGCCACAATATATTAGTGAAAACCGCATCTAAATTGGATAAGCCGTTTCTGAGATTAGCTTCCACAGACAAAAATTCTAACAATCATTGTTTTGGGTACTATTGCGTTGATAAAGGTCCCCAATAATGTTTTTTCTCATATATCTTCTATGTTCAGACAGCAATCCGTTAATTTGTTATTGTATGCCTTGCTACATACGCATAGATTATTCATTTATGAACCAATTGAAATGAAACAGACACTAAATCTTAACTGAAGCTTGCCACAATATATTAGTGAAAACCGCATCTAAATTGGATAAGCCGTTTCTGAGATTAGCTTGCACAGACAAAAATTCTAACAATCATTGTTTTGGGTACTATTGCGTTGATAAAGGCCCCCAATAATGTTTTTTCTCATATATCTTCCATGTTCAGACAGCAATCCGTTAAATTGTTATTGTATGCCTTGTTACATACGCATAGATTATTCATTTATGAACCAATTGAAATGAAACAGACACTAAATCTTAACTCAAGCTTGCCACAATATATTAGTGAAAACAGCATCTAAATTGGATAAGCCGTTTCTGAGATTAGCTTGCACAGACAAAAATTCTAACAATCATTGTTTTGGGTACTATTGCGTTGATAAAGGTCCCCAATAATGTTTTTTCTCATATATCTTCCATGTTCAGACAGCAATCCGTTAATTTGTTATTGTATGCCTTGTTACATACGCATAGATTATTCATTTATGAACCAATTGAAATGAAACAGACACTAAATCTTAACTCAAGCTTGCCACAATATATTAGTGAAAACAGCATCTAAATTGGATAAGCCGTTTCTGAGATTAGCTTGCACAGACAAAAATTCTAACAATCATTGTTTTGGGTACTATTGCGTTGATGAAGGTCCCTAATAATGTTTTTTCTCATATATCTTCCATGTTCAGACAGCAATCCGTTAAATTGTTATTGTATGCCTTGTTACATACGCATAGATTATTCATTTTTGAACCAATTGAAATGAAGCAGACACTAAATGTTAACTGAAGCTTGCCACAATATATTAGTGAAAACAGCATCTAAATCAGATAAGCCGTTTTTGAGATTATCTTGCACAAACGCAAAGACTAAAACTCTAACAATCATTGTTTTGGGTACTATTGCGTTGATAAAGGCCCCCAATAATGTTTTTTCTCATATATCTTCCATGTTCAGACAGCAATCCGTTAAATTGTTATTGTATGCCTTGTTACATACGCATAGATTATTCATTTATGAACCAATTGAAATGAAGCAGACACTAAATGTTAACTGAAGCTTGCCACAATATATTAGTGAAAACCGCATCTAAATTGGATAAGCCGTTTTTGAGATTAGCTTGCACAAACGCAAAGACTAAAACTCTAACAATCATTGTTTTGGGTACTATTGCGTTGATAAAGGCTCCCAATAATATTTTTCTCAAATATCTTTCAATTTATAACATTTGTATTATATGTATAGATAAATTTCTGTTTTCCGCTTGTGATAGTTTACAAAGCTGGAAGAGAAATACAAAATTTAACTCTTTGCATATTCTCTTCTTGTGCAGGAAATTCCAGTATCAAGATTTATTTTTCTGAATTGCATCAATCTTCTTCTATCCCTCTGCATTTTATTCTTATTATCGCTGTTTCCACGCTGATGAATTATTCCGCTACGATTACCTTACATACTTACTTCCTCGGCGCTACACCCCACTAGTGAGACATGGCCTCCAAAATCAGCTTCCGTCAGTTGTCACGGTCTTGTGCTGCCACTTTCCAGTTCTGGACTCCGAGCAGGCTGCGGGCATCGGCGGCTACTCCATCTTGCCATCTCAGCTTGGGTGTACCAACCCGTCTGGTTCCATGAACTATCTCGGAAAATAGATTACCTATTAGCCCTTATTTCTTGCGGAGTGAGGCCCAGCTTACACGGTGTGAATGTTCTGCAAATATCGTTGCAAACCAGTTGCGTCTAAAACCAGTTTTCATGTTGTGAATCAGTTGCGCCTATGATGCAGTAAAAGTGGAGTGTTTATTTAGTGCGGTACCTAGTTGTTTTAGCGCGGTTCCTCCCTCCCTTCATAGGGAGGAACCCCGCTTATAAGGTTGATACAATGAAACAATCCGGAAGTGCCGACTAGAATATTTCGCGTTTCAGAACCCCTAGAGACCGAAAATAACGGTGGTTCAAATTTGTATATATATATATATATATATATATATATATATATATATATTTGTCCCTAATTGTCCGATTTTGATGAAATTTCGTACAAAAATCCGTCGTCCAATTTGAAAGGTCAAGTTCGTTAACCAGCAAAATCCGCCCACTGGAAGATGGCGTGTGGGGTAAAGGAAGGGTTAGAATAAAATATTTTATTAACAGACAGGAAAAGTTTTGGTACCTTTTTATACTTTCGTTAGTATCTCGAAAACCGTTGGCAATCTTGGGGAGCGGAAGGTTACCATTCGAAAGCTTACTAAATGCTCTACAAAAAAGGTTCTGAAGAAAGTTTTAATTAGGCGATGTCAATCGGAGAAATAAGTGCTTAAAACTTTAAATTTCGTTTATTCGAAAGGTTCTTATTGTCTGTTTTATTCCTTGTTATTTTTTAATTGCTTATAGTCGGATAATGTTTTTGACAATAAAACCGATTAAGTAAAATAAGAAGATCAATTTATTGTTAAAAATGTAGCGTTCAAAGAAAGAGATCCCATGGCTTTACAAATGCCTCTGAGCGGAGGCCTTTCTGGCCGACTTATGGTTTGGCCGACCCATACAGGTAAGATCATAAATCAAGACCTTTCTATTTTAATCTTTCCAAATTAGACTAGGGATAAGAAAGGAACCGCGCTAAGATGATGCAGTTCCTGCGAGTCGGACTTTTTTTAAGGCCTTTGTCAGACTCAGTTGAAGAAGATGTTGTTAACTATTATCAATACAGGTGACGACAAAGAACACAGAGAAATCATTGGGTTCACCCTGATTTCAGCAAGAATCTAAACCCTGGACTATTTTTAGCAGCTAGAGAGCTATCTCAGTCGCATGGACCGGCAAAACACCACGTGGTCTCTTTTAACTTCTAGTTTGCAATGCAACCGCAACCCCGGCCACACGGTTTTAAGTGATTGGTTTAAGTCTAGTTTTTGATCGTCAAAAACCAGTCGCGTCGTGTGTGGCTCCCCATTCCAATACCTTGCCGATGTCAAAAAACAGTTGCGCGCGTAACTGATTTGCAACTTTAAAACCAGTCACGCCGTTGGGCCTAAATATTCGAGGCACTTGACCGTACTTTGGGTTGCAGGATATAATTTGGACAATGCAACTGCAGAGTCAATAACACAACATACATTGTTTTGTTTTTTTTTTACGGCTTTTAAACATTTGGGCTATTAGCGCCGGGCTGTCTACAGGTGTAGCCACCCTTCTATAATGCCATCATCACATGGACGGTCACCTATCCTGGTACTATACACGCCCAACTTTGCTTCACATCGGTGATTAACAGGAACAAGTGCATTCGACGTGACTTTGGTCGTTGGCGACAGGAAATGTGTAAAGGAAATCTACTTATAAAAAATCTGTGCGTGTTCTTGAGGATCGACAGGTTAACCCTGCTCGGAAAATTGCCTGCATAAAAAAAAAAGATAAACTATTGAAGTTTCTTGAAATCCTTAGCTCTTTAGTTATTTTAATATTTGAATTTATACTCCAGTTACGGTTTAATTATTATGACGGTTTTGGCTGGAGTTTTGATGGTTCCTATTTGGCATATAGAATATAAAATGACAGCGAAAAGGTTAATTGCCCGGGCTTATTTAAAAATACCACCCCTGACATTTCAGTATTGTCAAGACTAGGGGGTTGGTTCCTTATTGACAACAGGAAGGGAACGGCTGCTCCCTTATCTCCTTAGATTAGATTAGAAAAACGTGTGCCTGGATCTAACCAGGGAAGCCACACCGTGGCTTATAAGACATATTGTGCCACCCGCCGCACAGTGGGGCAAAACGATATTTCGTGTTTTAAAAAAGGCTACAGCTTCTAAATCTTGACCGATTTGAATGATTTTTTTTTTAAATGAAAGCTCAATAAAATTTAGAACAACTTTGTCTTGCCAGATATTGGTTTTTTGTTCCCTTGTTTATTACTTTACGTGGAAATAATTGAAGAACTTTTACAATCGAACATATTTTACTTTTAATCTACCTCAATATCAGTACTGATATCGCTGAAATTAAACTTTCACATCCTGATCAGACTTGGAAATGAACTGACACATATTCATTATAATTCAACGCGGAGATTATTCAAGTACATTGGAGACTCACTTATGCGATACTCACTTATACGAAACATCCAGTTATACAGAATTTCTCGTTCCCGGCGAAACTCCATTTAATCCTTTGTAATGAATTATTCACTTGTGCGATATTCAGTTCTACGCAATATTCACTTATACGAAAAAATGTGTTCCCCTTGTGTAAATACTATTCAGTTATACGTAGAGACTACAGCTTTTCTACGAAATGTTTACAGACTTACCAGTGACTTACCCCCACCTGTCTCTAAGTTCTTCCTTGTGACTCTAGTAATCCAGCCGTGTTCTATCCACTCTATCTTGTGTGATTTCCTTCGTTTCCGATCTAATAACACGGCAAGTGCCAATGATTCATCCCCCTCCACTCACTCGTTTTTCACTTCTCTATACTTTATTTGTTCTAGTAGTATGATATGGAGTTTCATCATCTTCAGAGCATACTCGACACCATGTTGTGTTTTTAAGCCCCATGGAATTAAGATGCCTTCAAGAAATAATCCGAATTTGTCTATACTTTCAGAGATTCCTAGGTTATTAGTGAATGCAACGCTCAGACTACGCCAGATATTCAATCATTACCTGAATTTTTTATACATTCCAAGAGTTTTTGGTTGTATTTGTATAAGATATTCTCAGAGTCGATCCTCGGAAGCCACAAACAGACAGAGCAAGCTTCTGGAATTGCTAGATTAGATCTTCATGGGTTTTGTCGGGTACTCAATGGATTTATAGGCCAACCTGAAAACATATCACTAAATCTAGGTAATAAATACCGTAAGATGCGCTTGCGGCATGCCTTTACCATCTCGCCCCCCCCTCTCTCTCTCTCTTTCTCTCTCTCTCTCTTCTTTCTCTCTCCCTCCTCCCGTTTCTATGCCTTGTTCATAAGAAAGGTCGGAACTAGGAAAAAACTCAAGTAACCGAAGGAGAATTCCTACTTATATGGTGTTCCGCAGGGCTCCATAATCAACCCATTATTGTTTTATTTAGATTCTGTTATTCATTGTTTCCCCGCGTAATCAATTAGTGAGAGGTGCGTATTCGTTTATCTACGCTATTCCCCGATTGCGTTTAAATTAATCATGTCCAATCAGCCAGTTTGCTTTTCTAAATTGCGGACACAATTCAAACGGTTGCGTATATGGTCTGTTCGGATTCGCTTAACGGTCGAAATCTAGAATCCAGAATTCGGGAACTAACTCTTTTTGTTTCCAATTCTCCAATCTTTATAAAAATATTCTTTGGCCGTTTCGTATTAAATTGAGTAGCCTCCTTTATCATCAGTGATTAGCAGATGAAAGAATGGTTTCAAGGCTGAGGAATAAAACTCTAAACGAACCTAGAAGTAAGTGATATTAAACCCCGAAATGCCCATTGCCAATAAAAACCCTAAGCTGGTCATAAAAAGGAGAATTACAGACCAGCTAACCTGCTGACAGTTATCTGTAAGTGAGTTTTCTATGCTTTAACTACAAAATACAATGCTTACTTATACACTTAATGTTAGACTGTCTATTATATAGCCCATTCACTTATCCACTCGATAATTTCCTACAAAAGAGGAAAAAGTAAAAAATAACTTAGAATACAACATTTAATAAAAATAAAATAGCAAATAGTGAATCATAAATCGCGCGTAAACCTAGCACATTCCTATGCAACGTGTTTCACAAACCGATACAAACGTGCTAGCACCAAGACAACAAAGAGACCCATAAAAGCTTGTTGATTTAAACTTATTGGACTTAAAACCAGAGTTGCTTACTGTGTCCTATTTAGTGGCCAGTTGAAATAGTGCCTTAGATCCTCTACTAGCAGCTGAGATAGTGCCTCAGGTCCTTGATCACCAGCTGACATAGTGCCTTTTTCCTCCAAAACTTGCCCACATAGTGTCTTAGGTCTTCCACTACTACCTGAGTTAGTGCCTCAGGTCCTCCAACACTTGCTCACATAGTGCATTAGGTCTTCCGCCACCACCTGAGTTGGTGCCTCGAGTCATCCAACACTTGCTCACATAGTTCCTTAGGTCTTCCGCCACTGAATTAGTGCCTCAGGTCCTTGAATACCCGCTGACATAGTTCCTTAGGTCTTCTCCCACTAACTGAGTTAGTGCCTAAGGTCCTTGAACACCAGCTGATATAGTGCCTGAGGTCTTCCACCACTACCTGAGTCAGCGCCTCAGGTCCTTAAACACCTGCTGACATAGTGCATTAGGTCTTCCACCACTACCTGAAATAGTGCCTCAGGTCCTCCAACACTTGCGCAGATAGTGCCTCAGGTCTTCCACCACTACCTAAGTTAGTCCCTCGAGTCCTCCAACACTTGCTCACATAGTGCCTTAGGTCTTCCACCACCACCTAAGTTAGTGCCTCGAGTCCTCCAACACTTGCTCACATAGTGCCTTAGGTCTTCCACCACCACCTGAGTTAGTGCCTCAGGTCTTCTTCACATAGTGCCTTAGGCCTTCCACCATTACCTGAGTCAGTGACTCAGGTCCTTCAACACTTGCTCACATATTGCCTTAGGTCTTCTACCACTACCTTAGTTAGTTCCTCGAGTCCTTGAACACCAGCTGGCATAACGCCTCAGGTCCTCCAACACATGGTCACATAGCCCCTTAGGTCTTCCACCACTACCTTAGTTAGTTCCTAGAGTCCTTGAACACCAGCTGACATAACGCCTCAGGTCCTCCAACACATGGTCACATTGCCTTAGGTCTTCCACCACTACCTTAGTTAGTTCCTCGAGTCCTTGAACACCAGCTGACATAACGCCTCAGGTCCTCCAACACATGGTCGAATAGCCCCTTAGGTCTTCCACCACTACCTCAGTTAGTGCCTCAGGACCTTTAACACCAGCTGACATAATGCCTCAGGTCCTCCAACACATGGTCGAATAGCCCCTTAGGTCTTCCACCACTACCTCAGTTAGTGCCTCAGGACCTTTAACACCAGCTGACATAATGCCTCAGGTCCTCCAACACATGGTCGCATAACCCCTTAGGTCTTCCACCGCTACCTGAGTTAGTGCCTTAGGACCTTGAACACCAGCTGACAGTTCCTTAGGTCTTACCCCACTGAGTTAGTGCCTCAGGTCCTTGAACGCCACTAACTGAGTTAGTTCCACAACGCCCGAGAGTGTGCTCAGATCCTCAACAAACAGCTCAGGTAGTGCCCGAGGACCTCCACCGCCAGCTGAGATACTGACTTAGGTCCACGCCAGGCGAGGTCAGTAAATAAACTGGAATATCTGCTGTATAGGACAGCACTGAAGATGTGTAGAATTGATGAAACTCCATTTGCGCTTTTAATTACTTGACCAAATTCGGGCCAGAATTTAATTTCGCTTCTAATTAAGGGAGATAATTGCATTTTCACTTCGAATGCATTGCTCTCGATGCACTTAGTGTCCAGGTTCGAAGAGGAATGCAGTCGGCCGAGGACTGGTGCATTTACGTCAGTATGCAGTTACCATATTTGGGGCGTTTATACTTTATACCGCCATTTCTACAAATCCAGTTCCTCCACTATATAAATGTATATATGACTTCCTCTATGACCATATCGGCATTTATACAACCCGTTTTATGATTTATACACTATCTCATTATAGCATTTGTCCCTTCCACGATCCTCTTCCTGATCATCACAGAACAAATCGATCTCTTGAGAGCTAATTCTAAAGATTATTTTTCTTCAATCCTGACCATTCGGGTAACTAACCCGAAAAACTAATCGTATCCACTTCTTTGGAATATCACCTTCAATGGTTTCATTCGTTATCCTAGGTAAGAAACTATTAGCGCCGACATCCACTTTTTCAACGAGCCTTGAGATGAGAAAATTCCTTCTGCGAGTAGGACCCCTACACAAGCAAATCTGAATTCACATCTCCCAGTATCAGGAAGATAATTTTTCTAAAAAGCGGAATGACTGTGTGCGCATTTGGTGAACAATTGATCTTCATGGATTGAATATGCAAGAGCCACACATGATCCGAAGGGAATGGACTAACCCCGCCATAGTTCTAATGCTAATAGCTTCCTTCAATAGCCAAATCAATAAATAGACTCCAATAAAGGGAGTCGAACAGGACCAATAAATATCCCGAATAAAGGAGTCAAACAAAAGGAGTAGAGCCTATGCAAGAAGCAGGAGAAAAACTTAAGCAGTCCTTAAAGGATATACATATTCATTATTATTGAACAATGGACGAGTCCTGCTCCTTTTCCTGGGCCGGGGATCTTGAATCATGTAACCATACCAAATATAGATATATAATCCAATCTATACACTGTGCATAACAGTATATACACGGGGGTGTCGCCCCCCAAAACGCCAAAACTTTGGGAACCGATGCAGGATAAAAAAAATTGGCTTATATCTCGTTTTTGCGTCGGTTCCGAGAAAAACGGAACAAAATAAAAACACAGTTGTGAAAAGGTATTCTTTCATAATGCCTATATAAATATCATTAAAAGTATATGTTTCATCAACAACCTCCTATAACCTCCCCCCCCCCACCAGAAAAACAACAAAAGGTATTTTTGATCGAAAATTAACTGAGTTCAAAGTAATTTAAAATAGCTACTTTCCTTTTGAGGAAGGGCGTTAAAACACAAAATAGAAGAAACATTCAATCTATATATATAAAAATCACGTGTCTGTCTGTTTTTCTGTTTGTTTGTTCCTTATACAAATCCACACCGTTTGACCGATTTTGACCAAACTTGGAATAATGGTAGGTCTTGGTACGAGAAATCTCCTAGGCTAGGTCAAAAAAATCTACCAGCTGTCGGTCTGTATGTTCGTCCCTTATACAAATCCACACCGTTCGTCCGATTTTGACTAAAGTCGGTACACTTGTGGATCTTAATCTGAGGAGTGTCGTAGGCTAAGTCAAAAACGTCTACCAGCTGTCTGTCTGTATGTTTGTCCCTTATACAAATCCACACCGTTTGACCGATTTTGACCAAACTCGGTACATATGTAGATCTTAATCTGGGGAGTGTCGTAGGCTAAGTCAAAAACCTCTACCAGCTGTCTGTATGTATGTTTGTCCCTTATACAAATCCACACCGTTCGTCCGATTTTGACTAAACTCGGTACACATGTGGATCTTAATCTGAGGAGTGTCGTAGGCTAAGTCAAAAACGTCTACCAGCTGTCTGTCTGTATGTTTGTCCCTTATACAAATCCACACCGTTCGTCCGATTTTGGCCAAACTTGGAATAATGGTAGGTCTTGATACGGCGATTGCCATAGGCTAGGTCAAAACGGATACCATCTGTCTGTCTGTATGTTTGTTCTTTATACAAACCCACACCGTTTGACAGATTTTGATCAAACTGGGCACACAGGTTGGTCTTGATCAGGGGAGTGTCATAGGCCAGGTCAAAAACGTCTACCAGCTGCTGTATGTATGTGCTTTTTTTTTTTAAAATAAAAATCCACACTGTTAGACCGATTTTTACCAAACTTGGCATACATGTATGTCTTGATACGGGGGGGGGGGTGTTATAGGTTAGGTCAAAGTCGTCTAGGACTCCCAGTTGGGAGGTCACAGGTTCGAAACAGTTACAGATTCGTGTTATTTGATTTTAATAATACTTATTTGGTTTCTAATTTATTTAGGCTTTTCTATAAGCAGAAAGTAGGTGTAGCATGGCACGCCGGGTAACAGCTAGTTCATAATAAAAATAATGTTTCAAGTTAACTCTGGACGCAAACATTATCATAAAATAACAGTTTATTCTTCTAATATTTCCTAATAATCGATTTAAAAACTGTTCAATTTTTTGGCTCCTTACACCAATACTGGTTGGCATTTGTGCATTGCTCTGCTGTAATCTGTTCCCAGACTAATCTGATGCGATGGATGAGGTACTCCCTTGAGCCATTAAGGGCGTGAGGTCTGAGAATACAACAGGCTAATAACCGACCCAACACTTCCTATCCAATGCCATGGATATCTATCTATCTATATATACATATATATATATATATATATATATATATATATATATATGTGTGTGTGTGTGTGTGTGTGTGTGTGTGTGTGTGTGTGTGTGTGTGTGTGTGTGTGTGGAAGGTATTTAAAAAGTACTATGTGATTATAAAGTGTAAAAATTACCTGTGCTAATATCGCCCCCAGTAGCAAACGCCCCCCCCCCCCCCCGTAAAACTCCCCCTTATGATAAGCTCCCTCGTCTCCATTAAATTCCCCCGGCCCCCTGCATTTCCTGTGACTCGATGATAACATTTTACGACTTCGAATTCTTATCACGATTTCATTGGGGGGGGGGGGGGGGATTTCATTTTATGAAAATGTCAGTGAAAAAAAAACCGCTATATAAATGCAGATGCCCTCTAGTTGAGGAGTGCTTTTCTTCTATTAAAAATAAAATGATAAACATTGTCCATGACATTTGTTGCCCACGTGTCCTGCCCTAAAATACTGAAATAATTCCTTATGTCAAACCTCCTTTCTCTGTCTCTTTCTATTGACTTCTTCCTGACTTTCTTTACTGATTATAGTCTTCTATTAATTTCTTGATTGGAACGGAAACTAGATTCACATAAACCTCACGTAAGTCTCTGAGGCTACAACACGTGTATCCCACGTGTAGATTTCTAGCTGATAACACTATCAGCTGTCCACATGCCATTATCCCATCTATCTCCCCTAATCCTGATGTTATCTTGATGAGTAATCATCAGATGGTTATGGATATAGAATAGTATTTAATTAGTTTGTTACTCATTTATTATTGGACTTCCATTGGATTTTTCATAATGTACATAAATGTTTTGAATTAAAAAGTCCGTCACGCAGGAGCTGCATTACTAAGCACTTTCCTCAAAATTTGGTTAGTGTAGACTGCTTTCCAGAACAATTTGCTAAAAATATCCTACATAAATAAAATAAAAACATGAATAGTTCTCGTTTAAATTTGTAATGAGTAACTGATCAATTATTAATTTGCTTCCAGAGTTATGTTTACACATGGTACCTACTACACTACGTAATAAATAGAAAAAACCTCATATTATCGTATTTTGATCTAACGCAGGAACAGGATACAGTCACTCTAGTGGTAGAAAGCGCTCCTTGCGGTGGCTTCTACCACTAGAGTGGGTAACTCTTTCTCATGAGTTACCCACGACGTATTCCGCGTTTCGTTACAATACAGCAGAAATTACGACCGGTATGAGTATATTAGGAATTTGGGTCCGGAGTAACCCCCCCCCCCTTCTAATGAACCGATTTAGTTCATTTTTATATCTCACTTTTCTCTCTATATTACCACTACGAATACCAAGTTTCGTTGAAATATAACAAATATTACGGCTGACATAGTCAAATTAGTGTTTTGGGTTTGGGGTAAACCCCCTCTTCCGGTGGACCGACTTTGGTGGTTAACGAACTCGTTCAATCGTTTGCTAATTGAATGCTATATACCAAGTTTCGTGACGAAAAAACAAAAACTCTGGCCGCTATCGTGTTAACAGACATATATATATATATATATATATATATATATATATATATATATATATATATATATTTATATATATTTATATATATTTATATATATATATATATATATATATATATATATATAAATTTTAACGGGGGTCATTTTCGGTGTCTACTAGGTAGGATCGACAAAGGTTTGAAGAAATTTTTCAAAAATTCCGTCATGAGTGCAACCTCAATAGCTACTTTCCTTCGGAGGAAAGTGACAAAATGTGTTTTACATTTTTTTCGCCGCCCAAGATTTTTAATATTTTCTTGAATTTTATTCTTAAACTAATATTTTTCTTATATTTATTGTTTTACCATAACTCTGAGAGAATTACTGTTGTATTAATGAGATTTACATAGTTTATTTAATTATTCATTTCTAAAACTTGATATTTTTTTGGTTAAATAGAAATATATTTCTTTATTTAGACAGACACAGACTAACAAAATTGATTTTTTGGTTTAAAATTTTGAAATTTTGGCAGACAGCTATGAAGGCTGAGAAATAATTAGAGGAAAGCAATAGAAATACCCATAAAAATGGTTAGTTCTGTTACCGAGAATAAATACACACACTCGCATATATATATGATTACACCACGGTTGAATTCATTGAATCCTCATTGAACTGTGAAGACAATGAATTTTGGGCGTGGATGGTCCTAGGATGGGTGACCATCTAGTAAATGGACAAGTCGAAGCAAATCGATAGTCTGAAATAGCGGTTAATAATCTAGGTGGAGTTATCGAATATTAACAGTGGGGTGCACTCAAGTCAGTGTAATGTCAAAAAAATACTATTTGCTAAATGTTTAATGTTATGTCAATTAACCAAGCATTTTACAGAGATCGAAACAGTTATTTTTTTTATCGAAAAAGTTAAAATTTAACTGTTAAAAGCTTTTATTTAAAAGTTTTAAGAGTAAAAGTTATTTAGGAACTCCTAAAATTAACTACATGAAAATTAAAGTTAATGTAATACTTTTATTTTTTAACGTGAAATAAAAGTTTTCAGTATTTTAACAAGAAATTTAGGGTTTCCATGGTTGACAATCCCTGGAATACTGGTAAGAAAGAAAATATACACTTCCATAGCTATATTAACTAGGACTTATCCTACACCCCCAGCCCAGCAACTCAAGTAAATGTTGGAAAAGCATTTTCAATGTTCTTTGTTTAAAGATTTAGTTATTTTCAAACTTTTATTTTTTACGTTGAAAACTAACAGTAAAAAAAAAAAATTTAAGTTTAAACCAAAAAAAGTAATTTTCTAACTTTTACTTTTTCAAATTGAAAATAAAAGTTATAATTATTTTCGGCCCCTGGCATCTTATCGTATATATGTACTATATATTTGTCAAATACCACTCACTCACTCACTGACCTATCATCGCCCAGCCCAAACCACTCGACAGAAAAATCTGAAATTTTGCATGGACACTCCCTATAGAACACAGACCTCGCTAAGAAAGGATTTTTTGATATTAGAATTATTAAGTATTTTTAGAGGGGTTTAAAGTTTTGGTTGGTTAGAGCATGCAAGCCTAGGCAGCAAGCGTTGCTAGGACGATAAAGAACAGCTGTTACCGTACATTATCTATTTCACAGTATTATTTTTAATTGAGGTTAATTTCCACTATGATGGCAGTCCTTGAATTACTAGAAAAATAAAAAGTGATTTTGTCCCTCCTAGAGTTTACGCCCTGGTGATGGCCCATCCGAGGTAATACTATCCCGCCCCACTTGAAAATTTGATATTTTGCGTGGACAATACGCGTAGAGTGTAAACGTTCGCTGAGAAAGGTTTTTTTGATATTCAAATGTTTAAGTACTTTTAGGGGGGTTTGAATTATTAAGCAGTTCCGCATCGGCTCAAAAATGGTTCGATTTTGATAACATTTGGTACAAAAATCTTTCTTCTCATTTAAAAGGTCAAGTTCATTAACCAGTTGAATCCGCTTATAGCATATACATGGTTTTTGGAGAAGACTTTTGTGCGAAAGATTCCTTAACGTAGGAAAACGAATGAAACCATTTTTAAAGCGAGTTCTGTAGACATTTACCAGAAAAATTGATAGAAATACTTTTCAAAACTAATTTTCTGTTTGGGTATTCAGAAAGGAAGTATATGGGAAAAAAATTTTATGAATGGTGATACAAAGTTTTCAGATCTCAATATATTTTCTAAAATATCTCGAAAACGGTTGGGAAATCGTAGTAAAAGGAAAGGAAAGGTTACTAAATTCTCTACAATATGATTCTGTTTAATGTTCGGTGGGGCGATGTCAATGGAAGAGATAAGTGCTTAAAACTTCAAATTTGTTAGTTTTATGCTTTTCAACGTGTATTTGTCACTGTTTTCCTAACTTTTTAAGCGGTTGTTGTATTTTTTTTATTTATTTATTTTTTTTTTTTTTTACTCTCCAACGGAAACAAGCACGGTTACCTCCACATGGTGTTTCCTGGGTAACTTTAAAGTCTGTGCAATAATAAGCTGTACAAAATTATGTAGTAGCGTTAATTTTGATCATATCTTATTTAACTCAACATAAAAACTACTTATCGGCCGTGGTGAAGCACGGGTATTCATCTAGTATTATATATTTGAGCAAGTACTCAATAAGGGCTAGCAGGTGGAGTCAAATTATAAAAGTTTATTGAGCACAGATTTGTTTACAATAATAATAAGGTGAGTAGGTAACGAGGTCTGTATGTAAACATTTAGTCAAACGGTAACAGCTAATTCCAGAGGCCTAACTGTAAGAAGGGAGTGGAGTACTGCTGGTGGGAGGTGGGAGAGCTAGTGGTATCCCACCTCCCACTCGAGGTGGAATCGAGACGGCATAATTAAGTGCAAACTCCATCTCAAGACTTTAAAGTAAACAGCTAAGACTCGGAAGGAGTCGATGGGATGCTGGTGGTGTTTGTTTACTTTTAATGTTAAATCAGGAATACTTCAAGTATTATATAGACTAATTAGTAATTAAGAATATAATAATTATGTTATTATTATATGTTAAAAAAATTGTCCACTAATCAAAATCCTGAAGTTCTCTCCCTATCAAGCGTCAACAATCCACTATCTCCACCAAGTAGACTCATAAGACAGTGGCCCAGAGATCTGCTGCAGTGACCAAGTGAAGTGTTAGCAATGGCTTTCTCTTTGTTCAAGTGCGACAATTTTCTGTGGCTCACCGATCTCTCTTCGACTCCAGCCACTGGTCGGAGCAGAAGGGTGCTTGTGTAGGCCCCTCTCAACGTCATCTAAGCGGCTTTCTAGCGGGAATCGAGGATGAAGTTGGGAGGCCTTGAGCACAGAAACTTCATGTTGTATCGTTCATCATATTACCAGATGGGTTTCTATACAGGGTTTCTATATATAACTTTTTTTATTTATTTTACGAGCTCCGCAACAACGGCGTCTTGCTCTTTATTGAAATACAGTAAAAAATACAAATTTTCACAATTATCAGTAACTTATAGTACTAAATACAACAGAAGTTTGAGGGAAGCATACGGCAAAAGTTAGTAGGTTGGTGTTAAGAATTAGGTCCTAAACATAATTTACCGCTAAACATAGTTTACTATATACAACAAATAAAGAATTAAAATAACATCAATTCATTAAAAACTAAGGCAAACAGAGAAAAAAAAAACTAATTAAAAACTGACGTAAACATAGAAAAAAATACTCACACGGCTCGAAAAGCTTATTTTCTAATAACGAAATATTGTTTCTAATTTTACGTATCCTGTTTTATCGTCGAATACATTTTTTGTTCCTGGAATCAATTAAAAAAAACAACAAGCAATACAAAAAACTAAGGGTAACATCCAAAAAGAATCGTTCAAATAAGTGAAACTAACTACTACTGGGGTTATTTTTCAAAATGTGACTGTCCCATCGAGAGAATTCTCAGAACATTTTTTATAGAGAATGTAGTAAGCTTTCGAATGGTCACCTTTCGCTTACCACTATTACCTAACCGTTTTCGAAGTATTAAGGAAAATACACCAAGTTAGTAAAACTTTTCATGTCTATTAAAAAAATATTTTATTCTAGTCTTTCGTTAAGTCCAAACGTAACCAAAATTGATAACTAAATAGATTGTTACCAATTTAACACGGTCATATTTAGAAGAATTTATACACCAAATCAATGTAGATGGAGGAACTTCAGTTTTATTGTTGAAGGAAATTAATATTTGAATTTAGATGTGTTGACCTGTCATTAAAATGAAATTCAATTTGTGAAATAATATATAATAATGTTGATAAGAATAATTTAATGTAATAATTAGTTAATTATCTTTGTAATTAGCGTTTGGCTAAATGTAAAATCATTTCTAAATGTCATTGATGGAACGAGAAGATAGGCAAAACTCCAGGATAAACTGGGGCAGAGATAGGACATGGTTCTCATTTCACTGATTATCCAAGGAGAGATTTGGCGGGGATAGAGCAGGCATGCCAACTCTCATTTCCCGCCAAAAAAAAAATTAATCTAACAACTTCAGATTAAAATCATCAAAAGTAAGAAATTCTTTATTAACGTTATTCTTATTGTTCTTGGGGGTTTCACTTTGTTCCTTCTTGGAAAGAAATGCTTTCACCTCTATTGTGAATCGAACCCAACTCCACTGTCACCCGATTCTCACTACAACCAGATCTCATTTAGCGAATTATGCGCAGTGACCGATATGTTGAAAAAACAAACGTTGAAAAGAATAAATCTTACAATTTTGAAGTTTTTAGCACTTATTTCTCGGATTGACGTCGCCCCATCGAAAATTACATTTGAACCTTTTATTTAGGGAATTTAGTAAGCTTTCGAATGGTCACCTTCCACTTACCACGATTTCCCACCCGTTTTCGAGGCATTTTAGAAAATATACGAATATCCCAAAACGTTTCATTCCTGTTTATGAAATACTTTATTTTTACTATTTACTTAACTCCAAACGGAACCAAAATTATTCTATCTTAGATTAGATGTCTGGAACAAGTTTCAACTAAATTAATCTTCACTAAATAGCCAAACTAAAAATTAGTTTGGAAAAGTAGGTGTTTCAATGTTTCTCGAATACGGTTACAGATATCATACATTATACAGATTTAAAAATGGTTTCATGATGATTAGATAGTTAGCCGTCGAGGTGATAAGTACAGATGGAATGGTTGGGATTCGGCTAAATAAACCTCAATATGATTTTTTTAAAACAAAATCATATTGAGGTTTATTTAGCCGAATCCCAACCATTCCATCTGTACTTAAAAATGGTTTCATTCGTTTTGCTACGTTAAGAAACCTATAAAACGAGTACCAGCATGCATATGAACTGGAAAACGTAAGTGTTGCGATTTTTTTGCGCGCAAATTTCGCGCCAAAAGCCATGTGTCGGTGGACGGATTCTGCTGGTTAACGAACTTGACCTCTCAAATTAGAAGAATGATTTTTGTACCAAATTTCGTCAAAATCGGACCATTTTTGAGCCGTCAGGAGCGCGAACAGACAAACATATATATATACAAATTTGAACCACCTATTCATGATCCATGGGGTCTGAAACGAGTAATTTTCTAGTCGGCACTTCTGGACTACGTTATGAGGTCAACCTCATAAGCGGGTTTCCTCCCAACGGAGGGAGGGAGGAACCGCGCTAAAAGCAATGGTTACCATTACAGTATGATCCATAAGAAAGTTAATGTCCAAGTACATCAATGTCTGTCTTTATCTGGACGAGATGTTCCCTTGTACTCCAACAGCCTTGTCTCCGATCTGTAGTAATCGTTTTTAAATTCGTAAATCGATACGAACAGCCTGTCAACCCCCCCCCCTGTTCGGACGGTCATTAGTAACGGACGGAGTTTAATATTAAATTTACAAAATCCTCTGACATGTTTGTTAAATTGAAATTCCCATGGATTAATCCGTCGTCCATAAGCCGATATTTGTATCCGAGAATTTCTATTTATCGACGAAATCCATATTAAGTTTGGTTCATAACGAAGCAGCGCTTTGAACCAATCCATTTGGCGTTCTCTACGGCACAAGGATTCAACCAATGGATTTTAGTGCAAAAATGTTCTGCTTTAAACGACCCACTTACGTTACGATTTGTTGTACTGCAGGCAGTACGATTTCGTTTGAAATGATGGTTTGTACTGCGGTTGTGTGGACCTACATACTGCATGCGTGTTGTACAGCAGTACGGAACGTCCATAAAATCTGCAGTACAGTCAACCAGTTCAGTAATTTTGGCTTTAATTAATTCTATCTATGAATTAAATGATTCGTTATTATTCGTAGATAGTTCTGAAAATCATCTGGTTCATTCTAAAGTAATTCTCATTCGAATTTAACATTTGAAAGGGTCGGGGCAAAATAGTGCCAAGCAACATTTTTAACAAAACTTTACTGTAGCTGCTATATCGTCGATACAAATGCCAAGTATCGCAAGTGAAAAAACGCATTTTTCAATTTTAATCTATACTGATTGATGCAGGACTCATTTAAGTTGTGGCAAACTCTCGAAATTAAATAAAAATAATTACAAAAAGAAAATCAAAATAGCGAATCTGCATTAAGTCTAATTATATTATGTAATAAGATAAAATGTATATAAGTCATCTATTATGTATCAAACAACTTTGCACCCTAGATACTTTGCTTTTGTATCGACGATATGTTGTATATTATGTGGGTATGTCAAATATCAGTTGAAATGTTTAGGGACAATAAGATTAAGTAGCGTACAGAGCTTGTAGTCATATTTTAGTAGCATTTCCATCATAGACTGATAGTCCTACATAATATCCTACATATAGCAGATAGAGTTAAGTTTTTTTTTTTTTGTTTTTTTTTTACGGCGCATCTACATCTTGGCCATTAGCGCCGGGCTATCTATAGGTTGCCACCCTTTTATAATGCCAACAGCACGTGGTCGGTCACCCATTCAGGTTCTGACCACGCCCGACGTTGCTTAACTTCGGTGATCTACGGGAACCGGTGTATTCAACGTGGCTATGGCCGTTGGCTACAGTTAAGTTTTGTTAAAAATGTTGTTTGGCACTATTTTCCCCCGACCTCTTCATTTAAGAGTACATCCTTATTTACCTTTTACACTACTCATTCTTTGTTCTTTTTGACTTATTACTTTAAATTTTATCGTCCATTATTATATTAACTACGAATTTTTGGGACGGGTTATCTACAGGTTACCACCCTTTTCTAGACAGGATAGGGCTGATGCCTTTTCTATTTTCGAAAGAAAAGCCACCACCCCTAGTGGGAATCGAACCCACGACCTTTGGCATGGAGTGATAAGTGCTCACGCCTTAACGCTCACGGCTACCGTGAGCGTTAAAATAGTCCAAAATTAATAATGAAACAGCAGGTGCAACCTTTGTGTTTAGGAATGGTGCCATCACATTTACAATAGCGCAATGCTGCAAGTTCTGTCAAACTTGTTGTACAACTGAGTATCTGAAAAAGTCATCCTTCTGCAAATCGTTGCATCCGTTTAGAATAGATTTTTATGAAACTTCTTTTGGGGTTGATTACTCTAGAAAGATCATAAATAGTTAAACCGTGTTTATGAGGAATATAGTGTAGTTTCTAGAAGGATTAGAGAGCTGAGGATGGAGATAAATAAAGGATATAGTGATGTGGGGAATAGGGTATAACAGATACAGGATAGTGTTTGTAGGGTTTGGAAGGATGGAAGGAGGGTTTGGAAGGAAAGATAGGACTTAAGAAGGATGTATGAAGGACTCGATTAGACCAGAAGGTTTGATGGATGAGCTTCCAAACCCTTACAATCCCTTTAGGAATAGCCGCCAAAAGGCTGACATTTCCCGCCAAAAGATCGACTCTTCCCGGGCAAAAGCTTCCGTCGAATCACTGCAAGATCAGATGCTTTGATGTGTTTCATAGCCTTATCCTGTCCGAGGCGATCAGCTGGGAGATGGAAATCTTATCAGAGCCCTTTGTGTTTCTAGAAGGTCTTGGACAAGGAACTTACCAACATTGCTGGTGTGAAGGGTTCTATGATACAGCATTCGACTCATGTTCTGTAGTTGCCCAATAAATAGATGGGTTTGAGCTAACATTGATTCCCCCATAAGATTTGTTTTTCTAATATTCTTAGGTATGGTGTGAGTATCCTGGAACCAACTTTTCCAACTCGAAGGCCGGGGAGAGAACTTTTGGCAGGCGAAAAACCGCGAGATTTCAGCACTCAGTTTTTCTTCATTAATTTAAAAACATGAACTGGCCAAAGTCCAAATTCGGTCAGGTAAAAGTGCTGCCAAAAAACAACACTTTTTTTCCAATTCCTACTTTTGACGAGTAACAGCTTGGATTCATCATTTCTATTGATACACCCCCTCCCTAAAAGTTAAAGAACATCAATAACTGGTTCCGAAAAGTACAAAAACGTACAAATTGGAGCAATATTAATTTTTTTTTTGTCACTATTGAGCCAAAACGAGAATTAATGAAATTCATTTGATCGCATTTTGAAAAATTTTGGTTCCTACAATTTACTTTTGATTCCATTCTAAATGTATCAAATAACAGTTTATGCGGTATGCTGAGGGAAAAGGGGGGATGGGGGAACCCTAAAAAATTTAGAATGATACCTGTGTCCGAGAAATTTTTATTACTGTACTTCTATATTCCTTCAGTGAAGCAACAAAATTACAAGCATTTTGTATTGAAAATGACTGCATTTGAAGTAAATTAATGATGAAGAAAACTGAAAAAAGTGCTAGTATTTTGCGTTTCTTTGCCTGCTAAAAGTTCTCCCCCGGCTTTCGAGATGGAAAAATTGGTTTCAGCATACTCACACCATACCTAAAGATATTAGAAAAAAAATCTTGGGGGGGAATTAATGTTAGCTTCACCCTCTTTTGAAACCTCTATATACTGGACTATAGGGCCTTAGATCGAAACTCGGTCGCTTACATTCAGGGGTTGGAATCGCTTTCACCAATAGCCTCTAAGCCCATCACAAACCTTCCAATGCGTTCTGGAGAAATGCACTGGCCACACTGCCTCCTTAGCGCATAATATCAGATACCTCTAAAGTATTTGCCCGTCTGGGCCCTCGTGATCTTTGACAGTTCTGATATGAAAACTATCATAACATTGATCGGAAAGCCTGTCTTGTCTACAAGCTGTTTGAATACTCCAGCTGTCAAGTTCAGTTGCGAAACGCCGGTCGAAAAGTCCGACTCGCAGGAACTGCTTCATCTTAGCGCGGTTCCGTATATATCCCTATTACCAGCTAGGAACGTATTCCACGTAATGTTCAGATGATTGATGGTTGCGGATTTTTTAGGTATGACCTTGATGTATTGCCAAAAAACACTGATTTTAAGGGGTCTATTTCGGAAAAGGGGTGCCAGTGATCTTACCAGAAACTGTGATTATTTTAACGACATAAAATAAAACATATGTTGTGATAACAACACCAAATTTCCAAAGTTTGGGTAAAAATGCAGTTTCCAGCCCTCCAAACCGATTTCTTTCAAATTTTGCACAATAACGTATTTTGATGCACTAAACTCGAATACGATAAAAAAAAAAACGTCGGATTTAACTAGGAAAGAAGTTATTAAGCACTTAAGTTCACTGCTATGCAGGTTATGAGAGCTAATGTAAACAACTAAATTTGTGACGACTTTAAGGCTTAAATGACGACTTTAAGGCATACATGCTATGCGTTTCCGCTCGCTACGCTCGCTCAAGAAGATAACAAAACCCCAGTCAATCCAACTCGCTAAAATTAATAGAATATCATATTAAGCACTAAAGTTAGGAAGGTTATAAAACTAGGCGTCATCAGCGTATTTGTAAACACGCGCATGCGCAGATATGTAACATTGGGAAACAGAGAACTCTTATTTGAAATGTTCAGAAACCATTTATTCGAAAATATTGTCAATTTTAAGGGCATCGTCGCCTGTCGCTTAAGGGCATACGTGCTATGCGTTTCCGCTCGCTACGCTCGCTCAAGAAGATAACAAAACCCCAGTCAATCCAACTCGCTATGATTAATAGCTCTCATAACCTGCATAACAGTGAACTTAAGTGCTTAATAACTTCTTTCCTAATTAAATCCGACGTTTTTTTCCATCGTATTCGTGTTTAGTGCATCAAAATACGTTATTGTGCAAAATTTGAAAGAAATCGGTTTGGAGGGCTGGAAACTGCATTTTTACCAAAGTTTGTTATAGTTTCATTTGTGATTTTGGCTGGCTCAAACGCAATGAATATATTTCAGTTAAGTGACAATATCAGGACTGAAGACTATGCTCTTATGTTTCTACAGAGCAAAAGGATCATACCGAGTAGCAAGGTTTGTGGCAATGGGCAGTCCATGAAGACAAGGATCGAAGAAAACAAGTAGTATTGTTATCAGAGGGGTAGCCTTCAGATTGCTACAAGGCATACAAAGGACTGAAGAAAGTGGAGGGTATGCGATATAAACATTATATAGTGGATCATTCCAAAAACTTGGTAGACCTGACAACAGGTGCTCACACCCAGAGGGTAGAATCTCTTTGGACTTGGATCAAACCCAGAACCAAGATAGAATGCAGGACTAGGAGGAGTATGCTGGATTCATATCTATGCGGATTTATATGGGGGAGGAGGTACGAGAAGGAGTGATTGTTGGGGAGGATTTTTTGTGGAACATTGTAGATTTTTCGAAGACAAGGTATTGTTGGGATTCGGCTAGGAGAAAAACGTGTAAGTGAGGAAGCTTTCGGTGAAGATTACCGCTTCCTCACCCCTCCCCCAGACAAAACTATAAAACCCCCTGTGCAGTTGCTGTCCCTCACACATTCAACCATGGTTACCTAAGTTGTCCTCGAGGCCTTCCTCCCACCCCCCTAGGCATTCTCTAGTGGTACGTATCTATATATTAATTATTATAAATTGTATTCACTTATAGAATAGATTGTTTTTTCTCACTATATGAAAAATGTTCCTTTTTTGTACTGATTAGTTTTTTGTACTGTTTACTTACTACTTTCTACATGCTGTTTACTTTCCAACTACCGTATTTTCATTGTTTAAAAATAAGATTGGTTAAAATTTATTGTCTTGATGTATATACTACGCTCATTTCTGCCTGTTTTTTACTTACAAGTTGTATATTAATTTTTTTTACTTATAAGTTGTATTTTTTAGCTGAAGAAGGCTGCCAATGTGCAGCCGAAACGTCCAAATACAGATTTCTTCCTGAAAGTCTGACGTTTTTCTCCTAGCCGAATCCCAACTATACCTTGTCTTCGTATCTCTGCAACGGCTAACTATCTCCATCTTCATTGTAGATTTTTGTTCAGAGGTTTAACTAGTTTTCTTAGTTGAGGTTATAGAATATGTTTTGAGGTTATTTATAAAATGTATTTTCTTTGATAAACATGTGTTATATATAATAATAACAGTTATTTAACAAAATCACTGGCTCCCCTTTTCCGGGTCTGTTTTAAGTACGGAGGCGTAAAAAAAAATTATAATTAGATTGTCGGTTCGACTCCCGCTGAGAATCTCCTATTATCCATCGACCTAGTTTTCCCGGCTGTACCTCAGATGCTTGCAACTAAAGTTTCCGCTCCTACTTACCTCAGGATATTGTAAAACTTGAAACTTTGAACGAGAGGGCTTTAGCTTGTTGGCTTTACGCTCTAAGTCCTTCATACTTTTAATAATTTACCGGAATTCCTGCTTGGAAAGTTGGGATTACACCGACTCCGACATGCACGAGCTGGTTTCGCAAACTCGGTAATCCCTTTAATGTTGGAGTCGTGAAAGCATCGAATTATGCAGAAGGATAATATAAACAAGTCTCTCGCTCATAAATACACTGCTCATTACAGCAAGTATGATGGCTTTCGGGTACTTACGTACTAGTTGCGACGAGAAGTGGGCTTGTTCAGGGTCTAGATCATGACAATTTAGCGAATCGTGGCAATATGGCGACCGAAAGACCATTTAATAATATTATCAACGAGTAGGATTGACTAGAGTTTCGATATAACCTGTAGCGAGCATAGCAATTCTGCCATTAACTTAAGTACAGCTGGTTTCCTTGGAAACATTAGCACTTATGTTAATTGCATAATTGCTATGCGTTTCCGTTCGCTACGCTCGCTCAAGGTTACATCGAAGTTATAGTTAATCCAACTCCCTGTAATATAGATCACGGGTTTTTCGGTTGAAAATATGCAATTTAACATTGCTTCAAAACAGTACTTTTTTAGTTGTTGGTAAATCCCAAATACTCGTTTTCCTACTGCACATAAATAAACCAAAGAGTAAGTGAACACAAAACGATGACTGGAACGGAAGAAAGAAGAGCCAATGGAATCGCCCATAGGAATGAACCAATAGAAGCGCTTCATTTGAGTTCTCGTTTCATGATCCGGATCCCTGAACGAGACCCACTTCACGAGATCGGTGCAATTTTTACGTAAGTATCGGCTTTCGTTCACAATCGTTTCTTCGTCAGGGAACATCTACAATCTATGTTATTATAGATATTTTTTTCATTACACCTCCAAAAGGAGACCAGGAAAGGTTTAGATGTGTATCCTACCCTCGTGTGGGGCTCTATCCACGAACTGTGTCTTCTTTTTACTAAAAGTCCGTCACGCAGGAGCTGCATAACTAAGCACATCCCTCAGAATTTGGGTAGTATAGACTGCTTTCCAGAATAATTTGTTTACAATATCCTATAAAAATAAAATAAAAACATGAATAGTTCTCTTTTAATTTTGTAATGAGTAAGTGTTCAATTATCAATTTTGTAATTAATTTGCTTCCTGGGGTCTCCCTTGGTCTAATTGCTAGCGGCTTGGATTCATATGCGGGAGATGGTGGGTTCGATTCCCAACCTCCGGCAGGAATTTTATCATCCCACGGCTCGCTGGTAAAATTCCTCGCTGCACCCTGGATGTCGGCGCTAATGACCTAGATGTAGATGCGCCGTAAAAAAAGAAAAAAAAAAAAAAAAAAAAAAAAAAAAAAAAAAAAAAAAAAAAATTTGCTTCCTGAGTTATGTTTACACATGGCACCTGCTACACTACTTCATTAATACAAAAAACTTCATCATGATGATTAGATAGTTAGCCGTCGAGGTGATAAGTACAGATGGAATGGTTGGGATTCGGCTAAATAAACCTCAATATGATTTTGTTTTAAAAAAATCTATATTTCGGACGTTTCGGCTACTCATTGGTAGCCTTCGTCAGCTAAAATGACAAAAAAAAGAAATTAATACAGAAACAATCAAGAAAAATTTATAATTGTGATAGGTAACAGAACTATAGATACAGTTTAACTTATAACAGAACATATCGTCTTAAAATTCTTAGAATGAGTAGAATGAAAAAGAAAATAGGTACAGTAATTGATTTTAATAGTAATTAGTAACATTAATTGATTTTACAAAGAAATAAGAGAACTATATACCAATGACAAATATAGTAGCTAATAGTAACATTAATTAATTTTACAAAGAAATAAGATACTACATACCAATGGAAATGCCGAGCGGCAGAGGAAGACCAAGGTTGGCAATTAAGTAACCATTGTGAAAGTGTCTAAGGAAAAAAGGAATCTGCAAGGGGTATATGTAACTGGGAACAGCAAGAGGTGGGGGAAACGGGCGGTAGGATCAACCAGATGTTTATGACATTTTATGACAGGAAAGGAGAAAAAGGTGTTAATGGAAGGATACCCAAGGGGCAAGGTAAAAATCTAGGTAGGTGGTCGGGCGAGTATTTGGAAAATATTAGCGTACATAGGAGAAATGCCTTGTTGGTCAGTTTTGTAATTTATATTGTTTTTGTTTAAGTTTATGTGTACACATTCCGAGATCTGTAGTCTTTTTTTGTTACGTTGTGTAGAAAGAATTTTCGTGTCGTCGAAGTTAAAAGTGTGTTTTTGTGTAATGGCGTGTTTTGCAAGTGCAGATTTATCTATTTCTTTATTAGTGATGGTTCGTTTATGTTGTGTAAGACGTGAGTGAATGTCATTTATGGTTTCTCCTATGTATACACCATTACAGGAAGGGGTACTCGGGAAACCCCTTCCTGTAATGGTGTATACATAGGAGAAACCATAAATGACATTCACTCACGTCTTACACAACATAAACGAACCATCACTAATGAAGAAATAGATAAATCTGCACTTGCAAAACACGCCATTACACAAAAACACACTTTTAACTTCGACGACACGAAAATTCTTTCTACACAACGTAACAAAAAAAGACTACAGATCTCGGAATGTGTACACATAAACTTAAACAAAAACAATATAAATTACAAAACTGACCAACAAGGCATTTCTCCTATGTACGCTAATATTTTCCAAATACTCGCCCGACCACCTACCTAGATTTTTACCTTGCCCCTTGGGTATCCTTCCATTAACACCTTTTTCTCCTTTCCTGTCATAAAATGTCATAAACATCTGGTTGATCCTACCGCCCGTTTCCCCCACCTCTTGCTGTTTCCAGTTACATATACCCCTTGCAGATTCCTTTTTTCCTTAGACACTTTCACAATGGTTACTTAATTGCCAACCTTGGTCTTCCTCTGCCGCTCGGCATTTCCATTGGTATGTAGTATCTTATTTCTTTGTAAAATTAATTAATGTTACTATTAGCTACTATATTTGTCATTGGTATATAGTTCTCTTATTTCTTTGTAAAATCAATTAATGTTACTAATTACTATTAAAATCAATTACTGTACCTATTTTCTTTTTCATTCTACTCATTCTAAGAATTTTAAGACGATATGTTCTGTTATAAGTTAAACTGTATCTATAGTTCTGTTACCTATCACAATTATAAATTTTTCTTGATTGTTTCTGTATTAATTTCTTTTTTTTGTCATTTTAGCTGACGAAGGCTACCAATGAGTAGCCGAAACGTCCGAAATATAGATTTTTTTAAAACAAAATCATATTGAGGTTTATTTAGCCGAATCCCAACCATTCCATCTGTACTTAAAAAACTTCATATTTTCGCCTTTTGATCTGACGCAGGAACAGGATACAGTCCCTCTAGTGGGAGATAGCGCTCCTTGCGGCGGCCTTGCGAACCTACGCCTGGCGGGCTATTCTATTGAAATATATTACAAAGTAAACCCCCCTTTCCGATAGACCGATTTAGATCATTTTTACAAAACGCGTTTCGTTACAATACAGCAGAAATTACGACCGGTATGAGTATATTTGTAATTTGGGTCCGGAGTAAAGCCCCCCCCCTCCTAATGAACCGATTTTGTTTATTTTTACAACACATATTTACCTGTAGATTACCACTACGAATACCGAGTTTCGTCGAAATATAACTAAAATCACGGCTGGTAGTGGCGAATTGGTATTGTGGGTCCGGAGTAAACCCCCCCTCCTAATGAACCGATTTAGTTTATTTTTAGATCTCTCTATATTTTACCACTACGAATACCAAGTTTCATTGAAATATAACAAATATTACGGCTGGCATGGACAAATTAGTGTTTTGGGTTCGGGGTAAACCCACCCCCCTTCCGGTGGACCGATTTTGGTGGTTAACGAACTCGTTCAATCGTTTGCTAATTGAATACTGTATATCAAGTTTCGTGAAGAAAAAACAAAAACTCTGGCCGCTATCGTGTTAACACACACACACACACACACACACACACACATATATATGTATATATATATATATATATATATATATATATATATATATATATATATATATGCATATATATCAATTTTAATGGGGGTCATTTTCGGGATCGATAAAGGAAGAAATTTTTCAAAAATTCCGTCATGAGAGCAACCTCAATAGCTACTTTCCTTCGGAGGAAAGTGCTAAAAGAGGATTTCATGGAAATGTACAAATGAAGATTTAGGTTCTGCGGTTTGAGACAAGAAGAGCCAAACCATGTTCGTCTTAGACTAGAACATTTACCCGTAATCTGTGAGTCTATTATTGTAAACGAACATAGAATGTTGAATCGCCGCAAGTACAACTTACAGTTTTTAGCGCGATTCCTTTCGAGTTCATATGCTTCCAGGTGCTCGTTTTATAGGCTCTTTGGCATAGGAAAAGGAACGAAACCGTTATTAAGGTGATGTACATATGTAACCGTTTTTAGGAAAGTGAGAAAAATGTGTAATGTGTGTTTCAATTTGGGGACATAGAATCGTGGGATTCAATTGAGATTGGGTTTGAACTAAGGTGTTTAAATTTTGGTTACATTTGGAATTAAGGAAATATTTGAAAAAAAAAAAAAAAATGGGGGCGAGGTTAGCTCAGTGGTAGAGCACTCGACTAATGAACTGGAGGACCAGGTTCAAAACCCGAGCGCGCACTAAAGATTTTTTCTTCTAGTGCTGCCGTTCGAGGGTTGGATTTGGGGTCCTAGATCGTCCCTAGGCCCACCCAACCTTTAATTAATAATGGGTACCTTGGGTTCTAATGACTCTAGCAGTCGAAGCAGCCGAGGGGAAAACCAGGCGGCCGGAGCATAGTATTGACCACACTATCTCCTTATTGTGCCGTACGGTCAAGAATCAGATACCTCTACAGTATCTGCCCCTCTGGGCCCTTGTGGCCTGTTACGGGACTGATTTTTTTGCGAAAAAAAAATGTTATTAATAGACATAAAAATTTTTGGATCTACGTATATTTTCGTAAATATGTCGAAAACGGCTGGGAAATCGAAAGCTTACTAAATTTTCTAATAAAAATTTTCTGTAGCACTTTTCGATGAATCGGACAATTAAGTGCATAAAACTTCGAACGCGTTAGTTTTCTCTTTTGAACGGGTTTTTGTCTTTGTTTAACTTGCGTTTTATTTTTTGTTTCTTTATTTTAAATCCCATTTATCAGTATTTAGTTTTATAGCAAAAGAAAGGAAAGAAAACGGGAATCGTGTTGGCAATAGTGTTTTCGTAGAGCGAACGTTGATTTCCGCTTAGGATACTGTCAGTTTCCTTCTCGTCGCGGCTTAAAATTCCTTCTGTTTGAGATTTTATTTTATATTTTTCACAAACAATCCTTTTCCCATAACCAATACCATCCGATACCTTGGGTTTTACCTTGACTCTCGATTGACTTGGAACGCACACATTAAACTCAAACGACAAGAACTCAATCGACGATTCGGACAACTATACAGACTATTAAACCGATCATCACACTTAACCGTACATAACAAACTAACTGTCTACAACTCACTAATAAAACCTACATGGACTTACGGAATAGAACTTTGGGGGACAGCCAAGCGTTCCAACATCCACCGAATCCAAACATTCCAATCTAAAATCTACGTACCATAGTCAATGCTCCTTATAATGTTACAAATCGAAACCTCCATAATGACCTAAATATCCCTTTTGTCCAAGACATAATCCCTAGCCGCTTCTCATCTTTCCATAGCAAATTAATCAATCATCCTAATCCTATAGCCCAATCCTTATCCTGCACAAATCATCCTTCCTCTCCACCAAGACGCCTTAACAGGAAGTGGCCCCGAGACTTACTTAGGCAGTGAAGTGTCGTGGAGTGAACAAAAACAACTATCCGTGGAGTGATCAAAGAAATTATAATTGTATAAATTGAGAGTGATATCTGTGGATATTTTCTCTCCTCATGATATCACAGCCCACGTCTCCTTCACCTTCAATCCTCCCTGCTAGTCGCAGGATGTGGTTGGATGGCGTAAGGATAACTCCAGGTCATCCTAGAATCCTTCCTAACTAGGAAGGTATTCGGTTGACAACTAGAGACACCTGAGGCGTGAGCAAGTAACATGTATCTAATTACATAATACAATTGAATTGTAGATTGTAATATTTTCTAAACAAAATAAATTAAAAAATAAGAAAAGCAAAAAAACATTTTTCACAAAAGATCATACCCTACCTATAGCCGCTTCAGTTACTTTATCGCGCTAAGATCACGAAGTTGGACTTTTTTTTTTTTGAATAAGATTGAACCATCATGCCTGCGAAAATTATTATCTTAGTTTTGTTATCAATTCAACAAATTGGTTAATATTGGTTACAAGGCGTTCTATTTAGCGACATTACGGACAGGTAGAAGATGGAGTTGACAAGGAAACCAACCAGCTAAGGGTAAAAGTGAAGTTTCACGCCCTCCAAACCGATTTCTTTAACACTTTTCACAACAATGTATTTTGATGCACTAAACACGAATACGTAAAAAAAAAAAACCTTTGCATTTAACTAGGAAAGAAGTTATTAGGCACTAAAGTTCACTGTTAGGAAGGTTATAAAACTAGGCGTCAACAGCGTATTTGTAAACACGCGCATGCGCAGATATGTAACATTGGGAAACAGAACTCTCATTAGAAATGTTCATAAACCATTTATTCAAAAATATTGTTAATTTTAAGGGCATCCTCACCCAGGAGAATAATAGAATTCTATTAATTTTAGCGAGTTGGATTGACTGGGGTTTTGTTATCTTCTTGAGCATGTATGCCTTAAAGTCGTAATTTATGCCTTTAAGTCATGTATGCCTTAAAGTCGTCACAAATTTAGTTGTTTACATTAGCTCTCATAACCTGCATAACAGTGAACTTTAGTGCTTAATAGCTTCTTTCCTAGTTAAATGCGAAGTTTTTTTTAACATATTCGTGTTTAGTGCATCAAAATACGTTATTGTACAAAATTTGAAAGAAATCGGTTTGGAGGGCGTGGAACTTCACTTTTACCCAGCTAAGTAAATGCTCTTCTTGGTTTAGTTTGCTTTCCGGATGAGGAACAGTAATACTCTTCTGAAGATAGGTAGAGAGAGAGAGAGAGTGAGAGAGAGAGAGAGAGAGAGAGAGAGAGAGAGAGAGAGAGAGAGAGAGAGAGAGAGAGAGAGAGAGAGAGTGAGAGAGAGAGTGAGAGAGAGAGAGAGAGCGAGAGAGACTGCCAAGACGGCATCATGAGCGCTAGAGAGTGTACAAATATACTAAGCTGACTGAATCCTAAGTGAGGTCTTGTTTGAACCCTTGCTTGTTCCCTGTGCGTGGGTGTGTTCTCTGCTTCATGTGTGTCTGCTTCTATATGTGTTTGTCTCTGCTAAAGCCCATGGCGAGAGAATCGTCCCTTGACGAGTGTTCATACGTCCAAGCTTTGTCGTCAGGCCTGCGTTCTCCCTACAGATGAAACGCAGTCTGTAGGAAGAGGAAAGACTTCCCGTGCTTGCTAGAGGCAGTGTAGTACCTACCTTTTTTACGCCGGGATCTGGAATCTAGGAACTATTGCGCATATCCAAAAAATAAGTTTCTTCTAAAGCAGGGATGATATCTGTTATCTTTGGGTGTACGATATCTTGGAATTGTCGAGGATTACTCCTTGTTCAGAAAATATTATTATTTTGTCCCGATATTTCAGATATTCGGTAACGATTCATTGTTCGAGGTGATAGCTGCAGTAACTACTGGAGTTTAATTTGTAAAGAAACTTCTACTCGAACTATACAACATGTGATTAGTAAATATTAGAAAAAGTCTTAACAAAAATTAGAACATAGAAAGGTTTCATTGACGGAGATGAATACGATGAACTGTTGATGGACTACCATGAGCGAACACTTTCCACAAAACATTCTTTAGGGGTAAAACTACCTAATAACTTTTTTTTTGCCATTTTTTTTATGGGATTGCAGTGATTTTAAATACTTTCCATTACTATATTAACTTCTGGTTACGATATTTATATAATATGATTTCTAACCTTAGATAACCTCTAAAGAAGTAATAGATAACCTGCAAAAAACCTAAACCTTAAGTACCAAAATCACTGTTTAAAATCACGACAGATACTTCAAAGTAAATGGATGTGGTCTTCGCAAAAAGACCCCTGGCATGGGTGACCGACCACGTGCTGTTGGCATTATAAAGGAGTGGCAACATGTAGATAGCCCGGCGCTAATGGCCAAGTTGTAGATACGACGTAAAAAAAAAAGAAAAAAAAATGACCCCTGGCATCATTTTGTTTAGAGGCGATTATGATGACAGTATCAGCATATATTTTCCGGATATTCTCATCACTCGGCACTAAGATATCACTAATTTCAGTCTTTTTGTTTTACTTACTTGATTAGAATATTTCCATTATTGTGATGAAAACGTCCGTCCGTAATTTTGCATAGACGTGATTGTGGTGCGCAGCGCTAAATCCTACCCTCTAGAGACGCTTAGCTCCAAATAATGGGTTTTGACGACATTGGTCTGTGTTAGCAGGTTTTGAAATCCCGCAAAACATTCTTACCCAAACACCATAAGGCGAATTCTTTCGTATAACTTCCATCACTATCTGCATTTAGCCCAAGTCCTAGCAGGCAGTGTGTTCTTGTACAGTCCTAGAAGCCGGTGTGTTCTTTAACCCACAACAGGTTGTACTCTTCGGGGGGGGGAGGTTCCCCCTAAACCACAATTACCCTTACTTTCGTTCCCCCCTCACCGGCTCCTTTTATTAAAAACTTTATCCGCATATAAAAGGCTTTCTTCGGAACAATTATTCATATTTTGGTTTAAAGCGGTCAAGAATAACAGCCATAACAGATGGTTTGTGGGGGTTTCTTAATACCCTCCCCCCGCTCCGACCAAGAGATTTATGGAATCTTGGGGGAATTTACCATCTCTTTAAATCCCTAAATTTATGTCCGACAAGTATAGAACGAACTTAGGACGTAAGAAAGGTAATATGTTTTATGCTTCATACTACACGCTGAATTCACGGAGGTTCTTGGTAAGATGCAAATTAAGGTTCATCTGCACTATCATCTTCAAGGTTGGAGCAGTTACTGATAACTAGGGACCGGATTCTTAGGCTTTCACCCATTTTTTTCCTTTCTGCTAAACATGATATTGATCGGTTTTTTATATGATTCGCGTTTGGAGTATCATTCATGCATATTTGGAAGAACCTAAAAAAACCTATTCTGGATGATATCACCTAAAATCGCCTAAATAGCGATGGAATGACCTAGAAATACCTAATCTTTGAAATAGAAAATATAATTCAATGAACTCATTTCCTCAATCAAACAAATTTTCTTAAAAGCATCTTACCGGGTCCAGACGTTCAGGGAAATTTTACTAGAAGTGTCGCTTCCACCAGAACTGTTGCACCGAACAGTTGTTGACGCTTTGGATATGAATGAAGCAGCTGCCATTTCTAAGGGTTCGATGGTCCTCCAGAGCAACGAGATTCGCTCTCGCATTCCTAAAGACCACATTTCTCAGATCTTCCAAATCTCATTGGTAAATTGGAATCGTCAACACTGGAGCTAAAAGGTGCGATGAAACACTCCCCTATGTCGTCTTGTGACGTAAACAGGCGCATCTTTATCTGTCTCCGCTTTTGCAGTTCTCTAAGACAACAGAAAGAATTTCACCGTCAAAAACCTGGGCACCCATATGGTAGTTTACTGAAACGAGGAGTAAGTAATACCTATTTTAGTTCATATTTTCCGTTTTAAATTTTCCCAAGATTTAATTATTTTGTTCTTAACATAGTTAAGTACCTTTCTGTAGGACTTAGGAAATTCTTCCTGTATTCTTCAGAAGTTGGAACTTAAAAATGTCCTTTACATATTTACTTTATGTTCTTATTTTTTTTTATTAATGTATGCTTTATTAAATGATTTTATTTATTCTTCTTTTCTTTTTTTTTTTCTTTTTTTTTTTTTTTTTTCTTTTTTTTTTTTTTTTTTTAACATTGCTTTGTTTCACAAATGTATTTTATTTAAATAAATTTCATTCACTTTGATTTTTAAATAAATATTTTGTTGAAACTTTTATATATATTTTGTTTTATTTTTATTTTCTTATCATTTTTTCCTGCTCAATATACTATTCTATAAAATAATGTTATTTGTTGTTTATTTTTATGTCACTGTAAATACATATTAATTTATCAATTATAAATTAATCAAAATTATTAATGATAAATTATAATTGGTTGAACTTATTTTTCGGACCTATTGAAACATTTTTATCACCTAAAAATCCTAAAATGGATTTTTAAATAAAAAACCTAAAAAGGCCTATTTTTGAGCCTATTCAAAACATTTTTATCACCTAAAAAAACCTAAAATGGATTTTTAATAAAAACATAAAAAGGCCTATATAGGCTGTTGCAAAAACCTAATTGGATGCTTATTTTATCCTAAAAATCCGGTCCCTACTTATAACGCATACAAAAACTAGGTGATTAGTTTAGTATCGGTAGGAGTTACTCTAGGTTGAAACATGCTGATATAACATATACCTAAAACATCAGTACCAGTTACTGCAGGTTACTACAGGATGTAATAAAATGTGACCTAAACATTGGTAGCAGGTACTGTAGGAAGAAACACGCTGTGATAACAGGTGCCCTAAACATCGGTAGCAAATGGTGCAGTAGATACAGTCTGTGATAACAGGTGGCTAAAAGATCAGTAGCAGTTACTGTAGATAGTTAAAGGCTGTGATAACCGGTACCACAAATGTAGCTAGCAGTTGCTTTAGTTAGATAAAGGCTGTGATAACACGTGCCCTAAACATCGGTAGCAGGTATTATTCATAGATAGGTACAGGCTGTGATAACAGGTGCCCTAAACATCAGTAGCAGTTACTGTAGATAGGTACATGCTGTGATAACAGGTACCAAAAACGTATATTGCAGTTACTTTAGTTAGATAAAGACTGTGATAACTGAAATCTATAACATTGGAAGCAGTTATTGTAGGTTGATACAGATAGTGATAACAAGTTCCCTGAACATCGGTAGCAGTTACTTTAGGTAGATAAAGGGTGTGATAACAAGTACCTCAAAAATCGGTAGCAGTTACTGCAGATAGCTAAAGACTGTGATAACAGGTGCCCTAAACAGGTACCCGGTAGCAGTTACTGTACATCGATACAGGCTGTGATAACAAGCAACTCAAACATCGGTGGCAGTTACTGTAGATAGGTCATGCTGTGATAACAGGTACCAAAAACGTAGATAGCAGTTACTTTAGTTAGATAAAGGCTGTGATTGACTAGGTCGTCCGCACAAGGACTAAAGTTTAGAAAATTGATTAAAAAATTATATTTTTACAAAAAATATAAAATTTATTTATTGAATTTTAACTTGCTACTTAGAATAAAAGTGTTTTAGGTAGGTTATTTTAAAATTTTTGTAAAAATTAACTTATTTAGTAAATTTTCTAAACTTTATTCCTTGTGCGGGAGACCTAAACATTTTTATAAAAATCCAAATTTTTGATGGTGTTATGAATTTTCAACTTGGAATTTGTCAACAAAAAGTAGAAAATCAATACACCCTAATATATAGATATCCTGAGGAACTGCCTGAAATTAAGATTTACAAGAACTAGCCATGATGGCACTTTCGCTTGAAATTCACTTTAACCTCAAGCTTATAATGACATTTAGGACCCACGTGTCTAAGCCTAAGGCTTTGGAACACAAGATGGAATTAATGAGAGGATTGGAAGGGGGTTTCGGATGAAAGGTGAGGTGATGGAATCGCTAATTGTCTGGGAATATTCATGGAGTGATAAGGTTGAGGGTGGGATTTTTGGGCATGGATAATATGTAATCTAGCACTTAAAAAAAAGAAAAATAATTTATACAAAAATACTGAAAACAATGTGTGTGTGTATATATATATACATATATATATATATATATATATATATATATATATATATATATATATATATATTTATATTTGGATGGAACGGCATTTCTCTCCAGTGGTGGTACTCCTCCTCACTTCTTCCTGGAATATTTCGATGGGTTCATCTCCATCTTCGTCATCCAAGTACTTGTTGTTTCATCCTCGGTGGTTGCCGAGGGAATGACATTTTTCTCGATCTGGGCGCCTTTCCTCCTTTTCTAGCCCCAGTATCGGCGGACCAATGGTGTTGAAGCTCCCTGGTGTAGTTGGGATCCTGTCCGTTAGTAGCGATGATGGCATTGCGTCTTTTTTTCCTCCTATTTTCCTCGCCGTAAGGTTTTACATATCTTAAGGTATATCCCAGCGACGAAAAATAACATCAAACATACATATATATATATATATATATATAATATATATATATATATATATATATATACATCTGTACCCCGGAAGTAAAGGACACCATGTCCATTTTTTTATTAAATTGTCTTAACAACATGTTCTAAATGTGGATTTTAGCACTTTCCTCCGAAGGAAAGTAGCTATTGAGGTTGCACTCATGACGGAATTTTTGAAAAATGTCTTCCAATCTTTATCGATCCTACACCGAAAATCCTACTAGTAGACACCGAAAATGACCCCAGTTAAAATTTATATATATATATATATATATATATATATGCATATATATATATATATATATATATATATACATATATATGTATGTGTGTGTGTGTGTGTGTGTGTCTGTTAACACGATAGCGGCCAGAGTTTTCGTTTTTTCTTCACGAAACGTGGTATATAGCGTTCAATTAGCAAACGATTGAACGAGTTCGTTAACCACCAAAATCGGTTCACCGGGAGGGGGGGGGGGGGGGTTCCCCCGGACCCAAAACACTAATTTGACCATGCCAGCCGTAGTTTTTGTTACATTTCAACGAAACTCGGTATTCGTGGTGGTAATCAACAGAGAAAAATGGGTTGTAAAAATAAACTAAATCGGGTAATTTGGAGGGGGAGTTTACTCCGAACCTAAAGTAATAATATACTCATGCCGGTCGTAATTTCTGCTGTATTGTAACGAAACGCGGTATACGTCGTGGGTAACTCATGAGAAAGAAGTGTTGTAAAAATGAAGTAAATCGGTCTATTTGAAAGGAGGGTTTGTACTATGTTTCATTACAATTAGCACGCCAGTCCAAAGCCGCCGCGAGGAGCGCTATCTCCCACAATGGGGACTGTATCCTGTTCCTGCGTCAGATCAAAAGACGGGAAATGAAGTTTTTGTGTATTTATTAAGTAGTACAGTATCATGTATTAACATAACTCTGGAAGCAAATTATTTACAAAATTAATAATGTTTCAGTCCTCATAAGAAATGTAAATGAGCAGAACTATTTAAGTTTTTATTTTATTTATATACGTTATATACAGCAAATTATTCAGTAATGAAGTCTACACTACAAAAATTCTGAGGAAAGTGCTTAGTTATGCAGCTCCTGCGTGACGGACTTTTTCGATCCATATAATTGGTATAGGGCACTATGTCCTGTACCCGTAATTAACACGGGAAGATAAGACAGTGAAAAATCAAATCATATCCGTTTTCATTAGAGATAAAAGACACCATGTGGAGGACTTGGTTTTGTTTGACTATGATCAATACTTAAAATTACCTAGCAATGCTAATAACAATGTAAAACCTTTTCTTTAAACTCTTCCTATAAGTAACGAAAGAACAAATTTTAATAGTTCAAAGTTATGGAAAATTTCCTCTCCTGAATCAATACAAATATGTGACATGGTGTCCTTTACCTCAGGGGTACTGATATATATATATATAAAAAAAAAATCAGTCCCGTAACAGGCCACGAGGGCCCTGAGGGGCAGATACTGTAGAGGTATCTGATTCTTGACCATGCGGCACACTAGGGAGATAGTGCGGTCAGAACTATGCTCCGGCCGCCTGATTTTCCCCTTGCCGCTTCGACTGCTACAGTCATTAGCACCAAAGTACCCATTATTAAATTAGTTAGCAGGGTTGGCCTAGGGACGGTCAGGGAGGCCGAATTCAACCCATGAACGAAGACACTAGAAGAAAAAATCTTTAGTGCTTGCTCGGGATTTGAAATCAGCTCCTCCAACTCCAGCCATATATATATATATATATATATATATATATATATATATATATATATATATATGCATACATACTGGTGATAGTCTTGATCCAGCCAATATAGCATTGTCAAAAAGTTTCCCGTTTTCAAGATATTTAATATTTTACAAAAGGAAAGTCACAGTTACTTAGTCTTTGGGTATTATTTTCATTTTTTTTTTTTATTTCTAGCATTTGAGCTGAAAGAATTTTTATATTTAAGACATTCAGAATAAACAATTAATGGTAGTTATTAGGTCATAAATTAATATTTTAATTTAATTAATAGTTTATTCTGAATGTCTTAAATGCAAAAATATAAACTTTGAGATCAATTTGTAGAAATAGAAAAAAAAAATACCCCAAAACCAAAGCTACAGTGACTTTAAAAAAAATAATAATAATCAATACCTTGAAAATGGGTAACTTTTGGATGAGAGAATATGGGGTTAAAAGTGTTGCTTTACCAAAACTATCACCTCACGAATTACCAGTAACCATATATATATATATATATATATATATATATATATATATATATATAATATATATATATATATATATAGACTCATGTAAATGGGCGTTTATATTTTCATTTTTTGTTCACGAAGAGACACCTTTGCTGATGCCTTAACCTTTCTAATGAACCCACAGAATAATTACCATTTCACTTAACCCTTTCGCTTTAATCCTCACGGCAGATGGTCGGCAAAAAACCCCAGTAGAGGGTCGGAGTCGGGGGGAGGAGGGGAATCCTTTCATATCGCCTAGGGGGGGTTTCGGGCAGAAATATGGCACCTATTAGAATTTTTATTCGGCTTATTGAGTTTGGGACGGTCCTTTGTGTGTGATTTGTATGCCGCTATTGTATTCGTGTGTGTGTGTGTGTGTGGTGGAGGGGAATCACAAATCACAATCACCACAGAGACCCATCAGCACAATACGATGATTGGCGTGCTCAATGTTCTAGCTTCGAATCCCCTCTGGGATGAACAATCACCAGTCCGTTCACCGAGATCTATCTTCTTATCAGAATTTATATAAACCTATTAACTTAATTTTATTTTGGTCTTTTTTTTCTTTATTTTAATTTTTGCCTCTTTCGTACGATTTCCAAAGACGTATAACTAGTCATCACCTATGTTTTTTATGTACATTTTATTTTTAATGACCAGTTCTTGAGAAATGGACGAGCAGGTGGCCTTTGGCGATATTTCCATTTATATATATATATATATATATATATATATATATATATATATATATATATATATATATATATATATATATATATATATAAAATCAGTCCCGTAACAGGCCACAAGGGCCCAGAGGGGCAGATACTGTAGAGGTATCCGATAGTTCTTGACCATACGGCACACACTAGGGACATAGTGCGGTCAACACTATGCTCCGGCCGCCTGATTTTCCCCTTGGCTGCTTCGACTGCTGGGTGTCATTAGCACCCAAGGTACCCATTATTAATTAAATTAATTAAAGGCTGGGTGAGCCTAGGGACGATCTGGGACCCCAAATCCAACCCTCGAACGGCAGCACTAGAAGAAAAAATCTTTAGTGCGCGCTCGGGTTTTGAACCAGGTCCTCCAGTTCATTAGTCGAGTGCTCTACCACTGAGCTAACCTCGCCCCCATATATATATATATATATATAGGGTTACTGGTAATTCCCGAGGGGATAGTTTTGGTAAAACCAACACTTTTACAGCCATATTGTTTTATCCAAAAGTAGATAAGTCAGCAGAAGATAGTTTTTCGAAAATGGCAAACAATTCATTTTTTCTTTTATTAAAAATTCTGTCGAAAGAGGATCATGAAATTTTATAATTTAATTACTCGAAAACAATTCTAAGCACTTTACTAGCAAATATCATTATGAATCTACAGTTAATATTTGAAGCTAATCGGGTGAAAATTAATATTATGAGAAAATCGACTTTAAAGCTTAATCTACTGAAAAGCTCATTTTTTTTTGTAATATTTTTTTTATAATTTCTTGTAAAAAATATAAAAAAATGGTTTTTAATTTTGAAATTGATCGGGGCTTCATTAGAAAAATCGAATTTATAGCACGTTTAAAAAATAAAACTATAAAACCCTAAATATGAAAACGGTAAAAGTGCAAGCTGGTATTACCCCTCAAGATTACGGGTTTTTTATATTTGTTATAGTTTAACCAAAACTTGTCACACAATCGAATTTAGAATTCCGTTAATTTTTTGTAGATAAATATATAGATAGATTAAACCTTGAACTGTTCAACGGCTGAATGTTCGAGCTGCCATTTTCTGCTGTATATATATTTTTTTAATAATTGTGTATATCTTTTGTAAGGTATTAATATAAATTTCTAAGACAGCTTACCTATAAATTACTAACTTTTTGTTCTGTAAAAAAAATCAACCATCGAAATGGGAATCAAAACATTAGGCTAGGAATACTCACGGATTTTCTACTATAATCCAAGTTCAAAAAGAAATAGGAATATAAAATAAGACTGAGACTGGGATAGTTATTGATAACATATAAGATAAGAGAGTTGGAACACGCATGCGGCTCAGGGAAAGTTCAAAAAGAAAAAAATAACTATTAAAAGAAAAACATAAAAAAAAGGAACTAAAAGGTTCGTAAAGGACAGGAGCGGGAGAAGAAACACGGAGAGGTTAAGTGAGAATCAGTGTCGGGTATTCATTATAGGACCTAAACCTACTCGAATACCTGGGCGATAGGAAGGGTGTGTGGTCTCGGGGGCGGTAGGGCTGGGGAATAGGAAGGGTGTGTGGTCTCGGTGGCGGTAGAGCTGGGGGAGAGGATGGCTGTCTGGTCTCGGGGGTGGTAGAGCTGGGGGATAGGATGAATGTGAGGTCTAGGGGTGGTAGGGCTGGGCGATAGGAAGGGTGTGTGGTCTCGGGGGTGGTAGAGCTTGGGGATAGGAAGGGTGTGTGGTCTCGGCGGTGGTACGGCTGGGGGAGAGGATGGCTGTGAGGTCTGGGGGGTGGTAGGGCTGGGGAATAGGAAGGGTGTGTGGTCTTTGGGGTGGTACGGCTGGGGGATAGGAAAGGGTGTGTGGTCTCGGGGGTGGTACGGCTGGGGGATAGGATGGCTGTGAGGTCTGGGGGTGATAGGGCTTGGGGATAGGAAGGGTGTGTGGTCTTGGGGGTGGTACGGCTGGGGGATAGGAAGGGTGTGTGGTCTCGGGGGTGGTACGGCTGGAGAATAGGAAGGGTTTGTGGTCTCGGGGGTGGTACGGCTGGGGGATAGGAAGGGTGTGTGGTCTCGGGGGTGGTACGGCTGGGGAATAGGAAGGGTGTGTGGTCTCTGGGGTGGTACGGCTGGGGGATAGGAAGGGTGTGTGGTCTCGGGGGTGGTACGGCTGGGGGATAGGATGGCTGTGTGGTCTCGGGGGTGGTATGGCTGGGGATAGGAAGGGTGTGTGGTCTCGGGAATGGTATGGCTGGGGGATAGGATGGCTGTGAGATCTCGGGGGTGGTAGGGCTGGGGAATAGGAAGGGTGTGTGGTCTCGGGGGTGGTACGGCTGGGGGATAGGATGGCTGTGAGGTCTCGGGGGTGGTAGGGCTTGGGAATAGGAAGGGTTTGTGGTCTTGGAGGTGGTACGGCTGGGGGATAGGATGGCTGTGAGGTCTCGGGGACGGTAGGGCTTGGGAATAGGGAGGGTGTGTGATCTTGGCGGTGGTACTGGTGGGGGATAGGATGGCTGTCTGGAGTGTGGTTTCCGAGGTTGTGGGCCTGGGTACATCTGGTAGGCTGGTCATAATAAGTCGAAATTTCTAGAAAAGACGTGGTCCTCGTAACTGAAGGCTCGCCTTCCTAAGGTAAAGCAGGTGGGTGAGGATTTATTTCTGTGTTAATGACCGTGCATGATCTCACGCCAAACATGTAGAGTACTTTTAATAATGGTTTATACAGGATATTATTTCTATTGGTCGACCTCTATCTTAAATATTATTAAATCGTGAAAGGAACCATTCCATTGCCTGAGATAATAAAATATTCTATTAGGAAAGAAGAAAGAAAAAGAAATTGTAAAGAAAGAATAGAAAGGAGTAGTATTATATAGAGTAAGGATTGGCCAAAGTAAATTATTCCAAAGAAAGTCCCTTGCTATTAAAGCGATGGGTTCCCCTCTCTAGTAGTTCCAATCCCTGCAGAGGGATGGCGCCATCATCAGCACTTAGAAAATATCGACTCAGATCTTCCAATTTTAGTTTCCCTTCAGACATCCTCCGTAATCCTCAGGTCGCGTCTCCCTTCCTATTTATATCCGCGCTCTCGCTTTCATCTTTCAGTATTATTTTTTTAAATTTGATTCACGGCTTGGCGAATGAGATTTACTGTTTGTTTATTTGTATTTTTTCGTATAATTTAATACGTTTTATTTTCCTAGTTCTAATTTATGGCTTTTAATTTTGGCGGCGTTTCCTCTAGTTGATTTATAAAAAGGAGGTCCATCCGGGTATATTTCTTTTGCTTACGGCTCATCCAGTGGCGCAACAGCCGGGCCTGCAGTGCGGGGGGCCATCGAATAGGGACCCGACGCACAGCGGGGCCAAACGACAGCCTCTAAATCTAAACTGATTTCAATGCATATATTTTTAAATAAAAGCTAATAAAATTTAGAACAACACTATCAGGCCAGATTTGTGTTTTTCTGTTTCCCCTTTTTATTAAAATACGCGTAAATAATTCACGAACTCTTAAATTTTATTTTTTTTTAAATTAGGATGCGTCGACTGCTACGGTCAATGGCACCATCCTAAAATTGAACATAAAATGTTATATTTTCCATCTAACTTAATATCAGCACTGATGTCGTTGAGATTAAACATTCAAATCCTGATTAGACATGGATTTTTTCCTATTTTTATTTTTATTTTTTTTCCTATATCTTCCATATATATCTGTATATTGCGTAGTTTTGGGTCTATTTCCCCAACAAAACAATTTTTCCCCATCTTTATTTGGAGAAACCTCGAAGTTCTAGCACAACTACAGAAGACTCAATTCAGCTAAGTACTCTAGCGAAGATAATCAAAGAACGGATGGATAGAGGTAGATAGAACCGAGGCTTAACTATTGAAAGGTTGACGGTTCGAGTCCCGCCGGTTCATTTGTAGATAATTAGTTCTGTAATTAGTCTCCTGCTAATATCGATCAGGCAATGACACCTCCCCCCCTCCCCCACCTTCATTCATTCATCATTTCAGGGATGGGTGGAGGGGGGAACCAATCGGTTATACTCAAGATCAATGGATTTATTTTTTTTGTAACCATTTTAATATAATTTCAGGGGTCGAATATAATTGTTAACTTTTATTTTTAAAAAAGTATATTTTTAACATTTTGAAAAATTAAAAGTTATAAAATAAATTTTTGGGTTTTTTAAATTTTTTTAAAAAAGTTTTTTAACTGTTATTTTTCAACTTAAAACTAAAAGTTTTAAAGTAAATGTTATTAAAATACTTAATAGAAGAAAGTTTAAAAGAATAAATTGAAGCTACTAATGTTTATTTTTTATTTTGTATCAACAAATATATTTCATTAAATAAACAACAACAAAAATTTAAACTAAGAAAATTTCACTTATTTTGAAAAATTAATTCAATTCCTATAATAATTTATCCTGTAAGTTTGTGGAATTTATATAATATCTGTAATAATTTAATATATATATACTTTAAGGTTGAAAAGACTCTTTCAGCACTTACTTGAGTGGCTGGGCTGGGGGTGTAGGATAAGTCCTAGTTAACCCTTTGATGCATGATTGTAATATAAGTTAATGATGAATAATAAATTATGATATAATTTAACCAAGAGGTAGAAATAAACAAATACACAACATGTTCTCCTTTAAGCTCCTTCGCTGGGGCATCGTCTTGATCTTCTCTCGGCTTCTTTCTCCAGCGGTGCTCGTTGTCCGGCCGTTATATTTCGCCCAAATCCTATTGGGCTTCATCAGACGTGTTCCTTACTCTTCGGGGTGTGCAGGAGCTCCTGCACACCCCGAAGAGTAAGGAACACGTCTGATGAAGCCCAATAGGATTTGGGCGAAATATAACGGCCGGACAACGAGCACCGCTGGAGAAAGAAGCCGAGAGAAGATCAAGGGAAATACACAACAATGATCTTTTCTTTTCTCATAAAAAAAAAATCGGAGAGGTAGAAATAGGCCTCAGGATAACGGCAAAAATACGGAAAAAAATTCATCGAGTTTTTTTTTTTTCGAGAAATTTATGAAAACTGAAAAATTCCTGTAGGCATCATTGTGCATATGGGGAGGAACGAAAATGTATACGCACTTAAATTTATTGAAACATATAAAGAATTTATGAGTTAAAGTTAAAAAATAACTCTCTTCTCTTTTCATCAAAATCACTAATGGTAATCCTTGAAACATGATTTACCTTTAGTTAAACAAGAAAATAAAGTTCACATTTATCACAGTAACCACAAGTTTGGTTCTTGGAGTTTTCCATCCTGCATCTCATCTTCTGAGATACATCAGGCAGTACATCCTCAATCAAATCATTCAAATCTGAGAAGGGACCATTCAAATCTGAGAAGGGATCATTCAAATCTGAGAAGGGATCATTCAAATCTGAGAAGGGACCATTCAAATCTGAGAAGGGATCATTCAAATCTGAGAAGGGATCATTCAAATCTGAGAAGGGACCATTCAAATCTGAGAAGGGATCATTCAAATCTGAGAAGGGATCATTCAAATCTGAGAAGGGACCATTCAAATCTGAGAAGGGATCATTCAAATCTGAGAAGGGATCATTCAAATCTGAGAAGGGATCATTCAAATCTGAGAAGGGATCATTCAAATCTGAGAAGGGATCATTCAAATCTGAGAAGGGACCATTCAAATTGTCGCCATTTACCTCTAAAACATGGGCTGAAAGGTTCAGAAAGAACATTGTCGTCGACATCTTCATCATTCTCACTATCATCTGGTGCTGTGATTATATGAAAAATCTGTTTCTCCTCTCTCCCAGTTATCGATCAGATAATGGGATCCATCGCTCGGACCTCAGTACCAGATGCACGATGGTGCCCACAGGAAACAAATGAACAACCACAAAAATTGGCACAAAAAAATAAAACTTCAATAAAACAAACTTTCAATTCATAAAATAGACCACTAGTACTAAGGAGTACGATTTTTTTTTTTAGGTCAGAATGGACGTTTTAGCGCGGTTCCTCCCTATCTCCATAGGGAGGAACCGCTTATGAGGTTGACCTCATGACGCAATCCGGAAGTGCCGACTAGAAACATTCACGTTTCAGACCCTATATATCACGAAAATATAGGTGGCTAAAATTTGTATATATATATATATATATATATATATATATATATATATATATATATATTCGCGCTCCTGACGGCTCAAAAATGGTCCGATTTCGATGAAATTTGGCACAAAAATCTGTCTTCTAATTTGAAAGAACAAGTTAGTAAACCAGCAGAATCCGCCCACTAGAAGATAGTGTTTGGGGCGAAATTCGCGCAAATAAATCGTAATGCTTACGTTTTTGAGTTTATATGCTTGCGGGTACTTGTTTTATAGGTTTGTTAACATAAGAAAACGAATGAAACCATTTTTAAGGCGATATCTGTAACCGTTTCTGAGAAAAGTGGGATCAATGTTTTTGTAAGTCATTATTTTTTTGTGAGTACTTAGAATCGCGGGATTCAATTGGAATATTTTCTACATCTTGGAAATTAATCCCAACTAAAATGATTAAATTTTGATTATATTTGAAGTTAAGGAAGTATGCGAAAAAAATAATTTTATTAATAGACGTGAAAAGTTTTCGGTCCATAAATTTTTCGTAAATATCTCGATAACGGTTGGGAAATCGTAGTAAGTGGAAAGTGACCATTCGAATGCTTACTAAATTCTCTACAAAAAATGTTCTGAAGCAATATTCGATGGGACAACGTCAATGAGAGATATAAGCGCTTAAAACTTAAAAAGTGTTTGTTTTGTTGTTTTGAAATGGTTTTTCTCTTTCTTTATCTCACTTTTTAATTGGTTGTTTCTAATTTTAAATTGCATTTATCTGTAAAATTAGTATTGTAGTAAAATAAGTTAACAAACGGTGAAAGGTATTGGTAATAAGTTTGAAGTGGTTGTGGTAATCATGATGGCAGTGGCTGTCAGTTCCCTGTGATTTGTGATGCTAATCTATTCCATTTCTTCAAGATAACCGCGCTAAAATGACGCAGTTCCTGCGAGTCGGACTTTTAATACAATTGTGGCCTTGTGAAACGGGTCCCCTTAGTGTGAGAAACGAGACTCCTGGTTTTGTCAACATTAACTTGTTTATTCCTTCTTGTGGACAAAGTACAATGCTCAAAATCTTCCAGTACCTTTGACACTTGTTGATGCTTACAGGAAACGAAATATAATTTGAAAAACACTCGACATAGTGCTCTGGGAGTGTAAAATATAATATGGTGCCTGCAGGCATCACGATGCAACAAAGGGATAATGTAGCTATGGAAGTGTGTATTTTCTTTCTTATCAGTATTCCAGGTATTGTTAACCAAAGAAAGCCAAAAATTCTTGTTAAAATACTGAAAACTTTTATTTCACATTGAAAAAATGAAAGTATTACTTTATCTTTTTAATTTTTATGTTCCTAAATAACTTTTACTCTTAAAACATTCAAATAATTTTTTTTCAACTGTTATTGTTTAACTTATAAAATAAAAGTTTTTTTTACAGTTAAATTTTAACTTTTTTCATAAAAAAAATGAAAATGTGTGTTTGTGTGTGTGAGAGAGAGAGGGGGATAGAGCGGGGGAGAGAGAGAGGGATAGAGAGGGGGAGAGAGAGGGAGAGAGAGAGGGGGGAGAGAGAGGGAGAGGGAGAGAGAGTGTGTGTTTGTGTGTGTGAGAGAGAGAGGGGGGGGGGGAGAGAGAGAGAGAGAGTGAGAGGAGGAATAAGGTGTGTGGTGAGGGGGAGCCGAGAGTCCTAACTCTCTCGCAAAAGTAGATTGAAATTCTTTTTTTTTACTCGATGCAGAAGTGCGTTAACTTGCCCGGGAGAGTTCTCCCTCGAGGGCAGAAAAAGATTTCAGAAGAACAAATCTAAGTAAAAGAGAGGATTTCTAGAAGAACGCTTAATGAAAGGACAGAGAGAGAGAGAGAGCGTGAGAGGAAAAAAAAGGGCGGGAAGAGCTGTAAGTGGTAGAATTCTGGCGGGAGATGTTATCAGCTGATGAAGCTTCTGCTGATAAGGAGTAATTAAGGGAGGGGGGGAGGTTTGTTGACACAATTCGCCAATAAGCTCCTCATTAACTCCTTTTATCTCTTGCCGCCTTCCTTGTTTAGTTAAGAAATTACAATCCGATTTTAATTTAGATATTTATATAGTAATAATTGGTTTTATAAATAACTAGCTGTTACCCAGTGTGCCATGCTACACCTGCTTTCTGTCTATGACTCTCCCCGTATCAAGATCTACTTGATACCTATTTGTCTATACCCAGTTACGAAAATCGGTCAAACGATGTGAATTTGTTTTAGTCCATAATGATACCCGGCAGAGGCCAGCACAACAGCACTTCAACTAACAGCCGACCGAGGCCTGTAATTGTCGATTCAAAATGGCCCTCACAATCTGAATGGTTCAGTGTAGCCAATTTTTCTTGAACAAAACTTTTGACCATTTGACCAAATTTTGAAATTTGACTATTTTGACCTAGCCTAGGAGATTTTTCGTGTCACAACCTACCTGTGTGCCAAGTTTGGTCAAAATCGGTCAAACGGTGAAGATTTGTATTAGAACAAACAAACTGTTTTTTTTATTAGAACAAACAAATCCTTTTTTTTCCTCTCACTCTCTCTTTTGGTGCTAATGATCCTGGAAATAGATGCACCAAAAAAAAAATAAAATAATAAAAAAATAAAAAAACAAAAACAAAAAAACAAACAAACAAATAAACAAACAAGCAAAAAATAGGCAGACACGTGATTTTAATATATATAGATAATTATCACTAAATATTTTTCATTAATATTTTCCTTCTGTTGTAGAAAGCAATACTATAAATGAAGGACGCCCTAAAGCAATTGCATAGGAAGGAAGAAATATAAAACAAGAAGATGGAGATAGTTAGCAGTTGCAGAGATACGAAGACAAGGTATAGTTGGGATTCCGCTAGGAGAAAAACGTCAGACTTTCAGGAAGAAATCTGTATTTGGACGTTTCGGCTGCACATTGGCAGTCTTCTTCAGCTAAAAAATACAACTTATAAGTAAAAAAAATAAATATACAACTTGTAAGTAAAAAACAGGCAGAAATGAGTGTAGTATATACATCAAGACAATAAATTTTAACCAATCTTATTTTTAAACAATGAAAATACGGTAGTTGGAAAGTAAACAGCATGTAGAAAGTAGTAAGTAAACAGTACAAAAAGCTAATCAGTACAAAAAAGGAACATTTTTCATATAGTGAGAAAAAACAATCTATTCTATAAGTGAATACAATTTATAATAATTAATATATAGATACGTACCACTAGAGAATGCCTAGGGGGGGGGAGGGAGGAAGACCTTGAGGACAACAAAGATCCCATTCCCTACGACTGCACCACCCACTGCGTTTACGAAATACCCTGCCGAACCCCCTCCTGTAATGCAGTATACATAGGTGAAACCAAAAATTATATTCACTCCCGCATAACACAACACAAACGGACAATAAAAAACAAAGAAATCCACAAATCCGGCCTCGCAAAACACGCCATAACAAAAAAAAACACACTTTCAACTTTGACGACACTAAAATACTTTCCACAGAACGAAACACCAAAAAACGACAGATTTCCGAATGCGTCCACATTAACTTAAACCCCAATAACATTAATTACAAAACCGACAAACAAAACATCTCCCCTGCTTACTCCGCCGTCTTCCATAAATTGTCCTGACCTCCTTTTTATCCTTGTTCCCAGGCTCCAGACAATTTTTCTACTTGTGTGTCCCAAAACTCTTAACACCTTTACAACCTAGCAATTGCTCTTCTTTCATCTTTACCGACTTACCGCTTCCTCACCCCTCCACCAGTCAAAACTATAAAACCCCCTGTGCAGTTGCTGTCCCTCATACATTCAACCATGGTTACTATAGTATTTAAACGCAGTTTAAATATTTATCTCATTTTATTAACTAATTTAAAGTTTAATCGAACATAACCAACGAAAAACATCCGTGAAATCAAAACAACTGTTTCTATAAATTAATCCCTTTAACCTAATATCACACTTCTCCCTCCTTCAAGAGGATGGTTGTGGATTGTCTTCGACAGCCCCGACCCTTCGCCTCAACTGGTCCGCGTGTTTCCTCTTCTTCAGGCCTTCGACGAGTACTTCATAAGACAGGTCTGACGTTCTCTTCATAATGATCCCTGCAGTCCAACCATCCTTCTTCTCTGACTGAATCCAGACTTCTTCCCCTGCCTGGAACTCTCTAGGTCGTGCAGATCTGTCGTGATAGGCCTTCTGTTTCCACATTCTATCTTCTACCCCATCTCGAAAGTTTGGAGACACCCGATCCAATAACGTCGGAAGTCGTCTTCCAAGAAATAAGGCGGCAGGTGACATACCAGTTGTTTTGTGAGGGGTATTCCTGTAAGACAACAGGAAGCGTTGCAGAGCTAAGAGGGAATCGCCAACTTCTTTCCTACAAGCCAACCATCTTCTCTTAAAAGTTCGAATGAACCGCTCCACTAATCCATTCGTTTTGGGGTGGTAAGGAGTAGATGTGACATGTCGAATGCCATTATCTGAGCAGAACTTCCTAAATTCTTGTGAAGTGAGTTGCGGCCCGTTATCTGTCACTAATGTCTTGGGTACTCCCCATCTGGAAAACCACGACCTTAGCTTTTTTACAACAATCTGAGAGGTTGTTTTCTGAAGCATTTCAACTTCGGGCCATTTCGTCAGTCCGTCTACACCTACCAACCACTGACTGCCGGCAAAAGGACCTGCCAAATCCAAATGAACTCTCTCCCAAGGGGCGTCCGGGAGATTCCAAGGATACAGAGGTACTTCTGGTTCTTGGTCTCTTCCTTCCTGGCAACTTTGGCACCGTTTCACATACTGCTCGAGATCCAGATCCATCCCCGGCCACCATGTGTAGTATCGAGCCACAGATCTCATTCCCTCGATTCCAGGATGTCCTGCGTGTAGGATTTTTAAAACTGCCTTTCTTAACGAATTTGGTGGAATAAACCGTCCTAACCTAGTTATGACTCCTTCTTCTACGGCCAGTTCCTCCTTTTTCAGCCAATATGGTCGAAGAGCTTGGTCTTCTGCTACCTTTCTCGGCCAACCGAGCTGAATAAATTCCTTAATTTTCCTCAGTAGTGGGTCGTCCCTAGTTTCCTTTTGTAGTAGATGTCGGTCCGTCAATGTGTCAATCTTCTCATTTCGCAGTGCTCTGAGAGATTTGATTTCCAACCGTTCTTCCTCCGATATGTCCAACGTGTTTTGCGGTAATCTTGACAACGAATCAGCTACCGTATTGTCTTGCCCTTTACAATATACCACTTCATAGTCATACCCCATCAGCAGAATAGCCCATCGGATTAACCTATTATTTGTTACTTTTGGCAAATCCCTCTTCTCACCAAATATACGCAATAGAGGCCTATGATCACTGATCAGCTGAACTTTCCTTCCCCAGACAAATTGATGAAATTTCTTTACTCCGAACACTAACGCCAGTGCCTCACGATCAATGGATGCGTAGTGTTCCTCAGATTTATTCAACTTTCTTGAGGCAAATGCTATCGGTCGCTCCGACCCGTCTTCCATAAGATGTAAAAGTACCGCTCCTAAACCTGCTTCCGAGGCATCGCAACGCAAAATCAGCTGTTTATTTATGTCATAAGGAACAATATTGTCACTGGTTGCGAGCGTATCCTTTATTCGCTGGAAGACACCTTCCTCCTTTTCAGTCCATCTCCATCGCATTTTATTGCTGGTCAACTTATGGAGATCCGCGCAAATTGCATGGAGGTGGGGGATAAATTTTTCATAAAAGTTTACCAAACCAAGGAAAGCCCGAAGCTCCTTAACCGTTTTCGGAGAGGGGGTGTCCTTAATTGCTTGAACTTTGTTTGGTGTCGGGTGAATGCCCTCTCTGTCGAGCTGATGGCCTAGGTATTGCACCGAATCTTGTACAAACTGACATTTTTCCAGCTTTAACCGTAGTCCCGCAGCCCTTATTCGTGCAAAAAACCTCCATAAGAAGACGCAGATGTTCCGTCATATTTTCTCCCCCCACCACTACATCATCAAGTAAGACCGCTACTTTGGACACTCCCGCCAGCAAATCGTCCATAAATCTTTGAAATCTAGCAGGGGCGTTCGTTAACCCGAAACACATGCGACGATAACGATAATATCCTACGTGGGTCGCAATGGTTAGTAGTTTGCGGGATTCGTCTGACACCTCCAGCTGTAGGTACGCATCCCGTAAATCCACAACCGTGAAAACAGTTGACCCCACCAGTTTTGATACTAGGTCGTCAAAAGTCGGCATTATATAAAACTCTTCAGCTAACACAGGGTTCAGAGTCACTCGAAAGTCACCGCAGATTCTCACTGCTCCGTTTCCTTTATCTATATTTACCGTTGGAGTAGCCCATTCTATCGGAGTCATCGCTGGATCCACCTTTTCAATAATTCCCTGAGACTCGAGTCGACGTAGCTCCTGCTCCACCGGCTTTCTCAGTGAAAAAGGGACGCGTCTAGCTTTAAAAGCTTTCGGGACAGCAGACTCGTTAAGATGCAGCTGCACTTTTACTCCACGAACCGTGCCCAACTCAGGTCTAAAAATATCTTGAAATTCGTTCAATAGATTAGTAATACTTTTCCCTAAAGGTCGCTCTTTCTGAGGTCTATTGTTTGGATAGGTGGAATTAGCTGAACCTACTTTTCTGACTGTCACATGCTTTGGTAAGCTCAGTTCAAATGCCAGAGACCATGGTAATCCAAATAGAGGCCCATCATTCTCATCCATAACTACTACAGGAAGACTTAACGTCCGCTGATCCAAGTCAACCTTCAAGTTCGTCGTGCCCAACGATTTTAAAATATTTTTTCCATATCTGTTAGCGAGCCTCTGTACTTGGATAATTTTGGGCACCCTAATTTCTCCCACCAATATCTGTTGATTGTCGACACACGTGCCCCTGAATCATACTCCATTCTGCACCACTGTCCATTAAGCTTAACATCGATTGTGGCCCTTGGTGCTTTTGTCTCGATTGCCCGAACGACTGTGGGCTCCACCTCATCTTCGCTTCCACTACTCCTACTTCCTGTAGTCACAGCCCTCACTCCTTTGGCCGAACGCTTGCAACACCTACCATAATGACCACGTCTAGAACAGCGCCTACACACAACCTTCTCGGCTGGACAGCTCCCAACTCGGTGCTTTTCAAACCCGCAGGCCTGGCATGTCGGGGATTTGGAAAATGAACTAACCTTCTCAATAGATAAAGTTCCCTTGTCTTTCTCGGTTTCCTGCTCTGACTTCTCTAACACTAATCCTAACTGTAAGACCTGCTGAAATGACACGGGCTTGTTGGCAGTGTCGACTCCATCCGGCCATCTTTGTCTCACCTCGGCTTCAAATTTAAGCTGGCCAACACCAGCCACAAAACGGTCTCGGAGTCTTTCGTCCAGGCTAGCCCCATACGAACAGAACGAGCTAAGCTCCTTCAATCGATTTGCATACTCCATAATAGGCTCTCCAACAGACCTATTTGCTTGCTCAAAATTTATACGGCTAGTAAAAATCGTAGTTGAAGGCATATATATTGCTGTGAATCCATTCACTACTTCTGAATAGGTACAGTCGTCCAAGCTTTTAGGAAAAAAGTAATTCTGAATTGCAGCTAAACATGTAGTCCCTACATACGCAAGTAGAAGCTCTTTTCTTATTTCACTCTGCTCTGGTGATCCAAAACCTTTTAGCCTGCAAATACGCTCAAAATGATTTATATAACATTTCCAACTTACTGAATTATCGAAAGCCTGGAAACTGAAGGCAGCAATCCGCCGTGCCAAACTAAACTCCTCCCTTCCTTCTTCTTCCATCCTCAGTGGGACAGATTGTTTTCTCGGCATCCTCGTCGCCAATATAGTATTTAAACGCAGTTTAAATATTTATCTCATTTTATTAACTAATTTAAAGTTTAATCGAACATAACCAACGAAAAACATCCGTGAAATCAAAACAACTGTTTCAAAAATTATTCCCTTTAACCTAATATCACAGTTACCTAATTTGTCCTCAAGGTCTTCCTCCCTCCCCCCCCCTAGGCATTCTCTAGTGGTACGTATCTATATATTAATGATTATAAATTGTATTCACTTATAGAATAGATTGTATTTTCTCACTATATGAAAAATGTTCCTTTTTTGTACTGATTAGTTTTTTGTACTGCTTACTTACTACTTTCTACATGCTGTTTCCTTTCCAACTACCGTATTTTCATTGTTTAAAAATAAGATTGGTTAAAATTTATTGTCTTGATGTATAAACTACACTCATTTCTGCCTGTTTTTTACATACAAGTTGTATATTTATTTTTTTTTACTTATAAGTTGTATTTTTTAGCTGAAGAAGGCTGCCAATGTGCAGCCGAAACGTCCCAATACAGATTTCTTCCTGAATGTCTGACGTTTTTCTCCTAGCCGAATCCCAACTATACCTTGTCTTCGTATAAAACAAGAACTGCACGGGGACGAAGGAAGGTTTCAGGCTACAATGCAAAGTGGGAAGTATTTTTATATATACTAGCTGACCTGGGAAACGTTTTTTTTTGCCGTATACATTATTTCTAGTGAATATTTTGGTAGTAATATAATAATCCCTTACCTGTTGCGGGATATCTTTTCAAAAATTTTATCCAATATCCGTCTTGCCCCTTCCAGAACATTAGCGGTTATTGGATAGCGTCGTATGAATGGCCTGTATCAGCAATGGACTCGAGATTATTATTTCTTCTTCGAATCAGGATGGTCGCCAACCACGATTCCAGCAACGTCATCAGCAAGAGGTGGATTGAATGTACTCTCCAGATGGTTCTTTATCAGGATTGACGACAATATCGTGATTGTAACATTGTAATTTGTGCATTTGTGATTAAAAAAATGTCAACAATTGATTCTGCTCATTCACTAGATCGTCCATACTGACGATGGGCCTTGTAAACCGTGAATCCAGGTTAATGTAGCTCCAATCTACATCCAAGCGATTGGCGAGTGCGCTTTTGGAGTCCTCGCCTCTCCATAAAGTAAATTTTTAAAAATTGATGTGGTTCGTTTGACATTAGCAGCAATGATCCCACTTTTTGATAAATTTGCCCTTTGGTTTCGAATGTTGAGTTTAATTGTTGACCATTTGCAGCATTATGTTTAATTATTTTCCTTGCTCCCAACGATGTCGTATGGAAACATTTATTTATATAATAAAGCTTTATTTACAATATTTACATAGTATCATACATAAGTGTTTATAACATGTACAATAAACATGTTGTCGTAGTCACCTATGTTTGCTATGTGTGGATTAATGGAATGTGTTACTTGTCCAAAAAACTTGTCAACATTTATTTTTATAACTGGCGAATAAGGCGGAAGGTCAATAAAATATCGCCACACACTTTTACACTTTTTATTTATCTTCCCTACATGTTTCGCACCCTTTTTGGTGCCTCTTAAGGGGAACACTCTTAAACATGACATTCAGCCTCAACTTGAGGAGGAGAACCTTCCACTAGCAGGACCTCGTCTAGACTGGTCATTGACTGAACGAATCCAATATTGTGTCAAATAGTCAGCTGATCGATAATCGATCCGTCATAAATTTAAAATTGATTTTAATTTCCAGATGAAATATAGTTCTATAATACCAATTTTCCTATTTTTTATCAAATAAATTATTCGCCAGTTATATATATTAGAGCTAAGGGTCATTTAATGAATAATATATTTTTATTTATTATTATTGATTATTATTGTTACAACAATATGAGTTTACATATTTTAAGTAATATTGCTGGTTCTGTTACAATGACAGTGGGAGGCATGATGTAGGAATATGTGCAATTACATAAACCACAAGAATAATACATTTTAATTTATTTAAATTTTAACGTCCATTTATTATTAATTACGAACTGTAAAGATTTAAAAGCAAATATAACACATTTTGTGGACTGGAGATGTTAAAGCAAATAGTCTCTAGGCCACCGCCGCTTCAGCCTTCTATGGGGATTTTGTGGATTATGGGACAATGATTGAAAAATTTTCAAAGGATTTGGATGGCCAGGGAGATTGGAATGAATCTTCTGATAGACTGATTTGGCCAGGGATTGGATAAAGGGGATATTGAAGTCATTATGCAGGGTTGAGTTCGAGACATAGTAAGGAGCATTGGATATTCTTCCAAGGATTTTGGATTGCATTGTTTGTATTCTGTAGGAATTGGAAGGTTTAGTGGAACCCCATAGTTCTAGTCCATAAGTCCATATTGGTCGGAGTATGGTATTGTATATAAGCCGTTTGTTAGTCAATGATAGTTTCGAGCCTTTGTCCAGTAAGCGTGATAAAAGTCTAAAACGTCTGTTTATTTCCTGTCATTTCTGTGTTATGTGCGGCTTATTTTTAAATTAAAATATTTGCCAATTTTTTTAACAATTCATTATTTGTTACTATAAAAACACGAAATCTATGGATATCCCAGGAGTATGGCTGTTTCGCCACCTCCAATATCCAAGCAATAAGCCGGTAGATTTGATGTTTTGTCCTGTTCGCGCCCCTATTAGTTCGGAGTTTATCGACAGAATCTCCTATTTACACCCCGTCCTGAGCCTCCAGCTGACTGTGAAGGATGTGTATCTGATACTATCGTATCCTTTGTCCTGTCAAGGACTCGCCTCCCGTACGAGGTGTCGTAGACGGCGTGTCACCAAACAACCAACCAGTTCGTCTTCCTGTCGTCAGTCTGTCTCTTATACAGATTTACCTTCTGTCCCGAACCACCTGTTCGCATCCTACAACAGCCACCTGTGTTTCTTCGCCGTACGTTAACTCCTGGCATGATTTATTGGAGGCAAATATTCCCTTTTTAATTATAATTAGCTGACAAGGGGACATGTCTGAAGCCGATTTTTATGTAAATTTGTAAAATTCTTAAACACTAGCGGACTACCCGTGCTTCGTCACAGCAGATAATTGCATAGGTATTTTATTGCGTTAAATATTTTATCATAAAAATTAACTCTACTACATAATTTTGTGCAGTTTATTATAGCACGGTGTATTTCTTGACAATGGGGCGCTCCGGACCAGTGTCAAGAAAAAGATTACCTAGAGATAACCCGTTATCTAAAGGTTACTAGGAACAGGAGTTTAAGGATTCGGGGTATTATTAGCTCGGATGGACCATCACCAGATACAGGGTAACTCTCTAAGGGACAAAATTACAGTTTATTTCTAGTAATTCAAGGTCTGCCATCATAGTTGAAATTAAGCTCAAATAGAAATAATATTATGAAATAGAGACAATACGGTAACAGCTCCTGCTCTAACCAACTAACACTTTAATCCCCTCTAAAAATACTTAAAAATTGGAATATCAAAAAATCCTTTCTTATTGAGTGTCTACGTTATAGAGGGAGTGTCCATGCAAAATTTAAAATTTTTCTGTCAAGTGGATTGGGCTGGGCGATGATAGGTCAGTGAGTGAGTGAGTGGTATTTGACAAATATATGGTAGATTTAAAAATAATCGATTCTTAATTTTTTTTATATCGGCCCAGTCGCACGTTCAAGGGATGGAACCACCCTTCCAAAGTACACCTCAAATCTTCCAAATTTTAAACTATCATAGATAGAAAAAAATATTATAGGGAAATATTTTATGGTATCTGCTATATATTTGTCAAATACCACTGACCTATCATCGCCGAGCCCAAAACAATTGACAAAAAATTTTGACATTTTCCATGGACACTCCCCTTAGAACGTAAACACACGCTAAGAATGATTTTTTTGATATTCAAGCTTTTAAGTATTTTTAGATGGGTTTGAATTTTTAGTTAATTCGGGCAGGCAAGCCTAGGCAGCATGCGTTGCTAGGACGATAACAGGTAAGCCTAGGCAGCATGCGTTGCTAGGACGATAACAGGTCAGCTGTTACCGTACTGTATCTATTTCAGAATGTTATTAGCACTTTCCTCCGAAGGAAAGTAGCTATTGAGGTTGGACTCATGACGGAATTTTTGAAAAATTTCTTCAAATCTTTATCGATCCTACCTAGTAGACACCGAAAATGACCCCCGTTAAAATTTATATATATCTATATATATATATATATATATATATATATATATATATATATATATATATATATATATGCATATATATATATGTGTCTGTTAACACGATAGCGGCCAGAGTTTTTGTTTTTACGTCACGAAACTTGGTATATAGCATTCAATTAGCAAACGATTGAACGAGTTCGTTAACCACCAAAGTCGGTCCACCGGAAGGGGGGGTTTACCCCGACCCCAAAACACTTATTTGACTATGTCAGCCGTAATATTTGTTATATTTCAACGAAACTTGGTATTCGTAGTGGTAATATAGAGAGAAAAGTGAGATATAAAAATGAACTAAATCGGTTCATTAGAAGGGGGGGTTTACTCCGGACCCACAATACCAATTCGCCACTACCAGCCGTGATTTTTGGTATATTTCGACGAAACTCGGTATTCGTAGTGCTAATCCACAGGTAAATATGTGTTGTAAAAATAAACGAAATCGGTTCATTAGGAGGGGGGGTTTACTCCGGACCCACAATACCAATTCGCCACTACCAGCCGTGATTTTTGGTATATTTCGACGAAACTCGGTATTCGTAGTGGTAATCTACAGGTAAATATGTGTTGTAAAAAGAAACTAAATCGGTTCATTAGAAGGGGGGGTTTACTCCGGACCCAAATTCCTAATATACTCATACCGGTCGTAATTTCTGCTGTATTGTAACGAAACGCGGTATACGTCGTGGGTAACTCATGAGAAAGAAGTGTTGTAAAAATGAGCTGAATCGGTCAATCGGAAAGCGGGGGTTTAATTTGTAATATATTTGAATAGAAAAGCCGGCAGACGTAGGTTCACAAAGCCGCCGCAAGGAGCGCTTTCTACCACTAGAGTGACTGTATCCTGTTCCTGCGTTAGATCAAAATACGATAATACGAGGATTTTTGTATTTATTACGTAGTGTAGTAGGTACCATGTGTAAACATAACTCTGGATGCAAATTAATAATTGATCAGTTACTCATTACAAAATGAGAACTATTCACGTTTTTATTTTATTTATGTAGGATATTATAAGCAAATTGTTCTGGAAAGCAGTCTACACTACCCAAATTCTGAGGAAAGTGCTTAGTTATGCAGCTCCTGCGTGACGGACTTTATTTTTATATGCGATTCATTTAAACTATGATGGCAGACCTTGAATTATTAGAATTTTGTCCTCCATAAAGTTTACGCTATACCTGGTGATGGTCCATCCGAGGTAATAATATCCCGAACCCTCGTACAGCCTCCTCACCCATCAGCATCCCCAGTCAGAGCAGTTATTTATAATGCTTGCAAATATAATGGGTGTTTCCAAATGACATCTTGGAAACATACATTTTTAAATTATAAGATACATTTATTATTTACAACGGATTTTAACCTGTATTGGTTAAACAGCAAATCTATAGATAACGGGTTATCTCTACATTATCTGTTTCTTGACACTGTTCCGGAGCGCCCCAATGTCAAGGAACATTATTTCTTGATTACTTATCAATTGATGAATAACATTTAGTATAACAGGAACCGTGTTATAATAAACTGCACAAAATTATGTAGGAGCGTTAATTTTGATGATACATTATTTAACGCAATAAAATAACTTCTTATCTGCCGCGACGAAGATACTCTTACATACAAAACAAATATGTAAACAAATTGTTTAAATAATAATTTATTTCTATCTAAAAAAAATAGCTCTTACTCGCCCAGAAAAAAACGAGGTAGTAGTGACAACAGAAACTGCGGTACTCGACACTGGGACACTTGTGGCTGATCTGAGTGGAGAATCCCCTATAGAAGGAAATAAATAATAATTGGCTTCCAGAGTTATGTTTATACATGATACTGTACTAATTAATAAATACACAAAAACTTCATATTCCGTCTTTTGATCTGACGTAGGAACAGGATACAGTCCCCCTAGTGGGAGATAGCGCTCCTCGCGGCGGCTTTGGGAACCTACGTCTGGCAGGCTAATTGTAATGAAACAGAGTTTAAAGTAAACCCTCCTTTCTAATAGACCTTACTTCATTTTTACAACACGTATTTCTCATGAGATACCCACGACGTATGCCGCGTTTCGTTATAATACAGTAGAAATTACGACCGGTATGAGTATATTAGTAATTTAGGTCCGGAGTAAACCCCCCCCCCCCTCCAAATAAACCGATTTAGTTTATTTTTACAACCCATGTTTCTCTGTTGATTACCACCACGAATACCGAGTTTCGTTGAAATGTAACAAAAATTACGGCTGGTATTGGCAAATAGGTAATGGGGGTCCGGAGTAAACCCCCCCCCCTCTTAATGAACCGATTTAGTTTATTTTTACAGAGTATTTCTCTCTTTAGATCAAAATATCGAATACCGAGTTTCGTTGCAATATAACAAAAACTACGGCTGGTATGGTCGAATTAGTATTTTGGGTCGGTTTTTTGGTGGTTAACGAACTCGTTCAATCGTTTGGTAATTGAACGCTACATACCACGTTTCGTGAAGAAAAAACAAAAACTCTGGCCGCTATCGTGTTAACAGACACACACACACACACACACATATATATATATATGCATATATGTATATATATATAGATATATATAAATTTTAACGGGGGTTATTTTTGGTGTCTACTAGGTAGGATCAATAAAGATTTGAAGAAATTTTTCAAAAATTCCGTCATGAGTGCAACCTCAATAGCTACTTTCCTTCGGAGGAACGTGCTAAAAGCAGCAAATTTGTGAATACCTTCAGAGATCTTTTAGAAAAACTGTCTCACAGAAACAAGAAACTGTGAAAGTTAAGAAAAAGTAGATAATTCCAGAAAAAACATTTTTCTTTTTTTCAATTTTTTTTTTTTTTTTTTTTTGCAATCACCTGATTTTAATGTTTACTATAGGTACTGAGGTGTCAAAGATATAGCTGTGAATATTATATGCAGATAAGTGTTAATTTCCTTTTGTATTCTTTAATGTTTTAATATATTTTTGTTTTGTGTTTCATATTGCTAGTTTTGTCACTGATGACTGTGATCATTTAAATAATCGACCGAGAGCCAGCAACGCACATTTCATGAAGTGTTTTATGCGCCCTGATATTTTGCTATAATGTACCTCTTGGGTAGACAAGAAGGTAAATATGTGTTTCCTGGGCATACCGTGGAACACCAGGTACTGCGCATAGGGGAAAGGTGCAAAACAATATTGCCTAAAAGTAGAGTTTTATTTAGAAGCCAACTATTATTAATGAAATAAATGGCAAATTGAGGCCATTTTAAAATTAATAATAAATAAGGCAGGCACTTTTAAGGGGGTTAAAATGATAATAATAAAAAAAAACTAAGTATCTAGTTTTTATTGTTAATATTAATTGTGTTTAATATTAATATTAAGTGTTTTATTCACGCTGCGATTTAAACAGCGTCTTCAATAAACATATTTGAAAATAATTACAAAAGGGCAGACACTTTTGTGGGGTTTAATTTAATTATCAGGAAACATAAAAATAAATGTTGCTTATGATAGACTGCAATACACTGCGTGTAACCGTAAGAGTGCATGAGTCCACCGCGCAGTGTTGGTTGTATTCTGTGCTCTCATTGGTTCTTGCTCACATGATCTTGTACAGCTGTTTCGGTTTTAATGGCAGCGCGAATAAAACTCTCATTTAATATTAGAATAAAAACAATTATTTATTTTTTTTTTTTTTTTTACGTGTTACAGCCCTTAAAAGTGTCTGCCATATTTATTATCCATTGTAAAATTGTCTTAATTTTACATTAAAGATAGTTGGCTTCTGAATAAAACTATTTTTGGGAAATATTTTTTTGTACCTTTCCCCTATGCGCAGTACCTGGTGTTCCAAGGTATGTCCAGGAAACACATATTTACCTTCTTCTCTACCTAAGAGGTATATTATAGCAAAATTCATGATGCATAATACACTTCATGAAAAGTGCGTTGCTGGCTCTCGGACCATAGGTTTTGTTTTTAGTTTAGAGCTTATCACCTTCCTTGCGAAGCTCTTGAAATAAATAAATAAAAATAATTACAAAAATATCTCAAAGTCTAAACTAGATAAAAAAAAAAACTTTCTTTGCCAATCCACTGACATGCCTAAAGTCGAACTGTCAGAACATTCACCAGCTCTTAGTCAAGTACTGGCGGCATTAGGAGTACGAAGAGGCGCGATGAAAGCGCGGGAAACTTGGACATCTGCCGCCATTTTGCCCTCAAGCCCCGCAAACTTGGAGTTAAAGCCTGCTTTTACGCGTCTAAAGTCCTCGACTCTCCTAAGTACACTCACTTCCAAAATATAAGCCACTCACTCCCAGCTACTCCAAGACTTTGACCTTTCAGAAATACTTTAGCGACTTATTAACAAATATCGCTAACGTGGTTGCACACTAACATGCATCTTAATGATAATTGAAAAATAGTATTCTAATTTATATATATATATATATATATATATATATATATATATATATATATATATATGTTTGATGTTATTTTTCGTCGCTGGGATAGTATTTTTAGATGGAACGGCATTTTTCTCCAGCGGTGGTACTCCTCCTCACTTCTTCCCGGAATATTTCGATGGATTAATCTCCATCTTCTTCAGCCAGGTACTTGTTTCTTCCTCGGTGGTAGCCAAGGGAATGACATTTTTCTCGATCTGGGCGCCTTTTCTCCCCTCTAGCCACAGTATCGGCGGACGAATGGTGTTGAAGCTCCCTGGTGTAGTTGGGATTCTGTCCGTTGGCAGCGCTGATGGTATTGCGTCTTTCTCTTTTTTATTTTTTTTTTTTTCCTCTCTCCTGCTTCTATTTTCCTCGCCGTAAGGTTTTATATGTTTGATGTTATTCCCTTGGCTACCACCGAGGAAGAAACGAGTACCTGGCTGACGAAGATGGAGATGAATCCATCGAAATATTCCGGGAAGAAGTGAGGAGGAGTACCACCGCTGGAGAAAAATGCCGTTCCATCTAAATATATATATATATATATATATATATATATATATATATATATATATATATATATATATATATATACACACACACACACGATACAATTCTATTAACCTCTCCCACCCTTTTCCTCTCTTAGATTCCGTTGTTTAGTATTCAAACATCAATTATTCATTATTTACATATATTTTTAATTGTTATTTTATTCATATTCAGAATTTTGCATGCAGACATAAATATTCAGATTGTGTGCTCTTTAATTTACTAAATTTTGTGCATTGATAATAAATTTTTAGTTAGTAATATTTTTAGAAATTTTGAATCCTTCTAACATTGTTCAATATTTTTGAGTCTGCTAATTCCATAGTCATGCTGAAATTATTAATATTATCGTTTCTCTACTTTTGAAATTAATGTAACTATACTCCTCACCATATCAGGACCTTGGAAGAGAAAGGGCCTAAAATAAAAACCTTTTTTTAATTTTATTTTCTGATTCAGAAAGGTGTAGACAACACGACGCTTTGCCTTGTTTCTCTGGTTCGCCTTTAGTTCTCTCACAGTTTCAAGTTAAAGTGAATAGCACCATCATCTATGAAACAACCAATGCCTAATACAGATGTAGGTAATACGATGCTTCGCCTTGTTTCTCTGGTTCGCCCTTAGTTCTCTCACAGTTTCAAGTTAAAGTGAATAGCACCATCATCTATGAAACAACCAATGCCTAATACAGATGTAGGTAATACGACGCTTTGCCTTGTTTCTCTGGTTCGCCCTTAGTTCTCTCACAGTTTCAAGTTAAAATGAATAGCACCATCATCTATGAAACAACCAATGCCTAATACAGATGTAGGTAATACGATGCTTCGCCTTGTTTCTCTGGTTCGCCTTTAGTTCTCTCACAGTTTCAAGTTAAAGTGAATAGCACCATCATCTATGAAACAACCAATGCCTAATACAGATGTAGGTAATACGATGCTTCGCCTTGTTTCTCTGGTTCGCCTTTAGTTCTCTCACAGTTTAAAGTTAAAGTGAATAGCACCATCATCATGACGCCTCGCCTTGTTTCTCTGGTTCGCCTTTAGTTCTCTCACAGTTTCAAGTTAAAGTGAATAGCACCATCATCTATGAAACAACCAATGCCTAATACAGATGTAGGTAATACGATGCTTCGCCTTGTTTCTCTGGTTCGCCTTTAGTTCTCTCACAGTTTAAAGTTAAAGTGAATAGCACCATCATCATGACGCCTCGCCTTGTTTCTCTGGTTCGCCTTTAGTTCTCTCACAGTTTCAAGTTAAAGTGAATAGCACCATCATCTATGAAACAACCAATGCCTAATACAGATGTAGGTAATACGATGCTTCGCCTTGTTTCTCTGGTTCGCCTTTAGTTCTCTCACAGTTTCAAGTTAAAATGAATAGCACCATCATCATGACGCCTCGCCTTGTTTCTCTGGTTCGCCTTTAGTTCTCTCACAGTTTCAAGTTAAAGTGAATAGCACCATCATCTATGAAAAATTCAAGGGTATGAAACTCCTCTTCAAAAATTTCGTAACCCATAAATCACTCGTACAAATTAAAATAAAAACATTGAATTTCCATTGCATACTTTTTCAATCAGGTTGTAGCGGCGCCATTTTAAGTTCCGGGTCTGCCTTCCAAAAGACTGGGATTCGTATATTTGGTCCTAATCCGCAAGCGCCGACTTCCTCGGTTTTCGTCGGAATTTCGTCCTTTTCGAGGTTGGTTTCGCTCATTTTCCGTATTCGTAGTCGGGGTCACCACTTTAGTGTACTGGTAGCGGGATAATAAAATAATAAAACTTGTAAAATAAAAGTCGCTATAATGCTCCGTAATCTGCACCACGAATTTTCACCAAGCGCCACGCAACCTTTAACAAGTGCAACGAAACCTACACGAATCACCCGTAAGTGATCATAATCACCCGTACGTGATCATCAATCACCCGTACGTGATCATAATCACCCGTACGTGATCATAATCACCCGTACATGATCGGCCAGTATCCATGATCAGCAGGACACCGCCAAGCCACCATCCATCAGAACAGACTACGGCAACTGAAACTGCCCCCGTCACAGAAGCCGACCAGCCATCAACGGACATCAGGACTCATCGAAGAAGAATCTCCCTCCTGCTTCTGTGTCGATGTCATTGGGGGGAAATGATGTAGCGGCGCCCCCCTAACTTCTCAGTTTTATTTGGTGGCAACACTGGAGTTGCTACAGCTAGGCTACTGAACAACACTGCAGCCGGATCTAACGCCATTTAAGCCAGTCTGTGTTTAGCCTCTGCCTGGGTACCTGACATGCTCCGTTCCCAGGCAGTGACCACGTGCATACGACTCCGTTGTGCTATGGACCTTGTTCCTATTATGTTAGCCTCACGCAACAACGGCTAAAAGGTTTATGAATCAGCATTCCATAGAATAAACATTCGCCTCTGCTATCCTCAAGCACTTCTAGAAAACATCAAGGTTTCGCGTTTCGCCCTTTCCCTTCCAAGGTCCTAATATTATATAAAGTTTTATAGTTGTTATAAAGATATGAAAAATTGCAAATGTTTAGATATAAATAATTTTATTTACAACTTTATTTTATATTTTTTTACAAATAATTGTAAGCTAAAAGTTGAGGCTTTTTCTTGTTAAGTGAAATCATTTTTTTTTTTTTTTTTTTTTTTTTCAATGGGCACAAAATTTGTATTTCAGTTCATGAAATTGGCGTTCACAAAAGTAGTAGACACCCTGATTTCGCATATTCCCGTAGATATCAAGAAAAATGTTTTTGGAAATTCAGTTGAAACTAGCAGGTGGTTTCGTTTTCTATAATTACTCCAAACCTCCATAGGATTCCGAACTAATTACACGAGCAGATAAACCGCTTCTTGCCGACGGATCAACTCCAAAACCCGACCACCTCGGACGGACCTCACACGGAGGCAGATCTCGAAGAGAGCTGGTTCCGCTAACTCAGACATTCGGCGGACAATACTCAGCAAAAACCAACTCGAAGCAAAACAATTAACAAAAAAAAAACTTAAATTGATTCGATTCCCGGAGGTCTTTCGTCCGCGGCGCTCAAAGCAGGAGTCCGGCGATCCATCTCTTCGTTCCGGCTCGATAATATATTTCGCTCCAGATTCCGTCTTTTTCATCCGTTCGACCTCCATGAAAGAGACATCGATTAAAAATTATAATCGACTTCGCATACAGATCGATCTAATTAGCATCAAGAAACGAATCAAATTAAGATTTAGGGTTTCCTTTTATTTTTTTCTCGTCCTCCAAGAAATGCTGGAGAGTCATTCCTTCTCCTCGTGAAATCTTTATTAGACGCCACCGAATGTTTTATAAGAAGATGATAAATCATTCATCGAAATTCCTCTGCATTAATTAGAAATGGGCATTAAAGATTTCATTAACTCCTGGCAGAAGAAAAAATAACGTTTTCTCGGGAATTCAGGATATTTTCCATCCCGATCCACTCATGGGTTAGCCATTTATTCACATGGATCATTCAACATTCTTCACTTTCTTATGGTTTTCATTAATTGGTGACCACATTTATATATATATATATATATATATATATATATATATATATATCTTGACATTGATTTGGCTGGACGGTGGTGGTACTGCATCCAAATAGGAAAACCAACAAACTCCAAGGTCTCCACCACAAATGATTTATTTTATTCACCCACAAAGCATGCTTTCGGAGTCTACAGCTCCATCCTCAGTGCTTCCAGTTCTTCACTGCAGGCGGTTCACCCGTAGACTATATATATATATATATATAAACAGTATTTAACAAATTTATAATATAGAAAAACATTTATGTATTTTGATTATTGATGTTTTTGTTTTACTTATTATTATAAGTGCCGCGAAAGAGGCGATTAACTCATCAGGACAGCAGAATGATAGTCCGTTAAAGAAGAAGTCATAATCGTAATATTAAGGCAGACAAAACTTAAATAAAATAATACACAAGAAAAAATTAGGAAAAAAAATGTTTTAAGACAAACACAAAACATAAAGCAATAACAATGGTTATTTACAATAATCACAGAATAAAATAAAATAATATTGTCGACGAATACTTATAATTATATCTTTTTTTTTTCTTTCTTTCTTTCTTTTAAGGCTCGTCAACCCCTTGGGTCATTAGTGCTTCGAATGTAGTTCTGTACGATGACCTTGTCACAGGCACATGTATTCAGGAAACACTTTCAAAAGGAGCAAATATTTGTTTCTCTCTCAGTTGTAAATTATTAATTTTTTTCACAATTGTTATATTTATTTAATTTCATAATAAGAAAATAAATGATCATTTAGTTTATTTTCAATTTGATCAAATAATGGGATATGTCATAGAAAAGAAAAATTTATATTTTGGAAATTAATTTGCTGGATTTCAAGAATTTCATTAATTTATTTATATTCGTTGCGCAGTTGCCTAGTATTTCATCCATATACAAATACACGATACAATACATTCATTGGAGAAACGAATAGCTATTTATTGGCTTCCCGGTCATGAAGATATAATATAATCGAGTCATGAAGATATGAGATAATGTAGACAGACAAGCATAATTCTCCACAACACGAAACCAATACGACGTCTCATTAGTGTTGTTAAAAGCGAGCCCTGACTAGAGGCTTCAGGCCTGAACCTTGAATCTAACCTCTACAGTCCGAGCTCTGAGGGCTGGATGAAGGCTCCGGAGTGAGGCTCCATCCTAACCATATCAAGCCCTGAAGGTTCTCCATCGAGCCTTGAAGGCTCGGCCTTGGAGCCCTGGGAAGGTAGAGCTTCGGCAAGCACGGTTATAGTAGTAGTAGTAGTACGACAGTGTTGCCATCACCGTCTCACAGAAGAGTTTATTTTTTAGGAAAAGTTACTATTTTTACCCAATTAGTGATCCACATAATTAGTTTATCAATGAAATGGTAAATTTGATTGCCACCGAATAATTTCAATGTGGCGGAAAGAATTTAGGACGAATCTACTAAAGTATATTTCATGAAACAGCTGTTTGCCCGCCATCCGCCATTTTGGAAATGAAAAGTTAAAGGCTTCAAAGCATGCGCCTTCTCCCGAGGCGAGCCTTCAAGGCTCGCGCCTTCTATCAAGCCGAGCCTTCAAGGCTCGCGCCTTCTATCGAGCCCTCTCCAAGCTCTGGGAGCTCGAGCTTTTAGGAGGCGCGCCTTCTAGCCTTAAAGGCGCGTCTCAGACATAACATACGAAGATGTTTTCACTAACATACAGAAACACATTGAAAACCAGTGGTACGATGTATGGTACAGGACAAGAGACAACAAACTACGAGAAATTAAATCTACAATTACTAACTGGCCATCGAGCAACAGAAGTACAAGAAGAGAAGAAGTAGTACTTACACGTTTACGGATTGGACACACTAGACTTACACACTCATTCCTAATGACTAGAGAACAAGCACCGATTTGCCCAATATGTAACACCTTTTTAACTATTAAACACTTACTAACGGACTGTTTAAGACTTATAAATCTAACAGAGTTGTTAGCAGAAGGAAGCCAATTTATAGATTTTGTTTTTAGATACTTAAGGAAAATTGGACTATTTGAAGAAATATGACGTATACGTACATGGTTTTCTATGTTTGTATACGAGCTTATCTGTTTGTGTATGTGTATATGTGTATGTATATTTATTTTTCTGTTTATGACCTCCTATCATTAATAAATATGTACAAACTATGATTTGAAATTCATAAAGATCTAAGTCTATAATTGTATTTACAGACTCCCCTATCTGCCTCTGTGTTGTTCCTACCTTTTTATAGTCTATGCAAATTGTATAAGTAATTTTTTTTTTATTTTTATATTTTTTTAATTATTTCATTCTCAAATTTGTTAACAATTGTTTACTATTGTTAATTCTTATGTATGTATTTTAAGTGATGAATTGCCCTTGTCGCGGTCTCACTAATAAACCAATAATAATAATAATAGTATTTCATCCAAATGTACAGGCAGTTGTTGCGCCATTGCCTAGTATTTCATCCAAATGTACAGGCAGTTGTTGCGCCATTGCCTAGTATTTCATCCAAATATACAGGCAGTTGTTGCGCCATTGCCTAGTATTTCATCCAAATGTACAGGCAGTTGTTGCGCCATTGCCTAGTATTTCATCCAAATGTACAGGCAGTTGTTGCGCCATTGCCTAGTATTTCATCCAAATATACAGGCAGTTGTTGCACCATTGCCTAGTATTTCATCCAAATGTACAGGCAGTTGTTGCGCCATTGCCTAGTATTTCATCCAAATATACAGGCAGTTGTTGCACCATTGCCTAGTATTTCATCCAAATGTACAGGCAGTTGTTGCGCCATTGCCTAGTATTTCATCCAAATGTACAGGCAGTTGGACTTCATCTCTTTCCTTTTTAAATTTTTGGCATTCGATTGTGCTTAACGGTTTGAGGGACTCCACAACTCTCACATATGGCCTGTTCCTCTCTACACATCAAGTGTCTGTGACTCATTCGTGTATGCCCTATGCGCAGTCGAGAGAGCACCACCTCTTCTCTTCTGTTTTCCATGAAGGACGATTTCCAAGGTCTAACTTCTCTTTTAATTTCTCTTAATTTGTTACTATTTTGCAAATACCAAAAATTTTTCGAGGAATTCCATATTACTGACTTTATGTGCGCATGGATATCTAACACTGGAATTCCATATTACTGACTTTATGTGCGCATGGATATCTGGAATTTGTTTATAAATGATACCGTCATTAATTCCTTTTTTTTTTTTTTTTTGCAGCTTTGTCTACTTCTTCATTTTCATCAATCCCACAATGCCCAGGGATCCATACAAATATAATGGATATATTATCTTTTGCTAATGACTCTAAACACACGAATACTTAATGACAAGATGTAACAGACCAATATGTGACATATGTAACTGTGAACTTACAGTCAAACATTTACTGACAGACTGCCGCAGAAGAAACGATATTAATCTGCCGTATGATGTGCAAGAACTCTTAGGCAATGATAGCCAGTATATAAACACTGTACTTACATACTTCAGGAACACAGGACTGTACGACCTTATTTGATGACCGAAAGCGTGCTGTTTTGAAAACATTAAGTTCCTATGAACTTTAAGTCATATTTTCATTTAAAACCCTATTACACTACCTTTACACGTACATTTAAAAATATGCAATCAAACAAGCTGATTTCCTAGTGATACTAAATTCAGAAGATGCTGCTCACTGTGTTATTGCCAAGAAGCGGAACACTGATTAAATTAAATAAATAAAATAAACACTCAAGTATACTTGAGTGTTTATTTTAATTTCGTTGTAAATATATATATTTACAACGAGTGGGTGATCGGAATGTATGTTTCTAATTGCCACTAGGGCTGATAAAGATTCAGAAAATATTGTAAGGGTTCTATTAGATTTAAATTATATCTTCGTATGACATTCTATTGGTTCGAGATGCGTAAGAAGTGTTTCGTTGTATGAGCCATCATCTGTGAGTAAATCATAAAGATGGGCAAACTGAATCGATTTTTTTTTACAACGCTATATCGAAAAGGTTAACACGATATATAGATTTTTTGAATAGATCTCCAAGGCCCATTTGTTTTAAAGAATCGATCTATCTAAAACCGTTCCAAAATTCAATGAGGCTTTACGGTTACATTTTTTTTTTAAGTTATCGACTATAATGATCATAGAGTTATGAAAGGAGGTGAGGAGTTGTTTTGGTAAAAACCAGCCACATAAACAAACCCGATGGAAGACATATTGGTCAGCCACATAGAACAACAAGAAGTTAGAATAAAGTGTTTTATTATTTAAAATATTCAAATACCTAATCTAACCTCTTGTTACTTATTTCTATTTTTTACTTAAAGAAGAAATTTACAGAACAGTGTCATATGTCCAGTAACAGACTTTTAATACAACAATAACATTATACAACCACTCAATACCTTCCGTTACTCAAACTAGAAGGAAGATGGTACTACAATAAATCCGTCATGCAGGAGCTGCATAACTAATCACTTTCCTCAGAATTTGGGTAGTGTAGACAGCTTTCCAGAACAATTTGCTTAAAATTTCCTACATAAATAAAATAAAAACATGAATAAATCTCTTTTAATTTTGTAACGAGTAACTGATCAATTATTAATTTGCTTCCAGAGTTATGTTTACACATGGTACCTACTACACTACTTAATAAATACAAAAAACCTCATATTATCGTATTTTGATCTAACGCAGGAACAGGATACAGTCACACTAGTGGTAGAAAGCGCTCCTTGCGGCGGCTTTGTGAACCTACGTCTGGCGGGCTTTTCTATTGAAATATATTACAAATTAAACCCCCGCTTTACGATTGACCGATTCAGCTCATTTTTACAACACTTCTTTCTCATGAGTTACCCACGACGTATACCGCGTTTCGTTTCAATACAGCTGAAATTACGACCGATATGAGTATATTAGGAATTTGGGTCCGGAGTAAACCCCCCCCCCCCCTTCTAATGAACCGATTTAGTTTATTTTTACAACACATATTTACCTGTAGATTACCACTACGAATACCGAGTTTCGTTGAAATATACCAAAAATCACTGCTGGTAGTGGCGAATTGGTATTGTGGGTCCGGAGTAAACCCCCCTCCTAATGAACCGATTTAGTTTATTTTTATATCTCACTTTTCTCTCTATATTACCACTACGGATACCAAGTTACAAATATTACGGCTGACATAGTCAAATTAGTGTTTTGGGTTCGGGGTAAACCCCCCCCCCTTCCGGTGAACCGACTTTGGTGGTTAACGAACTCGTTCAATGGTTTGCTAATTGAATGCTATATACCAAGTTTCGTGACGAAAAAACAAAAACTCTGGCCGCTATCTTGTTAACAGATATATATATATATATATATATATATATATATATATATATATATATATATATATATATTTATATATAAATTTTAACGGGGGTCATTTTTCAAAGGACCCCCGTTAAAATGAAGGAATTTTTCAAAAATTCCGTCATGAGTCCAACCTCAATAGCTACTTTCCTTCGGAGGAAAGTGCTAAAAATAAGGTTTCTGACTCTGCTCTTAATTTGTATAACCATTTTTCTCTATTATTATTATTTTATTATATTTCTTCTCAATTGTGAACATATATATGAATAATCCCCGTTTATTTTAATATTTATTTATTTAAATTTTAACGTTCATTAGAAGTAATTCAGAATTTCAGGGCAGGTTACCTATTGGTTACCACTCTTTTTCAGCCAGGATAGGGCTGATGCTTTTTCGTTTTTCGAAAACTTCGAGGGCGAATTTCTCCCGACGAATCCGCCATTTGCTTTACTATTTCTATTAAGAACACGCTACTTTAAACTCAATAAAAACTGATTATGTCTCGTTTAGGACTATAGAAGGCTAGGATAGGTTAGATAAGGGAGGTAGTGTTTAATATTTATCAATACTTAGCCAAAGCTAAGGCTGAAAAAGTTTTAAATTTCATAGTGATAAGGTTATGAGAGAGAATTTTTACCGCCAATTTTCTACCGGGAATATAGGCCACGCCCTTTTCTCTCCATCTAACCATCTATTTGGACAGGCAACGTTATAGTCTAAATTATTTTCACACTTAGCTTTGGCTAATTATTGATAAACATTAAACACTATCTCCCTTGTCTGACCTATCAGAGCCTTCCCGCGTCTTAAACGAGACATAATTAGTATTTATTGACTTTCACGTACCGTGTTCTTCATTGAAATAGTAATGGCGGACAAGGAATTTCGCGCATGCTGAATTTGAACTATTCCATCTAACTGAACGAGCTATAGTATATGAGAATCAGATCTCAAGAGCCGACATTGTAAGTTACATCTAACCGACTAAAGAATCGTGAACTTGTTGTTAAATGTTTTCTACTTCCGGGGAAGTGGTAGTAAGTAAAGAGTTTAATTAAAAAGAAAAAGCGGCGTTAAATTGTTAATTCCTCTTCTAATTATGTTGAACAAATGCAGTTTCCCTCAAGGGAAATTCTCAAAGGAAGGAAAGGACTCGGTGGAAATGAAAGGAAGGTGATGTATTTCTTTAGGCGGCAAAATTACTAAACATCAATTCAAAAAGATGAAATCTTTCCTTTTATTTTTAATAAATTCATCTCTCTCTCTCTCTCTCTCTCTCTCTCTCTCTCTCTCTCTCTCTCTCTCTCTCTCTCTCTCTCTCTCTCTCTCTCTCTCTCTCTCTCTCTCTCTCTCTCTCTCTCTCTCTCTATCTCCCCCCCTCTCTCTTTCTCCCACTACATTTCTCCCCTCTCTCTTTCTCCCACTACATTTCCCCCCTCTCTCTTTCTACCACTATCACTCCCTCTCTCTCTTCTACCCCAGAAAAAAACGGATAGTTATGTTTCTTGAAATTTTCATTATTTTATTCTACCCTTTTCTATTCTTGTATTAAATTTTAATGAATACGATACTCTCATTAAATTAGTTTTTTGATTTTAGTTTTTTTTTTGCAAATTCCTAATTTTTCAAAAGGAATGAGTGTTGCGAACAGTTTTTTACTCCCTAACTGCGAACATTTGGCTGTATACCCTCTAATAGAAAGACAAAAGGATTTATAAACAATTTTTTTAGAGCTTTCTGCACAAATTCAGGAACATAAATATGCTTTAGGTCCACCCGACAAACCTATGTAATGTACTGTATAAAATTCATTCTTCTTTTTCGTACATGGTCACCGCGCATGCGCGAACGCTAACGAAAACAAATATGGCTGCTATTTTCAAAATACTGATTCCATATGTAATTGATGGTAGAAATATATTTTTTTTCTAAAATAGTCAAGCAACCAGATTATTTTTTTCTGGACCATTTCAAATCGATTAACTCTCCACGGAACTATGGTACTCCTGACACGGACAACAAACACACATCCTGTAGTAATACACCGACATGTTGGTACTGACCCGACACAAAGGATTCATTGTAAGACGAGCAAGTGCTCCAGAAGGCTGTGACAGTTTCAAGTGCCTCCATCAGAGAAGATTAAGCATCCGACCGGAAGGAGTCAATCTAGAGCTGACGATAGCCCTCATCCATCGACGAACAATCTTCGAGGCGTTAAACAGACCTTTTTAATAACAATCTTGCTCACTTAGAACGCCCTCATCTGCATAAGTGCCGAGAAGATTGGACCGCCGGGGTTTAACTAGCTGGAAAATAGGGTCATTCACTAATCTACGTTCAAGCTAACATTAATCCTCATTCATTAAGGACGATAATCGTAAATATCGCTTAGAATCGAGTCGATAGTCTACCTATCGATATAATCTAGGTATGCTTTTTCATACACTCGAGTATCTATCTCGGAAGGTTGACCAACTACTACGCACACACATATACACCTATATAATAAAGGCTTCATTAAGTAATACTGAACCCCAGGGCAGGTGTTTAGCATCTTCATAAGGCCCGACATGTTTCGTCCTGATTATAGGCCGTCACAGACCTGATTATAGAACCGTTTCGCCCACTTGGAAGTTGTAGAGGACAGCACCTAGATTTCTAACGAATGATGTCAACCTGTGGAATTCATCAGCTGTTGTAAAATGGGATTCCGCAGTGGAAAATATTTTTTTTTTCGTTTTTAACGGCGCATTAACTATTTGGCTATTAGCGCCGTGGAAAATATTATACTACATTTTGACTAATGACGTTCATGCAACTAACCTATGGAAATGTCATAAAATCACAAATTCAAAAAGACAAATTACACCTTTCCTTTCGAATTTACTCCTCTTCTTTTCAGTTCTTCTAACCCTCCAATAAACCTACCTTTCTTTCTTCTGAACATTTTTATCTCTGCCACTGCTTCTGTCTCTGTCACTGTCTCGGTCAGAACCTCTACCTCTGCGTCTGCCTCTGTCACTGTCTGCCTCTCCCACTGCCTCTGTCTCTGTCTCTGCCACTGCCACTGCCACTGCCTCTGTCTCTATCTCTTTCTCCGCCACTGCCTCTGTCACTGTCTCTGCCACTGCCACTGCCACTGCCTCTGCCTCCGCCTCTGCCTCAGCCTCTGTCTCGGCATCTGCGTCTGTCTCTGCCTCTGTCAATGCCTCTGACTCTGTCACTGCCTCGGTCAATGTCTCTGCCTCCGCCATTGTCACTGCCTCCGCCACTGCCTCTGTCACTGTCACTGTCTCTGCCACTGCCACTGCCTCTGTCTCTATCTCTTTCTCTGCTACTGCCTCTGTCACTGTCTCTGCCACTGCCTCTGCCTCCGCCTCTGCCTCAGCCTCTGTCTCGGCATCTGCGTCTGTCTCTGCCTCTGTCACTGCCTCTGACTCTGTCACTGCCTCGGTCAATGTCTCTGCCTCCGCCATTGTCATTGCCTCCGCCACTGCCTCTGCTTCTGTCTCTGTTACTGCCACTACCTCTACCTCTCTCTCTCTCTCTCTCCCTCCCTACCTCCCTCCCTCCTGTTATCCCTCTTCGTCTCTCCCCTCTTTCCCAGTGATTACTGATGATCTACGAGCTGCAATCCCAGAGACCGAGTCCTGGTCAGCTGCCAAGCATCCTTCGTCCCTATTATTTACGGGAGATCTATTTGAACCTGCAAGAACACCATTTATATTTTCCCTTCCAATAATACAACGAGCTTTTTCTGTGTATACATTTTTCTTTTTGACTTTTTTCCCCTTTGAGTCCTCTGAATAAGTGCCTCGACATTTGTCATCCGTCTCTGTATTACTGTTTCCGTCTTTCCCTACACGCGTCTTCCTCTCCCATCCATCTTATTGTAATTGCTCTAAACTTATCACTATTTCAAATAATATGATATATTACAGTAATTTGGTACATCGGATTTTTTTGTTTACATACAGTTTGAAAAATAGATTTTTTATATTTATGATGAACGATACCTTTAGAGATTTACGGTTCATAAACTATTTTAAAAATAAACCAATTTATTCATGTAAACATCGATTTAATTTTTTTTCGTTAGAATATGTAGGTACAAGGTATTTTGAGACCTAATTTTTTTGTTTAATCCGAGATCAATAAATAGACCAGAAGGCTCCGATAGCCGGTAAAATTATTAATTTAAATAGTTATAATTTCTTATTTATCCTGCCATACTAACCTCAACCTCCATAAAGACCTCAATATCCCACTCGTTAATGATGCTGTATTATCCAGATTCCAACGTTTCCATCCTAAACTTTCCGCTCATCAAAACCCTGAAGTCCTCTCCCTATCAAGTACCACCCACCCACTCTCTCCACCAAGGCGACTCAAAAGACATTGACCTAGAGATCTGCTGCAGTGACCAAGTGAAGTGTTAGCAATGGCTTTCTCTTTGTTTAAGCGCGACAATTTTCTGCGGCTCGCCGATCTCTCTTCGACTACAGCCACTGGTCGGAGCAGAAGGGAGCTTGTGTAGGCCCTTTCAACGTCATCTGAGCGTCATTCTGGCGTTAATCGAGGATGAAGTTGGGAGGCCTTGAGCACAGAACTTTCATATTGTATCATATATCATATTACCAGATGTATTTATATACAGGATATAATAATCAATAAAGAAATATATATTAAAAAAATCCTGCCATACTACACCATCATCATAGAATACCATACCCCCATCATAACATATCATAGAATACCATACCACACCATACCATATCATAGAATACCATACCACACCATACCATATCATAGAATACCATACCACGACTTATCATTACAAGTATTATTTATTTATAATTGTACCTTTTCTTAGATTTGGCCTATACTAATCCTTTTTCCTCAATTAAGTTCAATATACACTCGATAAAATTTGCTTTAAAAAAAAAATGCTTTACAGCTTATCAACGTTTGGGCTATTAACGCCGGGCCATCTACAGGTTGCCACCCTTTTATAATGCCAGCACGTGGTCGGTCACCCAATCTTGGGTCACGCCTGACGTTGCTTAACTTCGGTAATCATCAATAACCGGTGAATCCAACATGGCTATGGGCGTTATATCGATACAAATTGATCGTTTTTTAATAACTGTTGAATGTAATATCATATTATATTGTGATAAGATTGTTCTTGATATTTTCTATTTTCTAAAGATGATTTTCTTTCAATGTTTCAGGTAAATAGCCTTCGTCTTCTCCGAGTATTTCAGTAAAACAACTCTGTAAGTAAGTAAAAACTATTTATTTTCACCAATTTCTCTCTTTCCAATAGTTTTCAAAGGCAGAAATTTCAGTCATTTATTTATTAAACATAAAAGATTAAACTGTTTTCGTAAATGGAAAAAATATCCTTAAAAGCAGAACTAAATCTTCAAATTATTTGACAGCTTAAATTGAAAGTGGCATTTTCTTGAACTATTCCGAGAAAATTGTAAATAAATAATTTAGGTTAATGATATTAACAACTTTAATTTATCTCTATATATATATATATATATATATATATATATATATATATATATATATATGGATGCGTGTGCGCATGACTGCACCCCTATCCGTACCAACCAAATCGATATGATAGCTGCTATCAGACGTAATGAATGTTTGACATGGAGGGGGTGGTGACACCGACTCACCCCTAGTAGTCTGACATCCGGAGGGTCCGTCAGGGCTGCCAGGGATGACACCAGGAACTAGTCGATGGTGGGGCTAAGGAGACATCCAACCACGACGAGTAGAGATTCCAATCTAGTATACACATTCCACGTTGTGTAATTATCATTATTTCTTACTAATGTTTCTTTTTATTTACTTGTTTTTATTTAGTTATTTTTATTTACTCATTTATATATATATATATATATATATATATATATATTTTTATATATATATATATATATATATATATATATTTTAAATGATTTTGTCAGTTTTATTAATCAATTCTGTATATACTAGGATTTAAATTGTGAGCAAACTTAATTAATGTACTTTAAAATGTACAGATAAATACGTTAAATAAACGTATTAATTATTAAAAAAAAAAAAAAAAAAAAAATTACGTTGGTAATAACCTAAAGGATTCTGACAGATGTACTGTCTTTTTTTATTTATTTATTAATTTGAAATCTGTATAGAATTAATAGTACAATTATCAAGCCTGTTGATACAGAAATTCTATAAACAAATTGACAATAAAGAGGAATGTAAAATAACATCACTAAAATATTTGAAAGAAGCCAACCATTGTTGGCACTTCCAGAGCTGTGCAAGAAAATATTTTAATGATCCCTAAATGATCAGATAAGTAAATTATCTCGGGGCCACTTTCTCTTAAGCCGCCTGGGAGGATTATCTGGATGGGATTGGGAAGATAAGGATAGACCTTCAGGATTAGGATGGTGAGACAATTTGGAGTGGAACGTTTGGAAACGGGTTTTAGCAAGGTCAAGGACAAATGGGATGTTGAGGTCATTGTGAAGGATTTTGTTGGATACATAGAAAGGTGAATTTACAATTTTACGAAGTAATTTTGAGTGAAATGCCTGTATTCTGTTGATCTTGGATGGTTTTGCAGATCCCCAGAGTTCAAGTCCATATATGGGTCGAATAATTGTTTTCTATATCGTTAGTTGTACAATCTTAAAGCTAAAATGAAAATATGTAATTTAAAGGGCGACGAGCACTGGATGTTCTTGGCATGCACTTGCTGTACCCGTCTTGGGGTGCACCTACCTTGGATCCGATCCGATCCGATAGCCACCGACTGTCGGAACAAAAATAAACACAGGTATCTCAATGGAGGTGCCTACATTGGTAACGACCCTACCCGATCCGATCCGATGGCCACCAATTCACTTGTTTGTTTCTAGATCGATATCTGACGACCGACGAGAAATGGCGCCCAACGACATTTTGTGTTTCAAAAAAGTACCATTTTTAAAGCATTTTTTTTTTTTTTTTAAATGAAAGCTAATAAAATTTAGAAACACTTTGTCAATACACTTTTTTGTTTTTTGTTTCCCTTGTTTATTAAATTACGTGGAAAGTTATTCATAACCAACCAATGCTTATAACCTTCTAACTACCTTTCTTACACATAATTTTAAAATGAGAATACTAATGCTTCTCTTATCGGAGTATAACAGTTAAAATTAACTTTAACACTAAGATTTATTTTTTAGTGACTGATATACTTCCGGAAGATTGATTGGCCTCTCAACCCCTCCTTTACACCTCCAACATTCAACCTAATCCAAGGTTTCTATGCTTATTAGGTGGTATTTCTTAAATTAATCTATCATTTTCACTTCACTAAGAAGTCATTACTGACGAGCTGTATGTAGAACAAATCGGATCGGGTAGGGATTAATGTAGGCGCTCATTCGGCCGATATCAGTCAAATGATATCGGATTAGATCGGAACGGATCGGGAGAAATACGGGTCCAATATAAGTTTAGTCTTAGACCCGCTGTACCCATCTTGCACTCGCTGTACCCTTCATATGCCCGCTGTACTCATCATGCACTCGCTGTACCCTTCATATGCCGGCTGTACTCATCATTCACTCGCTGTACCCTTCATATGCCCGCTGTACTCATCATGCACTCGCTGTACCCTTCATATGCCCGCTGTGCTCATCATGCACTCGCTGTACCCTTCATATGCCCGCTGTACTCATCATGCACTCGCTGTACCCTTCATATGCCCGCTGTACTCATCATGCACTCGCTATACCCTTCATATGCCCGCTGTACTCATCATGCACTCGCTGTACCCTTCATACGCCCGCTGTACTCATCATGCACTCGATGTACCCTTCATATGCCCGCTGTACCCATCATGCACTCGCTGTACCCTTCATATGCCCGCTGTACTCATCATGCACTCGCTGTACCCTTCATATGCCCGCTGTACTCATCATGCACTCGCTGTGCCCTTCATATGCCCGCTGTAGCCATCATGCACTCGCTGTACCCTTCATATGCCCGCTGTACTCATGTATTCGCTGTACCCGTCATGTATTTGTTGTACTCGTTCTGGTGACGACTATTATTATTATAGCCATTGATTGTAAACAATGGCTACAATACTAATGTTCCTAATAATGTTTTCTATACGTCCTTGTATACTAGTTTTTCGATTCAAATTACTCAATCTTCAGATCAACCGTGCATTGCTAGGTTTCAATATATATATATATACATATATATATATATATATATATATATATATATATATATATATATATATATATATTAATTTGACACGTATGTATTAAGTCATAAATACTTGTAAATAGGTACAAAATTTCAATTTCTGCTATTTGCGACGTCACAGCTTATAGGTAAAAAAATGATTTTACGTAGATATTGCGGAACGGGTTGAAAATATGAAACGTAAATACGAAATCTTTTTTTAAATTATATACATAAACAGCATAGATACTAAACGAGAGGAGAAGATTTATATTGAAGACAATATACCTAGCTGTTTCCACCAAACCTTCTTCCTGATATCAGATACAATTTCAAGCGGGAAAAGCTTATTTCGCGCCCAAATTACCCGCGTCAAATGTCTGCTTGGGGTCTCTAGAGAGTTCGCCCTAAGACGGGTACTGCATATATGTATGAGTTGCAAGGGAGTATGGAGGTCTTCACTTCGATCTATGAATACTACCTTGCAATAACAACACGGGATACATTGCTACTTATCAGTGTATCCCTCGGATTATCAGTATATCTCTCGGCTTATCAATATATCTCTCGGCTTATCAGTATACCTCTCGGCTTATCAGTATATCTCTCGGCTTATCAGTATATCTCTCGGCTTATCAATATATCTCTCGGCTTATCAATATATCCCTCGGATTATCAGTATATCTCTCGGCTTATCAATATACCTCTCGTCTTATCAGTATACCTCTCGGCTTATCAGTATATCTCTCGGCTTATCAATATATCTCTCAGCTTATCAATATATCTCTCGGCTTATCAGTATATCCCTCGGCTTATCAGTATCTCTCTCAGCTTATCAGTATATGACTCGGATTATCAGTATATCCCTCGGCTTATCGTTATATCTCTTGGCTTATCAGTATATATCTCGGCTTATCAGTACATTTCTCGGCTTATGAGTACATCTCTCGGCTTATCAGTACATCTCTCGGCTTATGAGTACATCTCTCGGCTTATCAGTATATCCCTCGGCTTATTATTTCTAGATCCAAAGTAGTCAGGTGCATATTGAACGGTCTTCTTCGCTAGTAAATGTTGTGTATAGAATGCTGTTGTCATTTTTGTATATTTTTCTAATGTCAAATTTCCATCTAGTCCATTATCAACGGGCTATTTACAGGTAACCATCCTCATTAAACGCTCATGATCGAGTAGCGAATTCCTTCAGAAGCTAAGTAATGTCAACTTCGGTGCGATTTTTCATTTGAGTAACATTTATTTATCCTATTTTTAAAGTGCTGTCATAAATAACACATATTTTGAGACAGATTATCCACCTCCACCTGGCACTACTTTAGGTACCAAATGATCACACATTGGTACTCATTGGACATATTCATATCATATAAGTAAGAAAACCATTTTTGAATCAACTATTTCTTGGATTTACTCTTATTTATTTAGATATATCCAATTTGTTATCACCATAAGCACAATGTGTACAAAAACTTGTAGTAAGAACATTTTTGTAATACAATTAAGTTATCAAAGTCGTCAATATCATCACCATTCATAAGCTTGGTATAATTCTATTCATTCTAATCACCATGTATATATTTTCTCTCTTCATTCATCAATACATTTTCTTTATTTAAACTTACAAGTTACAGGGGACAACTTTTTTTTTTATTAAACAATATTAACATATAAAATACATATTTAACTTTTAGTGCACCTACAGATCACTTCACTTATATGGTAATTCTATAATTTAAAAAAAAAAAAATTGTTTATACGGGAGATGATATAGATCGAGGACAAGTAACCTAGCACAAATCCATCACATTTCAACCCCCCGACGGAATTTGGAGGCCCGGTGGCCGTGAGTGCTAAGGCATAAAATCGTAGGTTCGATTCCCACTGGGGGTTGTGGGTTTTTCTTCATGAAAAAAAGGCATCAGCCCTATCCAGTCTAGAAAAGGGTAGTGACCTATAGACAACCTGTCCTAAAATTCTGAGTTAATTATAAATGGATGTTAAAATTTTATTAAATAAATATACCACATTGACAGCCCAAGATGTGACTCCAACATTTCCTACTAGTTTTTCCTTGCTAGTAACCTAACCCCTCTACATTCCTAAACCCTTATCTCATTCTCCGAGATATCCTCTACTAGTGGATTAGTCCTGACTTCTTCCTTCTTCAACTAATGTCCTGTCAGATCGAATCGAAACCTCGCCGTTTCTCAGTCCAACCGGGATACCACCAGTAGCTAAACAAATTTACTAAAATAGCTTCAAGTGTGTCTCACAGATTCCATTTAAAAGTCTAACAATTCTCAAACAGCTGGGTTCTAGCTGACACAGACAATGATCTGTCATCTGTTTGCTCACGTTGGCTGGATATGTTAGCTGTGTATGTATATGTAAGCTTGAGGTTCGTCTTAAGCGATTAATGAACAGTTTTCTCAGATTTATCCTCGATACCCCCAGGGATGCCCATATTTCACACCGGTATTCCGAGTTGAAGTGGCTATTTCCATCAATTCGACGACAATATTTCCTAGGTTCCTTCCTTTACCAAACCATTTCTTCCAAATCTCCTTCCTATATTTACAACCTCCTGCAGTTTAAATCTGCTGTCCATTCCCGTGGTACCCGCTCCCGTCCCTCCGATCTCTATCCTCCCACTCATAAAACAGCCTTCTTCGACCGTTCCTTCATCTCCCGAGCCTCCTCCTTCTGGAACTCTATCCCTCTTTCCATTCGACACTCTCCTTCCTTACCTATCTTTAAATCCCGCCTCTTTGCTTTTCTCCTATCCTCCCAGGAAGACGCTTCTTAAAATTTCACCACCAGGAAGACCTGATTACCTTTGTAAATTATATTGCTGTTTTTTTCTCGTGATTATGCATTTTCCTAGTTTATATCTTTTTATAGCCCCCATTCCTTTAATATTTATTCAACTTTTTAATATTTATTTGTTTATTTAAACTCTTTAATTTTATTCCCATCCCCCTCTGAACATTGTATCATCATTGCCCCATTCCAATGAATGTACATATTTACTTATATTTCATTTTATTATTTAAGGCTTCACATATAATATTTGTATTAGTTGCTTTCTTTGTTTTGTTCTTTTATACTTTTGTTTTTCTTTATTCATATTTATATTTTTAGGTTAATTTCTTTATTGTTTATTTTGTACTTATTTTTATTCTTATGGGACGAAGTCCCAGAATAAAGTTTTTTTTTTCATTCATTCATTCATTTCATTAAGATTGTTACTATATCCTCGAAAATGCAATGTATTTTCTAAATAAGACGTTACACATTTTAATGAAAAAATGAACTTCCCGCTTTAAGTATAGGCGAGAATTTGTGACTTTTTGCTAGGAGTGCAAAATTAGATTAGATTAACTCTTGACTCATACACTCGGGTGCACATCGGCCATTTGTCCTATTGTGCAAGGAGAGCAAGGAAATTTAGTTTTTGTGTTTTAGTTTGTCTTACGGCCGTTCTCAATTTGCCTGGATTTTAAGAGGTAAAACATGTTTTTAGGACTTTTTTATGTAATAATTGTAATTTCAAACGTAGGTAAGAGTTTTAATAAATATTACATATTTTCTAATAGTTTTGCTAAGTATTAATGGAAAGTGCAGAATAGTAGCTGCACTCTTCTTATGAAGGCAGTGGGCCTTTTGTTTGCGATCATTTTTACTGCGTCCTCCAAGCCACCCATGTGCGAACTCGTACTATCCAAGTAGGCCAAGAGGACGCACATGACATTTTTTTCTGAACAAATTCTCCCGAGTTTTTATAAAGTACAATCAAAACTTATTTAAACAGTATACAAGGTAATCATTTGAGGGTTGTATATATTATAAATCCTAAGATATAGCCCGAAATCCGCAAGGTGCGTACTCTTGCCCCATATTTATATATATATATATATATATATATATATATATATATATATAATATGTATATATATTCGGCTAAATAAACCTCAATATGATTTTGTTTTAAAAAATCTATATTTCGGACGTTTCGGCTACTCATTGGTAGCCTTCGTCAGCTAAAATGACAAAAAAAAAAAAAAAAAGGAATTAATACAAAAACAAAAAACATTTTGTTTTTGTATAAATTCCTTTTTTTTTTTTTTTTTTTTTTTTTTTTTTTTTTTTTTTTTTTTTTTTTTTTTTTTTTTTTTTTTTTTTAGCTTTTAATGAGTAGCCGAAATATAGATTTTTTAAAACAAAATCATATTGAGGTTTATTTAGCCGAATCCCAACCATTCCATCTTTACTTATCACCTCGACGGCTAACTATCTAATCATCATTATAAATTATAATGCATGCACACAAGACACCTAAGCACAACCGAACAATATGATGGTACACGCACTAATGCAGGAGATAGCCAAATACAGCGTATATTTGACCGCACATTGGCTAGCACAGGTGGTATTAATCAACAATGTGTTGCATTCCGACCAATCGTCTCCACATTTAAACATATTGTACCATCGATTTCCTACTTCGGTTGTCGGAATTACAATAACGAAACGTTAATAACAAATCTTTCATACGATTGAACGATGAGTTTTAGGATTACTCTAGATTGGCGTACAATTAAAACAGAAATAGAAACCAAACATTACTGAGTCCAAGGAATTGTTTCATATCCTTACTACCGTCGTAAACAGTCTAAATGTCTGGATGAACAGCGGTGCCTCTGTACTGGGTAGTGTTTCGGATTAATACTTAAGGAGATGCGGGCCTCAGACCCACTCATAGCTGGTTCAATGTTTTGTTCTGCTGAAGCAATATCCTATTCAGTATTAGATTTCTACATAGAATGGCAATCTTTATTTAGCTCGGCTATGATAAAATGGAGAGGTGGTGTAGAAATAAACGAATGTAACTCTGTCCTCAACAAGGAACGGATGAACTTTGGGCTTGGAGACTCCGAAATAAGACTTGCCAAAGCCGGGGTCGATGGAAGTTAGCCGTGTGGGCTGTTTGTAATGTTAGTTATTGTGACGAGCAGTAATTATAATTTTATGGTCTTGATGAGTTAAATAATGTCATGGTGTGTACTTTCGGTGAATGGTTTCATAAGTGCTTATTCAAAGTTCGATAGAAGCAAACTTGTGGCAGGCCATCCACAAGCAGGACACCAGAAAACACTTGTGCGAGTGATGCTAACAAAAAATCGGTGCTTGACTCTGCGATTAATAGCGGAATATTTGGGCATTAGCAAAGACACAATTGGGAACATCATCCACGAAGAATTGGGCAAACGCAAGATTTGTTCACGATTTGTGCCACATATCAAAACAGATTAACAAATAGCAAGATGTTCAGAGCTCTGGCGATTTCATCAACATGTTTGACAGGGATCCAACCTTTTTGGGTTCCATTGCCGAAACTTGGTGTTATCAGTGCGATCCCGATACGAAAAGATAATCGATGGAATAGCGGCCACCTTCTTCTTCGTGACAAACAAAAAGCCGTGTAGTAAAATCCAAAATGAAGACCACCTTGAACAAATCTTTGGACGTATTTCTGCAAGTTCCTGTGCCCTTTTCAAAAGAAATACAAATCATTTTCGTAACTGGCCACGAAGACCCAGGGGTGCACATACTGTTGAAATGTCTGATGTTTTACCATACGGAACGGTAGGGAGATATTGTGATCAGTACATTAAAGCCAGATGGTCTTTTTAGTCCAATCACAACCAAGAATTCTTGAAATTTAAATAAGAATGCGCCCAACTGAGAAATCAAACCCTCCAGAACATAGCACTCTCCACCACTGAACCATACCAGTCCCCCATATAAACACCCATACATCTAAATCTCCTA